>BSBK01001162.1:600000-1080000 GCA_027943335.1 Chamaecyparis obtusa | reverse complement strand
TAAATAAAATGAAATAAGAAATACACATGGGTGGGGATTCCAAGTGGGAATACCTAACCCTAATTTCAGATTTAGGGTTAGGCCCCACTTTACATCTCTATCGAAACCCTAATATGGCCATTTGCATGTGCAGGGAAGAGCCAGAGTCTAAGGGATAGCTATGTGGAGAAGATTTTGTTGCTCTCACATGAGAATAAGTGTGTATATACACACCTAAGGTGTGTATATACACACATATTTTCTTGTGAGAATGTGTATCCATCTACAAGATTTCCTTCTAACCCTTATGGTAACTATTATTCCTTCAATCTTTCTTTTTAAATCTAAACAACTGTATTCTTCTGGTTTAAAAATTTATTCTCTTTCTTGACAGAGAAAGTATGTTCTATTTGGGTTTTGTCGAATACCCTTTTTACGACATAAATTATTTGTTTTAAATACAACCTCTTTTTAAAGTTTTTTATTTATTATTTTTTTTAAAGCAAATTAGAGTAGGGTTTTCGTTTCTCTTTTTTTTTTAAAAAAAAAAAAATTCATCTGTATAAATTTTTAGAGGGATTGGAGCCGACGGCCATGGCCGTCCATGACCTAGCCGTCATGCTCAAAACCCCCATATGGTGCTACGTATGGGCCCCCGACTACTCGCAGTGGTCTTGGCCACTACTGCGGTCGTGGCCGCGCACAGTGACCTTGGTCACTATGTGCGGTCACGACCACACATAGTGGCTTTGGCCATGGAGATGGTCGTGGCCTCACACAGGAGGCCAGGCTCTGTCGGTCGCGCATGGAGAGGGAAAGGTGGGGAGGGGGGGGTCTCGGCTCCCAGCCAAACCCCCAAATTTTTGTTTAATTTTTTTTTTTAAAGAAAAAATTTATTAAAAAAAATATGTATTATACAATATAAATATTAACATATATATATAATATATATATATATATATATATATATATATATATATATATATATATATATATATATATATATATATATATATATATATATTATAATAAGAATAGCATATAAACATGTATTGTAATACCCACTATTTTTATTTATTAAATATTATAATGTTTTGCCAAATACATTTAACATATAAATGTTAGCATTAATAATAATATGTATTATATGTTATAAATACTAATATATTATATATATATATATATATATATATATATATATATATATATATATATATATATATACTATATATATATATATATATATATATATATATATATATATATATATATATATATATATATATATATGTTTAGTATATAAACATATAAGATAATACTCTCTATTTTATTTTTTTAAAATATCATAATGTTTTGCCAAAAACATGACATATCAATGTTTTTTTGTTTTTTTTTAATCAGTAAAAGGCCAAGCCCTGAAGAGTTTTTATTAATATAAATAATTAATTTACAGTGTGACCCCGCTCACTGCAGGCGCTGGTAGGAAAGAGCGGGGTAGAGAAAACCTCCAGCTTTGCCCGGGACCATGGTCCTGTCCTAATACAAAATTTACGTCGGCATACCCATGACTCGACATTGTCAAGATTTGTTAGAATACATAGCTTCCGTAGGCATACCCACGGCTCGATAACTATCGAGATTTATACACATTTTCGTGGGCATACCCATGCCCTAAGAGAAATCATGGTTAATAGATATACATTGATTGATGTTTCGATATGGATTAAGTCTTTTATACTGTTAAAAAACAATATCTGATCGTCTTCCTTTGTCAAGAATAAGTATTGAGCCTGCAGATGAAAGTCTTACCTGTAAAACCATACAAAAAAACCTCCAATACCAAAGGTTAACCAACATCAAAAAAAACTCTAGACCTGTCTAAGAATATTAGGGGATACTAGGAAATTCTAGATGCTTAAAAAGATATTGAACTAGAATCATTCACTTAGTTTTTAACATTTCTAAGCCACTACTCATCAAGTGCTACTAACCTTTCCTTACCTTTAATTGAATGCATTCCTTGCTATCAAGACACATACTACCAAATCTATTGGTTAATATTAATATATCTTTTGACATACCGAAAACTACCACCTCATGCATTGGTAACCTTACTATGAGTGTAAAGTCCCTTGTGCTGCTGCATTAGTATATATTAGTATCTAAACCACCCCATAAAATGAATCTCTAGAAAATCTATTAGATGACAATAAACCATATATCTTGTTGCGCCAATGAAACATTGATAATTTCTTGACTAAGAGAAAGGTAAAGTTTAAGCAAGCCTTTTATAGAAAAAACCATCCTTGATAAGTTTATCATCATTAGTCGTGGCAAATAATGAAAAATTCATCTATCTTTGTTTTCCTATAATAAAGATTAAATGGACCATAAAAGATAAGATAAAAAAGAAAAGAAACCATAGGGGCTAATAATTAAGGTCCAAACACATATGAGTAATGTCCCTTATCGAAAATAAATCCTTCTATAAGATGGAAAGGGACATTAGTCAAGCTAATTAGGTGAGGTTTGATGGGGACAAAGCAGTTCCCTTTAAGCTATACCAATACATTGTCTAATAGAATGAAAGTGCTATGCATCTTTACTATTTTTAAAGCAAAAGTTTACTTGCGAGAGTGAAAAGACACAAAATCCATAACCATGAAGGGCTATAATAATATGTATTCACACATATATATACATATGAGAGGCCATATATATATGTATATATATAACTATATATACATATATACATGAGAGTATATATACATACATGATTATATATATATATATATATATATATATATATATATATATATATCTGAATATATAAATATATATATATATGAATATAAATGTGAATATGTTCACACACACACACACATATATATATGAAGAGTATGTATATATAATATATATATGTATGTATGTATATATATGTATGTATGTATATATATATGTATATATATGTATATATATATGTATATATACATATATATATATACATATATATACATATATATATATATATTACATATATATACATATATATACATATATATACATATATATATGTGAATATGAATACATAAGCTTATGTAGAAACTTGTAACAGAGAGTATGGTGACATTATAACGAGAAAGCTTGATCTCGACAGTCTATATTTAGAATCAGAAAATTCAAAGCTATCTACATGTGTATCTGAACCTGCGCATAATAAGGCCTGTGGATTTGAATATACAATTGTATTTATATATTCATGTCTTAAGAAACATACACAATATTAATACAGAGAATCAACAAAGCTAGTTAAAATATTGTCCAGGCATCCTCCAAATACTGACAAATGCCAAATATCCTCAATATCAAACTAGACGCACCATCTTACTTAGCTTAGGAGTATCGAGACAAGATATCAAATACCCTAGCTAAAAACCAGCATATTTTAAATTTAAAAAACACAGAATCCTATCTTGATTCATACATCGCTTCAAAAGGAGTTAGTATTACCCATCTAAGAATTTGCATAAAGGAATCTTACTACTAAATATTCATCTATAAGATTACATACATTTATATATCAAGCCAGATCTGTACATATAAAGATATATGAGTATAGGTGACAAAGAAATATTCTGAGAGCGCTCATCCTCAAACCGCCGATTCATAGAATAGGAATACCCAGGATCACTTAAAGCTAACATTTAGCTTTTTTAATCATTAGGCCTCTACTTATTGATCCATATAGAATTAATTATCAGAGCTGTATCTAAAAATGTGAGGATCCATTAGACTATTGTCCTTTCACCCTGGTGAAAAAGGTTGTTTCTATGCTGGGTTCTATTCAGTTCTGTATTACCTGATAGATTAATCCAGTAAGATGCAAAGTGCTATACATTATTTACCATAAAGTCATTTGTGTATATAACCAGTGAAATCCATAGATTGCTGAGAACAGAGGAATGAGATGGGACAGAGGACGGTTAGTTCCATTGATTAATCTCTATAATGTACATTATCAGTCCAGACTTTGATGAACACAATCCTATTGATCCCTACATACCACTTTCATCCGAATTTGATATACATTTTAAGATAGCTATTATTTATAATGTTCAGTGCTGTACATAGGTGTCTCAAAAAATAGGGGAACATTCAGACCATCCCTGGAGCTGTGTTTAAATGTACAATAGTACTTCCATTATACTGTAAATAGCATATCTACCTAAGATTATATTGAGCACCTACAGTAGTTATATTATTTACAAATTGGAAGTGTGTCATATGTATAAAGTGTTAAAATAGCATATCTACCTAAGATTATATTGAGCACCTACAGTAGTTATATTATTTACAAATTGGAAGTGTGTCATATGTATAAAGTGTTACCTAGACTTGTAAGGAGCATTACAATATACATTGGAACCTATAAACTATTCTGCTCCTTTTCCACCGTAGTACAAAGCCAGGTATTGTTTTCCTGTCTCATGACCAAAATGCCTTCATCTTCTTCGTCCATAGCCCTTGAGCGATATGTGCACCTCTTGACTGTAGGAGATATAATACGAAGTTTTGATACATCAAATTCATTTAGGAAGGTTGGTATCTCAAAACCTTCCTCCCTCCAGTAGTCTAGGAATTCCGCCGAGTCTTTTTTCGTATGGAGGACCTCCTTATATAGGAACTGTAGATTTCTATACATGCTTGGCCAGTGGTTGTCAAACATTGTTTCATCCTTGAAGGTTATAAATGGAATCCTCTATTTCATTGGGATCAGAGCTAGATCCTCTATGTTTGATCGCATTATAGCTTCCGAGAAGGGAATAGTGAGTTGATTATCGATGCAGGATACCATCTTATCAAGACCAACGAGGAAGTGTTTGTTGAAGATTAGCTTCGAGACTTGTATGATTTCTTCCTTCTCTCTACTGGCCAGATAAGATATAGCTATCAACAGGCCAATGATATTCCCATTTGTCCTAAAGGTGAACTCATTGTCAAACACCTGTTCACCCAAAGCCTTTACCAGGGCTCTCTTGGTAGAATTTTGTAGAGGTAATAAGACTTGGTTCCACCTTTCTGGGGTGATTGGCCCTCTAAAGGCCATGGCTCTGTATCCCCCAGAGTTGAAGGTGGTTAACTTGGTTTCCATACTTAGACCCGGATGGATTTTCTATGTAAACAAGTGACCAGTCAATTTAGCATAGAAGATCAAATATATCTTGCAGAAACATCTCGCTAGTTCTCAATAATTCCAGAAGGATCTAGAAAAGGGGCATGTCACATGGAGGACCATAGCCCGAAGAGAGGAGATAAAGATAGGAAAACCTAGCTTCACATGTAAGTTTAACTTAACATGCTCATTAATGATGGTATATGCTAAAATCTAGTCATCTATTCATCATCCATAGGACTAATGTGCATCAAGGAAGAGGCAGGGGAACCTCAATAATCGGGGGTTAAAAACAATAAGGGAGCATATAAGGTGGACCAAAAATTTTAAAATAGGGATCCCTGCATGGGAGGGGATAAACAAAGTTTACTCCATGATAGAAACTCCATCGGCACCTAGGTTAGCTAAGGCGTTTGCTTCCATGTTGCCCTCCCGGTATGTATGTTTAACCATATACACAAGGATGGAATCTAGGATAATATTAATTTCCTCAATTTTAGAATTAATCAACCAATTGGGGGTCTTTTTAGTTCTTATGGAGTTAGTTATTATTTGGGAGTCACCTTCAATGACTAATTTTGGTAAATTGAGTTTCTTGCAAATTTTTAGACCTTCCAGAGTAGCTAAGCACTCTGCCATGTTGTGGGTGGTGGGTTTAATGGGGCGTGCATATTTAGTAATGGTTTCTCCCTTCCAATTCCTGATAATACCACCAATACTAGCCACCCCGGGGTTTCCTCTGGAGGCCTTGTCAAAGTTCAATTTGACCCATCCTTCCCTGGGAGGGTTCCAAATGCAATTGGACCTATCGATTAGAATTTTGATGCCTCCTCGGCCATATAACATAGGAATATTCAAAGGGGGCCATTTCATTCTAATTTTATTGTCCCACGATTTAAAAGAGTCTTCATAGCATATTTTATTTCGAAGCTTACTATTGATGTTTTCGATTATTGAGGCCTTGATTTTATTTATGACACTTTTCCAATATAATTTTTGGTTACTAAAAATCCATCTATTACATTCCTTCCATACTTCCCAAACTAAGATGGAGGGAGAAATCATCCAAATGTCTTTGAATAGATTATCCTTATATAGATTTGGCCAGGCTTTGAGAAGGCCCAACAAGTCTATTGGAAGGGCAGATTTCTAGTCTAGAGACTATTGTAACCAGTACCAACAATTCTGAGTGTAAGAGAAATTCAAAAGAAGATGATTAACATCTTCAACTTGGTTTTTGCATAGGGGGCACCAAGAGGGCCCCTCGAATCCTAGCTTACATAATCTATCTAAGGTTAATATCCTATCCTATAGAGCCACCCAAAGGAACATACCAGCCTTAGGTAGACAGGCTTTGTTCCAACATAGTTTAAGGGGAATGTCTAAATTATCCAAGTTACTCTCCTGGATAATAGTTCTATAACCATCTTTCACTGAATATTCCCCATTATTGGAGCCTAGCCATAAGAGGGAGTCTAGTCTATTTTTGATGGCGATGTTTCTATCTTCTAAGATGTTAATTAATTTTTGTCTTTCTTGGTCTATAGGAGATCCTAAAGACCCATAATTTGAAGCAAAATTCACATCTAATCCAATATAATCCTTTAAATGTATACCGATGTTAACTTTACATTCTTTGATGAATATGGGCAAGAAGCCCAACTTGTTTAGAGCTGGGAAGCCAGCCCATGAGTCATCCCAGAATAGAACTTTATCCCTGAGACCCACATTCCAAGAGAGGAATTTGCTGATGATACCAATTGAATCCTTCATAAAATTCCAAATGCAAGAGCCTTTGACATGTGTCTGAGCTCTAAAGATGTTAATGGGGTCTTCCTCTGGGATATATTTGTTTAATAAAATTGATGCCCACTTAGTATTTGACTCCTTAAAATGTCTCCACATGAGCTTTGCCCCTAGGGCCCGATTTTTCCACAAAAGGTTCTTGATTCCCAAACCGCCCATAGATAGAGGTTTACATAAGTTGTCCCATTTGATTAGGGCTAATTTATTTTCCTCTGATGAACCTTGCCAATAGAAATCTCTCAACATCTTATCTAGGTTATGTTTGATGTTAATCGGAAGAGGGAGTATAGACATCTGATAGGTTGGGATTGCTGTCAAGACTGACTTAATCATAGTGGTCCTACCTGGCTTGGTAAGCCACTTACCTTTCCAAGAACTTTTCCTATCTTGGACCCTATCTATTACTTGTTTCCAAGGTTTGGAAGTTTGTTGGCCCTTATCTAGATCTATACCTAGATATTTACATGGAAATTTGCTCGCTTTATAACCAAGAATGTTACATATATTATTTTCTTGAGAAGGTGTAGTATTAATAAAGAAAATTTTTTATTTATTAGGATTGACTTGTTGGCCAGATGCCTTCATATATAAATTAAGGACATCCCTGAAGGCCCTAGCCTCTTGGCTAGTGGCTGATCTAGGGAGAATAGTGTCATCCACAAATTGCTAATGGGTAATGTATGGGACATTCTTTGTGGCTTTTAAACCGATAATCTTGTCTTCTAATTGCTACTTTATAATAGTTCTACCTAGGGCTTCTACCATGATAACATATAGGAAGGGTGACAATGGGTCACCTTGTCTTATGCCTCCAGAGATGCCAAAAAAACCTTTTGGGGTCCCATTAACTAGAATGGAGATCTTGGGAGTAGAAATGCATTTGAAGATGAGGTTTATCCATTGCTTGGAAAATCTGAAAGCTTCCAAGCATTTACATAGGAATCTCCAATCCACCTTATCGTATGCCTTTT
The DNA here is from genome assembly GCA_027943335.1 of Chamaecyparis obtusa. Taxonomy (NCBI): domain Eukaryota; kingdom Viridiplantae; phylum Streptophyta; class Pinopsida; order Cupressales; family Cupressaceae; genus Chamaecyparis; species Chamaecyparis obtusa. The sequence continues at coordinate 1,072,071 of BSBK01001162.1, read as the reverse complement.
GGATGTCAATTTTGATGAGCATACTGGGTTCCTTGGTTACTTGTGTAGTGTGGACAACTTCTTGGGCAATGATAATGCCATCAAGAATCGATCAATTAGCAACAAATCCCGTTTGTTCTTCTGAAATTATAATTGGGAGGAGAGTTTTTAGTCTGTTAGCCAAACATTTTGATAATATTTTATAAATAGTGTTGCATAGTGAAATCAGATGAAAGTCTCCTGGGTCAGTACAGTCATTTTTCTTCAGAATGAGAGCAAAGAAGGTGTTATTAATCTCTGAGAGAATGGATCTGAAGTTCCTAGTTGCTTCCACAGCTTGCCAAATGTTATTGCCCATAAAGTGCTAGCACTTCTGGAAGAAGCCTGCTTGAAAACCATCTAGGCCTAGGGCTTTGTCTGGCTACATTTGGAATACAATAGTTTTAACCTCTTCCAAGGTGAGTTTTCTTTTGATCATCATGTTATCCTCATCCGTAATTAGCTTAGGAATGGCCTTAAGCATTTCATCTTGGGCTTGGAGGTTAACTGCTTCTGTATTATTTAAAAGAGATTCGTAAAACTTTGTAATCCATTCTGCGATGTCCTTAGGGTCTTCTAAAAGGTTACCACGCTCATCTTTGATTTTAGAAATCCTATTAATATTTCTTTTTAGGTTGGTTGATTTGTGAAAAATTTAGTGTTACTATCTCCTTCTTTAAGCCAGGTTTCCCTGGATTTCTGTTTCCAATATATTTTTTCTTTAAGTAGAATAGCATTGTATGTAGACAGTAACTCTTTTTCTTTTAGATAGCTAGCCTTGTTCATACCTTGGGCTATAACTATGTTATTGAGGTCCTCTATTTCTGATTCAGTCTTGATTTTTTCTTCAAAGATGTTAGTGAATTTGTTTTTATTCCATTCTAACACTTTATTCTTAATAACTTTGAGTTTGGTTACCAAGTTGTACATCTTAGATCCTTCCATTGACATTTCATTCCACCATTTCTCTAGAAGACTGATAAGGTCTTGATCTTGGAATCACATAAACTCGAACTTGAAAGGGTTCCTATTGTGTTTGCAATTTTCTGTGATTGTTAATCTAATAGGGAAGTGATCCGAGCCTGTTTTTGGGAGAATTTTTGCGGTTAAAAGTTGGTCAAAATCTTCCATTTCTCCACTGATAAAAAATCTGTCTAATTTTTCTGCAATATGGCTAAAGCCCGATCTTCTATTGTTCCATGTGAATGTTTCGTTGATTGTCTCGATATTGATTAAATTATTATCTGTGACCCATTGGCTGAAATCTCTTTGGGATTGTGAAATATACTGTGATCCTCCAAATTTATCTTTGGTATTTAGGATTGCATTAAAATCACCTCCTAAAATGTGTGTTACTCCTATGTTTGAGTGAAGAATGGATTTTACTTCCTGCCAAACCCTTCTTTTGTCAGTGTTTTGGGTGGGTCCATAAATATTGACCAGAATAAATTTTAGATTTGATTTGAGGCTACAAATCCTCAGTGCCATCCAATTACTATTACTAGCTAGGGCTATTATGGAGACTTTTTGGGGGTCCCACAAGGTAGCTAATCCTCTTGATGCACCTATTGCTAGTACATAATCTGATTTCCATATACCAATTCTATTCTTAAATTTTGTGCTTTCATCATCATTCAGTTTGGTTTCTTGTAATATTATAATTTCTAAATCGAAGTTATGTAGATATCTTTTAATGAGTCTTTGTTTGTTAGGGGCGTTTAAGCCCCTAACATTCCAGGAAGTCACTCTCATTTCTCCTTGGGAAGGCACTTCCCCTTCCCAATGTGCATAATATCAGAAATCTTCCTTTGTTTTTCCGCACTGCCTGCTATGTTTCTCAACTCAATAAGAGATTTCCTTCCTCTTTTCTTCTAAATCCTATTGATGTTCGGGGAGGATAAACCTTCCTTATTGATAGCTATACCAAGTTGTCTATCTTCATTTGTAATACCAAATATACCATCAATATTCTCTGTTTTATCTTCTATGTTATCAGTGGGGTGTGGAGGAAATTTTGGGAGATCAGTATGATCTTCTTCTTTGTTCCCTCTATCCATATCCATGAGGGCATCTTCTGCTTCAATGGTCTCTTGACCATATGACTCTATCATATTCTCCAAATTATCTGGTATATTATTGTTAAGAGTCTCTAGCTCTAAAGGGATTGAAATTTTTGGGATTTCATTTACTTGGGGAACTTCCCTTGGATCTTCTTTTTCATCCTCAAAATTCCTAAGTTCCATAATCTTCCTTATTAAGACCTCCTTCTGATACTTTAACTCTACTTCATTACATATTTCATTTGTAGAGAGTTCCATGAGTTCATCAGTAACTGTGTCTACTAATATTTCCTTTTCAGAAGGATCATCATGTGATGATGCATCTATAGGAGGTGTATTTAGTGCTGTCCGAGATTGCTCAATAGTGCATATTAATTCCTTTTCTGGGAGGTTCTTTAAATCTAATTAATCTTCATCCCTAAGGGAGTGCTATTCTCTAGTAGTATCTGATTGAGTTTCCTTCTTATCAGAAACTAGGATCTCTTTTTCTTGATCTATTACCAAAATTTCATTATTGTTATTTACTACTATTTTATTAAAGAGGGGAGAATTCTTCTTATCTGGGCTAGAATGGTCTACCATAGTTGTGGTAGGATTACTGATTGGTTCTGGGTTCTGAGTGGGTTTACTCGGGGATATGATAGTTTGAGAGGGTGGTTGAATATTTGCTGCAGTGTCCCTCTCTTTAAAGATTGAGAAGCCTCCTCTATCTGTGAGGAAGTTAATGTCCACCTCCAAACTTTTGTTCAAGAGGTTTGTTGTAATCTTAGAGCCCTTTGTGATATCTGGAATGTTCTTATCATGATACAGTTCTAAATGATCTTCCAGAATGATAGGGTTAACAATCACTGTATTAGAATTGAATCCAAGGTGTAAGGGGGGGATAGTTTTCTGGTGATAATCCATGTTTACAACAATGGTACTTTTTGAATGGTTATATTTTGAGTTCACCATTCTAATGAAACTACCTATCTTATTTCCTATAATAACAGCTATTTCTTCGCTGGCTAGTTCCAATGGTAAATTCTTAATGACAATTGTTTTATCTATATTGAAATTACCTAGCTTAATTGGATTGAAAAATGGCATCCAGTCAAATAAAACAAAGGATTGATTTCTAAAAATAAGATTGTTTTCTTTCAAAAGATTTTCCTTAAGTTGGTTTCTTTTACAGTCTATAAATAAAAAGTTGTCTCTGAGTAAAGATATACTTACCTCTCTGGGAAGGCATTCAGACAAGTGCTCCATGATTTCAAGGGTGGAAGCTCCTGTCCCTTTCCATCGGAAAATAATACTAGCCTGTTCATAATACTTCCAATTTTGAAGTATTTCTTTACAATCTAGATTTATCATGTTAAATTTGTTATTTAGAAAATCAAAATTGCCTTTGTTGATTCTTCTGTGTGGAGGAGTATACACCAAATTAGACTGACTTGAAATAGAAATGTTTTGATTACCTTGCACTGCCTACATTTGTGCATACTTACCTCCTGGTCTTTGGTGAGGGGGAGAATACTTCTCTGGTGCTTTAGGGTTAGTGAGCTTTGAATCCCTTTCAGTATTTTGGTAGTTTCCAGCATTAAGGGGGAATGCAATTCACAATTGGCAAAGCTTGTGTATTGCCAATATGTGACTAATTCCTATTAATGCTCTTTATTCCCAAAACCTTGTTCTGTTTGCTTGAATGAGTTCCCGCTCATGGATAGTCAAAATTCAGGGGATCAAAAGGGTTCTTCAAATTTAAGCTATTAATGTTTAATGAATGATAATTGTCCTTTCTTCCTACCACATTCCTGCCTTTTGCTAGTTGCCAATCTCCTTTGTTTGTTATACCGACCTTGGAAGATGCTTTAACCACTACCAGTCCTCCTCCCCCCATTGTAGATAGGGGTTCGTAGGGGCTTTTCACCAGAGCTTTCCTGGATGGCAGAGCTTTTGTGGTTCTGGGGCGATCAGTCCTTCGATCTACCTTTTGCCAGATTTCAGATTGGTTTAGAGTGCGTGCAGTAGGAGCCCGATTAGATAACAATCCACCCTTCTCCACATCAGAATGAGATTTTAGTGGTATATCCTTAGATTTAGGAGCCCTAACAGACCTGTCATCCAATTTCCCCTCTCTTGCATATTTGGTTTTTGAAAAGAAAACCAAATGCTGATCCAGAGATTGGACGGAGAAAATCTTATTCACTGGTTTCTTACTTCGGATCTAATTTTCATTGACAGCTTGGGTATTTTAGAGGGTTAGAAACCCTAAATAAAGGAGCTTTAGATTGTTGTGATTCCTATAAACTCCTTTCTTTCTATTTTGCAATAAAATCATCCAAATGTTCATAAGTTGGATGTAGGTGGCGTACATCCTTCTTTTTACATTTTGCATTTTTATGCCCATAAAGCCAGCAATTAAAGCAATAGCTCAAAAATTTGTTATCAGAGCCTTTACCTTGTGAAACCACTAGATTGAGGGATGTTTTAGATGAGACAGGCTTAGGGTTATTTGTCCTTGCACGCTCATGGTGCATCAACCCTAGTTTTATCTGCCTACTTTGCATAGCAATTTTTCATTGGATTCTAAATTTTTGCATTTTTTCAAAATACATCCTTTATGACATATCAATGTTATACTTATGTTTATTGTATATTTTTTTGAAAGGTAAAAGCATTTAAGTGCATTATATTAATATAATTCACATATAATTTTAATATCCATGTATGCATTTTTTTTTCGGTGCAACTCATTAAATCTGATGTACTGTATATGTTCATATGCTAATACATATGCCTAGATTTCTTTCTATTAGAATAATTAATCAAATATTTATTTTTAAATTAGAATACTTAATTTAAATAGAAGGACGGTAAAAGAATTTTTTATAAGAAGATAAAGTACTTAACTAGTAATCTATAGTAATGGATAGAATGTAAATAAATGTTAAATCCTGCCCTTATACATGAAATATTAAACTAGAAACTATGAACTTAATATAGAAATTTAAGAATTTCTTTTATCTAGGATTTACAAAAAATCTCATATATTTTATTAATTTCTTATTCTATTCACAAAATAGAATCAGTATTATAATATTCAATTGAAATAAAGAAAATGACTGACACTAACAAATGAAAATTTCTTTTCTTGGCATGGGAATACATGTTATCAACATAGTTTGAAATTCATACATTGACAACTAATCCATCATATAATAATACTAACATTAAAAGAATAAACCTGTTACATATACTTTGTAGTAAGAAACAACAACATAATCATTTAAAAAAAAGAGAGATAGTTTACTCAATCTATTGCTACATCCTAAGGTACACTGTGCCATTTTTTAAAGAATGTTACAAGCAGAATTTGACAATGTTTATCCTCCACTTTATAAATGAACTCTTACACCTGATAGGAATATACACAAATATGCTTCTAGTTTTATCTTAACTAACTTTCACCATGAATAAATTTTCAACTTCAAACTTGAAATCTCATCCTCTCAGTAACCATGCAAACCTACAATTCAAAGATATTTATCACATGATCATGGAGGGTCACCTCCCAGATAAGGCCCTTACATGGCCACCACCGAGCTAGGGGAAACAAGGATGAATAGGAAACAATCAAACAACACATACTCAACAACATGAAACATAGAACAACACAAATACTCCCATTCCCAAGTTTGCACATAGGACCTAAATTGATCCATAAATGGGTGAAGTTGGAATCATCCTTATGGAGAGGCCATACTCAAAAAATATAACAAGTACTTACTTCTCATTAATACATGCCTTCACAAGGCCCAATTCCAACACATTAGCTCATCTCATAGAACACAATTCACATCCCTTATTTCCCCCATTTACAACATAAGTAGGCTACATGGATGCCCATACATCCATGTTCTACACATAAGGATTTCCCAACTAATCCCTTCACCCCAAGAAACTCTCAAATCCTCCCAAGGATGAGAGTAATTTTTCACTCCCATAACATAATCACAACATACAAGGAGAAAATAAGAGTGAACTTCATGAGAAAACAATGAAAACATAAAACAACATAATCTCACATTAATTAAACTACACAATATATTTACATAAACAAACATTTCAATGGTAGATGCACCTAGCTTTCCTCAAGCTATGGCAATGGTGAATTTCATAAAGAGCCCAACTTTCCTTTCTTAGCTTTCCTTCTCCTTCTCAAGCCTGTAGATCTATCAAGGTCAATTCTCCTCCAAAAAAGAAGAATGCATAGTGTAGAAGTGTTCTTCTTTCCTAGTCTCTTTTTCCTAATAGAAAAACATTCCTCCTCTCTCTACCCTCATCCCAAGGTAAGGTAGGTATCTTGGTTCTTGCTATCTAGCTACTTGCTCTTAGCTAAGAAATGGAGGGTAATTCAAGACACAGGGAAAGGGATTATCCTATAAGACATACCCAATTTTTCCACTCTCAAAGAAGGATCTCTTTGAGAGGAATTTTGGACACCTTGGGTGAAGAAAAGGGTAAAAGTTGACCCCTAAACCTATGCATATGCCTTGGGGTACTTAAAAATAATCCTAATCACTCCTTAGGGCTCCATTTAACCCCTCAAAAACCCATGTGAAGTTAACTCACGAAAATGGGAAGTGATGATAGATGCCTTGGTTTCCTAACCCACTAACTATACCTAGGGACTCATAAGGTGATCTAAGGGTGAGGTAGGGTCCACTTTCCACTTAGGCATGCCAACACATTACACTAGTTTCAAGTGACATCACACAAAAAGGAGTACACATCACATCACTAAATTACACACATGACGTGCCTAGTGGATACTCTCATTTACATTTACACATTTAAATTTATAGCCAATTATGCACTTACAAACATTTATAACAACAATCACTTATGAATTACATTCATGAAACTAAAATCACATAAAAATGAGGTCATTCTCTTCCTAGAGTTGACCTTGGCTTTATGTTGTTTTCACACAGATCCATCCTTGTTTCCCCACATTTAATGTTAGAAATGAATGCTAGATGTTGACAGTCATTCTGTAGTAGTTTTTGTTCCAGTCATGACTATGATTGTCATTGATGTCAACACAATGATCTTCTGGAGACTAGCAGAGAAGCAGATAGTGTTTTGATTAGTGCACGTGGGATATTGTAGTTGGAGCTATCTAATGTTGAGGTTATATTCTTTGATATGTTATCTATCTATGGTTAAGAGATCAGATAGAAATTCATTTATTCATAGAAGTTATGAGAATTTTGGTGGAAGCAGTATTCAGGCAGTGTTTTTGAGCAGCAGTTTGTGGAAATCGGATGATATCTCCTAATCAGGATGGAATCTAGTTTTGTGTAGTTAAATGGAAGGTTGAGACACATTGATAGTGAAATTTTTCATAGAACAAACTTTGAGGTCACATGAGTGGAGTTATTATATTTGGAAGCTGACAGTTTTGTGTAATTTTGATGTAGCATGTGGAAACTTTTATTTTGTATTTGTGTGTCAACTCATTTGTAATTATTTGAGTGTGGTATAAAGGAAGGAGTGTTTTCTTTATTTTAGAGAGGTATTAATATGAAAGAAGTGCGAGCATGGTATGTTTGAATGTGAATGTAAGCATGAAGTGAAGAAAAGAGCTAATGAAGTTGTGAAATCAAAATTGTGAAGGAAGACAAGCGAAGTACATAGATCTCGAATTGAGATTTGGTGTAGCAGTGAGTTTAGTTTGGCATAGTAAGGAGGTAAAATATTTCATATTATTCTACTGAATAATATTAAGGTCATTTGGATAGTGTGTTTAGTGATCTTACCCTGAAGCTATTTGGGTAGTGGGTCCTTCTATCTTCCATAACTCCTAACAGGGTTAGAATCTTTTAACAGGGATTCAAAATATCCTAATAGGGATTCATATGTACGGAATGTATTTCATAAGACTCCTAATAGAGTCCATAATTTCATAAGGAATATTTATATTAGTGCATCTTTTGTGGGCATCATTCCCACCGGGGTTTACTCTTTGATCAAGAGGTTCCCTAGTCAACATATCTTGTGTTATTGTGTCATTGTGTATGAATATCTTTCTATGGTTGGTAATTACATTTCTTACATGGTTAAATGCTGTTGAAGTTGATAAAGGTTATAATTATCTGATAACTAATTCACCCCCCCGCCTCTCAGTTATCTTGGTGGACTTTACTTTCTAACATTTAATACCATGGTCATAATCCTACACACTCGATTCAAATATCATTATCACATGAAATCAATGTATATATATACATATCGAAAGAGAAACATGATCTATAATAACACCCAAATATGAATACATAGAGAAACTACATTTCATAATTTCAACTTAAACATATTCCATAATGTACCCTAATTCTATAAGCATCAAAATGTAACTTCAATTTCACTAAAACAAGTAACCCTAAGTCATTTTTAGAAACATTGCATTAGTAAATCAATCACAACTATCACATCTTACTATTCCAAATGATAACACAACAAAATGTAGAATCTAGAATTCATTTGTCTTTCCATATCATAAAGTAAGTATAAATCTAACATAAGCATGTAAAAGTACATCTAACATCATTATCCATATAAACATGTAAAATCATCACATAATGTCTAATGATAAGAAGTCATAATCCAAAATAGGTCTAATGTCTCAACACAGTGTATCATCAAGATGGTCCAAGTGTCAAATCATCAATCGGGCTAAGTTAGGTTAGGGTAGGACCTCACATCCTCCCGCCTAGGCATGAACTACCTTCTAGAGTTTATTGAATAGATGGGGATACTAAGCTCTCATCTATGTTGTGTCCTCCCAAGACGTTGTGACCTCATCATAGCAATCCCACTGAACCCTAACTTGGTCCAGCTCTCGGCCTCAAAGGGCCAGGGTCTTGTGAATCAGTATACATATGGGCTTTAAAGCTAGCTATCCATCTGACTCCACATGTAAAGCATCCCAATCAATGATATGAGACTCATCATAAATATATTTCCTTAAAATAGATACATGAAACACATCATGGATGCGCAACAGGCTGGGTGGAAAAGCTAAATGGTATGAAACTGGGCCTATCCTCTCCAAAATCTTGAAGGGTCCAACAAAATGAGGGGCCAGCTTAGAACCCTTTCCAAAATGGATTGGGCTCTTATGTGGCCACACTCTCAAAAAGACTCTGTCCCCAACCAAATACTTCTTATCAATCCTCCTAGCATCTACATACTTCTTCTATTGATCTTGGGCCTCTCTAAGACATTGCTTGATCAGATCTACCTGATGCTCCATCTATCTGACCAACTCTAGACCAATAGAAACTCTATCCTCAATCCTATCCCAACTCAACGATGTCCTACAAGGCCTAGTAAGGAGGCATTCCCAATGATGTATGATACCCATTATTGTAGGAAAACTTGACTAAATATAGGTACTCCTCCCACCTAACCTAATGATCCATCACATACATGTGTAGCATGTCCTCTAACACCTTATTAACTCTCTTAGTCTGACCATCTATCTTTAGATGATAAGTTGTGCTAAAATTGATCTTGGTGCCCAATGCAGTCTGAAGCTCTCTCCAAAAAAGATGAAGTAAATAGAGAATCCCTAGATTAGATATAATCATACGTGGAATTCCATGAAGCCTAACAATATCTCTCAAGAAAACCTATTCCATTGTAGGTGTTGTGAAGGTAGTACAAATGGGTGAGAAGTGGGCTACCTTAGTCAACCTATCCACTATCACCATAATAGCATCGTGGTGATGAGATGACATAGGAAGACCAACTATAAAGTCCATGGATATAACTTTCCAATTCCACTTAGGTATCTCATGTGGCTAAAGAAGCCCACCTGGATGGTGGTGCTGCGCCTTAACTCACTGACACTCCAAGCATCTAGCTAAAATCTCTACAATGTGCATCCTCATTCCTAGCCAATGATAAAAATGTCTCAAATTTGCATGTAACTTCTTGACTCTGGGGTGCACTGCATAAGGTTCTCTATGAGCCTCAAGGATAATGAAGTCACACAACCCACCAGAAGAAGGTACATAAATGCATCCTCTATGGAAAAGAAGGCCATTGGACTCTAGGGTATAATTTGAGAACTTCCCCTCTAGGGGCCTCTGAGCCCAGACCATCTAACTAACCTTTGAATAGAAACCATCCTCCTATAAGTGTTGCAGTATGCACCCTCTCAAATCTATGCTAGTATTCATAGCTTAAAGCTCATGACGTCTCCTACTCAAGGCATCTTCTACCACATTCTCCTTACCCTTGATTTAGTGAATTTTAAAGTCATACTCGCAAAGGAACTCCATCCATCTTCTCTATCTAGCATTAAGATTTGGCTGAGTGAATATGTATTGTAGACTCTGATGATCTAAGTGAAGCTCAAATCTATGACCCAATAGGAAATGTTTCCACCTTAGCAAAGCATGCACCACTACTACTAGCTCAAGGTCATGGGTAGGGTAGTTAAGCTCATGAGTCTTGATTTTCCTAGACTCATAGGAAATAGCTCAACCACCCTGCATAAGCACTTCTCCAATCCCATCTAAAGATGCATCTGTGCATACAACAAATTCTACTGATGGATCTAGTACTACAAGTATAGGTGCACTAGTAAGTTCTCTCTTGAGCTTCTAAAAAGATCTCTCACACCTCTCTGTCCACACAAACTTCTTCCCCTTTCTCTAAAGGGAAGTGATAGGATGGGCTACTCTAGAGAATCCCTCAACAAATCACCTATAATAGCTTGCAAGGTCCATGAAGCTCCTAACCTTTGTCACATTAGTAGGTGCTAGCCAATCCATAATCACCCTAATCTTAGATGGGTCAACTGAGATCCCATCTTTGATATCACATGGCCTAGATAATGAACCTTTGACCTAAAGAAGGCACACTTTGACAAACTACTAAACAACTAATTATCTCTCAAGCACTGCAAGACCTACCTCAAATGCTCCTCATGCTCATGCTCATCTCGTGAATAGATCAATATGTCATCCAAGAACACCACCACAAATCTATCTAAGAATGAATGAATTACTCCATTCATGAGGCTCATTAATACAACTAGAGCATTCATGAGTCCAAAAGGAACCATAGTGAACTTATAATGTCCATAGCATGTGCGGAATGAAGTCTTATGGATGTCTCTCTCCATAATCCTTAGCTGGTGATACCTCGACTTCAAGTCTATCTTCGAGAACACACGGGCACCCTGTAGCTAATCAAACAAGTCATCAATCCTAGGAAGCAGATATTGATTCTTGATGATCACCTTGTTCAATTGTTAGTAATCCATAAACAACCTAAGAGATCCATCCTTCTTCTTAATGAAGGTGATGGGTGCGCCCCATGGAGATACACTAGGATGAATGTGCCCTTTCTCCAAGAGCTCCTCTAACTAAATATTGAGCTTGCTAAGCTCGTGATTAGTCATCCTATAGGGTGCATGAGAGATGGGCTCTACTCCAAGCACAAGATCTATATGAAAATCCACTACTCTAGGTGGTGGCATACCAAGTAGCTATGACAGGAATACATTTGCAAACTCTTGTAAAATAGGGTGATCATGAAGAGAAGTCTCCTTCTTGACCTCCTCCTCTCTACCACTGATGGTGATAGAAAATAACTGACATCCCTTTCGCATGCACTGCTTAAGCTGCATAGTGGAAATCATACGAAGGGATATAGGTCTCTCAACTCCTGAAACAACTAAGGTCACACCATCATCATCTAAACACTCAACTATCTCCTATCTACAATCCATCTTGGCTCTATGGGAATAAAGCCAATCCATGCCCAGAATGACATCATAGGATCCTAGTGGTGTGACATGAAGGTCAACTAAGGTGGTCATGTCCCCAATCTACAACTAGCATCCCCTCACCAAGGAACTAACTGACACCCTAGCACTCAAAGCTAACTCAACCTCCCAACTAACATCCTACCTAGCTACCACTAGCCCGCATCACTCCACTATAAAAGGTGAAATAAAAGAGTTAGTAGCTCTTGAACCAAAAAGTATAAAAATGATACTACCTCCAATTGTGTCAGTAGCCTCAATAACTATGGCCTGATGCTTAGCCTGGTGATTATCAACTGCTACAAATACCCTATGAGCTCTGCCCATATCTCCTATAGTAGGCTCAGAAGATGCCACCCTCTAACTGCTAGTTGGATGACCCATAGAACAGTCCCTAGAAATGTGCCCCATAGCACCACATGTGTAGCACAAACCTCTAGCCTAGAGCTGAATCCCCTAAGGCCTAGAATGCTACTATCCTCTTGTCATACTAGATCCATTGTATCTACCTCTGGGTGTCTAAGACTAAGCTCTCTGATCTTGTCAAGATCCCTATGAATGCCACTGCTTGGGCTTAGAGCCCCACTGTCCCTATGGTGGTCTCTATCTCTAGCTCTGCTAAGACTATTGTTGCTACTTTTGGGATGCCCTAGAAGATCCTGATGAGTTCTTTTGATTTCCCTTCCACTGGGATTTTTGGAAACTAGAAGACTGTGGTGCAAAACTATAGTTCTATGACTGGTCCCAAGCATCGTGAGACTTGTTATGGATCTCCTCAACAATCATGGCCCTCTCAATGATATCACATAAATTTTTGGAGGGTACCATCCACACTCTGTCAGCTATAACATAGTTCAACCCCTTAATAAAGAGGTTGACTTGAAGTTTCTCATCCTTCATGTAATCTACATAAGGAAGGATCTTGAGAAACCTACTCTCATACTATGCTACAGATAGTCCTCTCTATTGTAAGTCATGAAACTCATTGATGCGACATTGTCTAAAGTTCTTCGACATATATCAGGGTTAGAATCTCTTCAAGAAGGTCTCCCATGTGAGGGTATCTATGGAAATGTGGCTCTTAAACTCATCCTACCTCCACCAAGTAGAGGTAGTCCCTCTCAGCATGTGAACTGCAAATCATGCCTTAAGGTTTCTCTCATATGGATGCAACCCAAAGCAACACTTGAGGGTCAAAAGCCAAGCCTCAACCTCTGTCCCACCTGTGGATCCTGAAAAGGGTGGTGGCTGTAGTTGAATGAGGTCTCTGATTTGGTCCCCTATATCACGGGGAACTCTTAGCACTACCAATGGTGGTGGCTCCAACATGTGGACCGACTCGCCCTCATGATCTACCTGCTCCTCTACCCATCTAGGAGGGGGATTCCTACTCTGCTACTAGGCCTTGGCTTGCTAACCTCTTAGAGGCAATATATCCATAATAATACCAACTAGATTATGCAATGCATTAAGGATATCCTGGTTGGGATTAGGTGGTGGCACAGGAGGGGGTCCCTACTTACCACTTACTCCCTTGGCTACCCACTCATCTCCCTCTACTGCCACACAGACACCTTTGGCTCTCTGTCCACATCAGCAAGCACTACACATGATTGGAGGCATCCTACACTAAGGTAGAAAACAAACAGTGAGTTGGAAAACATAATGGGTTTTACATTCCTAGAGTAGAAACTATGCTCTGATACCAAAATGTAATGCCCAAAATTCAAGGACAAAACACAAACAATAATTTTTTTTTGAGAGAACACTAAATGACAACTACATAACACACAAAGCTCACTTAATGCAAAGCTTGAGAACATAAAGGCTAGTCACCCAATGCCATATAAAGGGAATCATGGCAAGTGCTAGCATGCCATCATCCCCTATTCAAAGGATGACATTAGGTGACATAATGCTCCTAACTAGGTTTGGCGAGAAAGATTCAATGGGTTAAATCTTAATACAATTCAAATTTGGTAGAGGGGAAAATCCTATACTCAACTAGGGTATGGGATCCATAAAGTCAAAGGCATAAGATAGGTTTAGATTATAGGGAACATTCCCTTTGGAGGATATGCAATAAACATGAAGGTTTAATTTATGAGGTTAATATTTTCCTTAAGATACTTTAAAAGAGTAACTAATTTTCCTCTATACCCACTTATTAAAAGGGGTAATATGGTCATTAATTTCTCTAAAAGTTAAGTAATTAATCCCCATTCATTAATAAATGAATTTACATGCACTAACATAAATTTTAAGTCACATTATATAGAAAGGCTCAAAACAATCTAATTAAATCATCAAAATGTTAAATATAAAATTTTATTAAAAGCTATAGCCCAATTAGTTTAGTCATCATTGATTAATTCATAACCAATTTAAAATAATACAACATTGCAATATCATAAATAATACATTACAACAATGTTTGGTTCAAATAAAAATGCTATCCAAATATAAAATTCCCTAACACAAAATAAATAAGATACCCAAGTGTTAAGTACATAGCATTTATAAAATGTAAATAAAATGAAATAAGAAATACACATGGGTGGGGATTCCAAGTGGGAATACCTAACCCTAATTTCTAATTTAGGGTTAGGCCTCACTTTATTTCTCTACTAAAACCCTAATATGGCCATTTGCATGTGTAGGGATAGCTATGTGGAGAAGATTTTGTTTCTCTCACATGAGAATAAGTGCATATATACACACCAATGGTGTGTATATACACAAATATTTTCTTGTGAGAATATGTGTATCCATTTACAAGATTTCCTTCTAACCCTTATGGTAACTGTTATTCCTTCAATATTTCTTTTTAAATCTGAATGACTGTATCCTTCTGGTTTAAAAATTTATTCTCTTTCTTGACAGAGAAAGTATGTTTCGTAGCCCTTTTGAGATACAAACCAGAAAAGGCCTCCTCACTAACAGATTCACATTTATCTTCAGTTGAGTTATTCAAGTGGTTGAGACCCAACCCAGAAGGAACCTTGAGATTGATTCTCATCACTCTTCCAAAAGGGGAATTTTCTCACATAAAGTCCTATCTGTTGTCTTGTGTAAAAATGACACTCAATAAAATCCCCAACTATGCAAGATCCAATTCCCTCATAAGAAACCACGCAAGGTGAAACACTCCACATTTCATGTGAAACTAGTAGAAAATTGATACCCAAGGAAAATGAAGATAACTCCCATATCCAAATGAATTAGGACGTATGATCTTAGGATAGTGCTCAAGAATAGGTCCACAGTACTACATTATCTTCGTAAAGCAAGAAACCAACAACAATGGCTACAAAACAAACATCAGACATGTACAAAAATAAAAAATGTTTTTGGTAATGCTGAATTGCTCAAGACCCAAGATGCTCCTGCATCAGACACCCCAGGTAAATAAAAAGAATGTTCTCATGAACATATTAATGGAATCAGGATAGGTATACCATATCTATTCTTAACACATATCTCCTCTGTCCCTTCATTCCATGTTGTCTTCACTTTATCTATTGTCACACCCAGCAAATTATCTTGCCCTGCACTTTTCTCATATTTTCTATTTGCAACTGACATAAACTAATTCTAACCACCTTTTCCACTGTCGATTACATCACTACTTTAGTGAATCATATCTTCTCTAGACTTACTAATCAACTCAGCACCATTTGCATCTCTTTGTGTGACTAGTGTCATTATTTTCTACACTATCTTTGTCAGAAAGACCATCTGCCTCTTAATCTCTATAAATTCCTCAACTGTATCATTCTCTTTTCCTTTCAAACTTGGCTCTCTCTCATCCACAGGAATAGGTTCATCAACTCTCTGCTCCTAATGTTTGTTACTATTAAAAGGAAAACACCTGATAACTCCACATCCACTAGCCCCAACTTCCTGCAAAGGTAACAACTTATGCTTGTATCCACCATGCATTACCACATATGTATTTGCATGACCATCAAACATAACATGTCTATCAAATTGCCAAGGTCTCCTGAGCAATAGATGATAAGCATCCATAGGAAATACATCACATAATATTTCATCATGATAAGATCCAATCTGAAAACTAACCAAGCATTGTTATTCAATCCTAACCTTAGAAACATCTTGTATCAAACTAATATGATAAGGGTTAGGATGTTTCTTCCTTTCCAAGTTCAACTTACTAACCATCTCTTCTAAAACAAAGTTTTCAAAACTACCACCATCAACTATAACATTACATACCTTACTCTTGCACTTACATCTAAATCTAAAAAAGATTCTTCTTTGCACCGGTTCCTTAGCACATGTAGCCAACCTCCTAGTGATAAGAAATTCACCTTTTTCTACAAAATTCTCTATGTCTTCTCCAGAAATTAGTGCAACTCTTTTTCTAGGACATTGAAAACTTCTATGACCCTCTTCACCACACTGAAAACAAGTACCAGTGAACTCATTTTTCCATCTTCCTCTCTGTCCATTATTGTAGTTCTTAGTGACTTGACCACTTCCAGATCCTTCATCAATCTTCTTAGTATTTTCTATCACATTACCTACAACAATTGTTTCATTAGTCTTACCACCTTGGTTCCTATTATTTTGTCTTCCTTCAAACCTCTTGTTCAGCTTCTCCTCAATTTTCAATGCCATCTGATAAGCATCTCCTATAGTTGTCATCCAAACAATAAGTAATTCTTCTTGAATACTAGGTCTCAAGCCATAAACATACCTAGCACCCTTCTCTTTGTCAGCTTCAGAATGACTAGTCCTAATCAAGATTCTGTAAAACTCCTCAGTATACTCCTATACTGATTTGTTGTTCTGCTTCAAGGCTTACATCTTCTTAAACATCTCTAACTCATAATCCACTGGAATGAATTTCTTTTTAAACTTGTCAACCATTTGGTTCCATCTAGTGATCTTTTCTTTTCCTCTCCTATTTCTTTCCAATTGAACTTCTCTCCACCAAATATTTGCATGACCCTTCAACTTAGTCTTTGCAAATCAAACTCTATCAGGATCTTCTATTTCTTCATACTCAAAGTACTAATCTATCTCATTCATCCAATCAATCAACCCTTTTGTCCTAAGGCTTCAAGAAAATGTATAAACTTCAATCTTAGGTATTTTTCCAATTTTAGACATAGCCTTCAGGATTCTACTCTCTTCTAGATCCCTGGCTTCTTCTATAGCTTCTTCAAAATGATCTTCTTCCTCAAACTCATCTTCACTATCTTCTTTCAATGTAGTCTTCTTTCTCAATTCCTCTTGTAGATCTTGCACTTGTTTTTGCAAAGCCCTAAAATCATCAAGATTGAATTCTCCAGCAGGTTGTTCCTTTGAGATCTTGTGAGCTCTCCTTGGAGGCATCTTCAATCCAAGGTCCTAGTGCAAACTGCCTCACTGTTGGCAATCTATCCATACACTTAGGATCTTCAAGCTCTGATACCACTTGACGCAGGGCAGGGATGGAGGATCCAATGACAATTGGTCCAAACCTACACCATCACCTATAAAAACAATAATGACAGTAGAATACACAAAATAATGCTTTAAAATAGAATTTCATTCAACATGCCCAGCTGTGAGGCCTTCCAGGTTTCGGCCTTATACAATGAAATTAAAAATGTATTTCAGTAATATCCTAGCTAGTCTAGCTCTAAAACACATTAGCAACTAATGGAAACACTAAGGCAGATCTAAACTTGAGCTCGCAAGCCTCCAAGCAATCTCTTTGTCTCCAAGCATGCAAACCACTACCTCTACTATTACAATATTAGATAAACCATCTGATCTTCAAGATCTCACGAGATCCAATTATGATTCTACTCTACTCTTCTTTACTCTAATCCCATCTAATCTCCTCATACTACCCCTACATCAACCAAGGCTCTCAATATATATAGCCAACTAAGCCACAAGTCAGCTAGTCAGGCATCAATTACATTATAGGTCTAGCCTAGGGAGAGAAACCAAAACTAAAGACAGAAGTAAAAAAACATGATGTGTCATTACTTATAGGTCCACACATGACCCAAGAACAAATCCCCAACCACACATGGTCCAATTCCCTCATAAGAAACCACACAAGGTGAAACACTCCATGTTTCATGTGAAACTAGCAGAAAATTGATACTCGAGGAAAATGAAGATAACACCCAGATCCAAATGAATTAGGATGTGCGATCTTAGGATAGTGCTCAAGAATAGGTCCATAGTACTACATTAACTTAGCAAAGCAAGAAACCAACAACAACAATGGCTACAAAACAAACATCAAACATGTACGGAAATAGAAAATGTTTTTGGCGATGCAAGATTGCTCAAGACCCAAGATGCTCCTGCATCATCTAACATCTTCTTCTTCAAAGCAATACAATTTGGTGGACCAATTGTAAAGAACCCCTACTCAAATTTCTATCCTAGAATTGCTCAAAATTTCACCAACTCAAAAGGATATTCTGGAAAAATCCCTTGTAGAGACCAATGTGCCTTTGAATTTGGATGCAGATAAGTTCCAAAACATGGTAGGTCATCTTGTTGCACCCCATTGTCTATACTTCTCAGAATAGGATGATTTTTATGTGAATCACCCACAAAAATTGGCTTTTCATATAGAGGTTTTGATCCACAAGCATAGAGTGAAGAGAGTCCTCATTGATGAGGGAGCCGGCCTAAATATTTTTACCTTAAACTTGGTTAAAGCCTTAGGATTTTGTGAGGAAGCTATTGACCCAAAAAAGAAAATAACCATTAAAGCTTATGATGATGAAGAAAGAGCCTCTAAAGGTGTCATAGTACTCCCCATTAGAGTCGGCCCAATGCAAAAGGAGACCATTTTCCAAGTCCTAGACCTCAAATTGACCTACAATAGCCTATTAGGAAGGCCATGGGTCCACAAAATGTAGGTAGTACCTTCAACATATCATTAATGCCTCAAATTTTTGTACATGGGACAAGAAGTCATGGTAAGTGGGGATTCAAATCCTTTCTAATATTTCAATAACATGAAACTTATAAATGACTCCTTAGTACCACATAATGTAGAAGGATCTATGTCCCAAAGAATAGAATGAGGACAAAGCTCAAAGGATCTTCTGTCCTTGAAAGGCAGAGAAAAGGAGGAAAAAGATGGATCACATGATGAAGAATTTTGAGAAGTAATGCCAAATCAAACAGAAAGGTGTAGGTGAATACTCATGATTATCTATGATGGATCTACCCTTATCTCTCAAATCCGATGGAAAACCATCTAGCCTACATGTACCCTATAAATAAAATGACCACTTTGTAAGGGGAAGTACTTCTTCATCCATGGATGAAGAAGATAATGAAATCTTAAACTTGCTATATAAGGATGAGGAATCAAGTTCCCATGAAAAGCGCATTCAAAACATAAGCATTCCCACTCATCAATATGGAAAAGGATTTCAAATAATGAAAAAAATGGGATATAAAGAACAAGGGCCCTTAGGTATAAGAAAAAAAGGACTAATCAAACCCACTGAAATGTCATGGAGAGATAGTAAGGAGAAAATTGGATTAGGGTACCTTGAACAAGGGTACACTCAAAAGAAGTACCCAAGGGTTTATGATCAAATCTTGGAACTAGGTTCCCAAAGTGATGAAGATTCAAACAATTGGGAGTGGGACCCATTGTCAAGTGATTCTTTCCAAGATAAAGAGGTAGATTTGATTCACACTTATACTCCTAATAAGGGAAAAGAACAAGCCTCGGGATCAGATTAGAATCAAGCTTTAAGTTCTAGCCAAGAGGTCTTAGAAAATATGCCAAGTCAAGAAGTCAAAGAATATCAATGGGTAGGAGAGTCTTATGTTCCATCATGGATACCTACTATAGAGGGATCTTACCCTTGGTTTAACCCAATATATTTTTACCCATTAGAAACCCAAGAGGATTCGAGTGAGGAAGACTTTGACCCTAGTTCTCTAGAACACCTAGAAGAGGCACATATTATAGATTTGAGTGATACAATGTTTGAACCTTCCAATGAGGTCATGTCCTTAAACCCTATCGAATCAAACCAAAACATTGATCCCTTGTCTCTTATCTATCTAGAGCTCATTGAATGGGATTCCATCGAACCTACCATCCTCCCCACATTCTTGAATGATAACTTGGTGTCCCAATACCTTAATGCTATTGAACCTTCTTCTACCATTGAATATCAAGAAGAAGTGATGAAGGGAATTATCCAACCTTTCAGTTTAGTTAAAAATCAAAAAAAAGAAGGAAAGAATCTAATGTTGAAAACCACATTGTGGCAGCATTAGATCAAAAAGATAAAGAAATAAAGAGTGTTTTCAAAGGTGAAAACCCAACAAAAGAACCTAAGGAATGAGGGTTGGATACTTTTCCTGAGCACTATGAGGAAGGATCACCTATCTTAATTGAACCAATGGAGAAATTCAACATTGGGTCAGAATCAAAACCAAAGATCATACACCTAGCAACATCTTTATCTAGTGAAGAAAGAAAGGATTTCATAAAATTCTTCAAAGAGAAACAAATAAATTTTTCATGGTCATACGATGATATCCAGGACTAGATCTTAATACGATAATGCATCATCTAAACATTAAAGAAGGAATGAGACTAGTCAAGCAGAAATTAAGAAAAATGCACCCACACATAGTACTTCTTGTGAAAGTGGAGTTAGAGAAATTACTAAAAGTGGGGTTCATAAGAGCCATTGATTATGCTGAGTGGATTTAAAATATTGTGGATGTTTCCAAAGAAGACAAATCTATTAGAATTTTCACAGACTTAAGGGATCTTAATCTTGCATGTCCAAAAGATGATTTTCCTCTACCAAGCATATACATCATCATAGATTTAACAATGGGACATTCAATGTTCTCACTTATGGATGGGTTTAGTGGCACAATCAAATTAAGATAAAACCTAAGGATCAACAAAAAATGGCATTTACATGCACATGGGGGACATTTTTCTGGAATGTTATGCCCTTTGGTCTCAAGAATGTTGGAGTGACATATCAGAGAGCCATGATGACCATATTTTATGACATGATGCACAATTTTCTAGAGGACTATGTAGGTGACATACTTACTAAATCCAACTCAAGGGAGGGACATCTACCCATCCTAGAAAGGATATTTATAAGATTGGAGAAATTCAAAGTAGGGCTAAATCTAAAGAAATGTGCATTTGGTGTACAATTAGGAAAGCTGTTAGGATACATAGTTTCAGCCAAAGGAATAGAGGTAGACCCAACCAAAGCAAAGGAAATCATGGAAATGGGGGCATCTTGAAACATAAGTCAAATAATATCACTTCAAGGTAGGATTCAATCTATCAGAAGGTTCATATCCCAATTAGCAGAAAAATGCCACACTTTTACTCAACTCCTTCACAAGGACACACTATTCAGGTGGGATGAGAAATGTGAAGAAGCATTCACATTATTGAAAAATTACCTAATGAATCCATCTACTTTGATGCCACCAATAAGAGGAAAGACCTTAAGTTTATACATCTTAGCAAAATAACATGCATTAGGGGCACTCTTGGCTCGAAAGGATGAAGCTAGAAAAGAAAAGGTCATATACTATATAAGCAGGACATTGGTAAAATATGAGTTAAAATACACATTTATTGAAAGAGAATATTTGGCTATAGTTTTTGCTTCCCAAAAACTATGTCATTATATGTTATCTCACAAAATCTGACTCATAGCAAAAATTGATCCTTTGAAATACCTTCCCAGCAAAACAGCCCTGAATGGAAAGTTGGCCAAATGGGTCATGGTCCTAAGTGAATTTGACATAGATATTGTGTATCAAAAATATATCAAAGGCCAAGTTATAGCTGGTCAACTAGCACAGACACCATTAACAGATGAACATCCAATTCAAGTAGAATTTCTAGATTTTGAAATAATCAATGTTGAAGAAAAATCCTAGAAATTATATTTTGATGGTTCCTATACACAACATGGGTCAAGAGTAGGGATACTATTAATTAATCCTCAAGGATCCAAAATTCCAAAATCATAAAAGATATTATTTCCATTCACAACTAATATAGTTGATTATGAAGCATTGGTCATCGGCATAAAGTTAGCATTAGAATGGAAAGTTACATAGCTACAAATCTATGGAGATTCCCAACTAGTTATTAATCAAATCAATGATGAGTACCAAACTAAAGATGATAAGTTGATACCCTACAAGAACATGATTAAGAATCTCAATAAATACTTCACTCTAATCACATTTGATCAAGTACCAAGAGATAAGAATAAAGCAACAGATGTAATGGCTACATTGGCATCACTTCTCCAAATGCCAAATCAAAATGACATATATTAATTCATGGTAGAAGAAGTTGGAAAAACTACGTATGACCCTTCCCACCCTCACACCATTTTCTTACTAGTGGGAGATGACTTGTTCTGGTATGGAGCCATTTACACATACTTAAAAGATAAAATCTTACCCATGGACCAAACCAGAAATCAAAAGAAAAGTTTTATATGAGAAGCCTCTCTCTATACCCTTATATCCAACATGTTGTATCACAAGAGTCTAGATGGAATGCTTTTAAGGTGTCTAGAGAAATAGGAATCAACCATAGCCTTACAAGAAATCCATGAGGGAATTTGTGGGTCACATTCAAATGGTTTACCCCTAGCTAAGAAACTTCTTAGGATAGGATATTTTTGGCCTTCAATGGAAAAGGATGCTTGTCACTTTGCAAAAACCTATCATAAATGTCAGTACCATGGGAACTTAATCCATGTGTCAGCATAAGAACTACATCTTATGACTACACCTTGGCCCTTTTATCAATGTGGTTTGGATTTGATAAGGATGATTTATCCACCATCATCAAATGGTCATAAATTTATCATTACAACAACTAAATATTTTACCAAATGGGTAGAAGTTGCACCATTATGCACTGCCACAGGAAAGAAAATATCCATGTTCATATTAAACTACATAATTTTTAGATATGTTGTTCCTCACGCCATCATAACAGATAATGAAAAACATTTCAAGAACAAATATTTGGAAGAACTATGTACAAAATTTCATGTGGTACATCACTCATCTTCAATATATTACCCACAAGGTAATGGACAAGCAGAAGCTACACACAAGAACATCTTAAAAATATTGAAGAGGGTCATGGATAATTCAGGTAGAGATTGGCACATTCAAATAAACCCTACTCTATGGGCTTATAGGATAAGCATCAGGATGCCAACAAGAGCTACACCATTCTCACTAGTTTATGGAGCTGAAGTAGTTCTACCTTTGGAGGTAGAAATTCCATCTTTAAGAGTCTCATTTCATGGGTTACTAAGTGAAGAAGACTATAGATTTGCTAGGTTGAAAGAATTGGAGCTACTAGATGAAAGACAACAACAAGATTTTGACCACTTAAAAGTGTATCATAATTGAATATCGAGGAACTACAACAAGCATATAAAACTAAGGACATTCCAAATAGGTGATCTAGTGTTGCGAGAAAACCCTAAAAATCAAATGGAAAGAGAAAAGAAAGGAAAATGGGAAGAAAAATAGTTAGGACCTTTTGTAATCACCTCTTCTTTTGGAATTGGCACCTATAAACTAGTTGATTGTAAAGGAGAAGAGTTGCAAGAACCCATCAATAATATACAACTGAAAAGGTTCTACACAAAGAAACTAAAAGGGGATAAATAAAAAGAGTATCAAAAAATTAGATGAGAGAGCATCCTATTTATTGTACATAGTTAAAAGAGCTCTTGAAAATTCAAAAACCTTGAAAAATAGAAAAGAGAAAACAAATCGAAAAAGCATAAAAGATCAAAAATAGTGGAAAATTGAGCATGAAGAAATCCAAAAACATTCAGAAATGATCCTCAAAAATATGTTGTCTGGGTGAAAACCTAGTAAATAGGCGCCTTGATGATATGAAAACAAAAAAATTAAAAAAAGAGAAAAAGTGCCTTGGTGAAAACCTAGCAAAAAGGCACCTTGGTAGCAAAAAAAGGGAAAAGGCTTGAAAAATAGAAAAAGAGAAAATTCATTCAATTGGTGAAAACCTAGTAAATAGGTGCCATTGAAAGTCCAAGTCAGTCTAATGCCTAGTTGTTATCCTTGTAAATATTACACTCACCAACATTTGTATATATTGCATAATAAAACTCCACAGGTGCATTTGCAAGTACCTGAAGCTTTCATCACCAATTTGAAAAATGTCCCAAGTCCAACAAATGCAATCACATCAAAATAGGGGAAAATGTATTCTAAAAGAGGAAGGATTCATCAAAGCAAACATCAATTTGACACCAAATCAATTCACCAAAACACAAGTGAAACACTTACACAATCACATCCTAATCCTAACATCAATCAAAAAAATACAAAATTTTGATCCAAGATCTCACAAAGACCTTATCTTTATCATGATTAAAAATATGAAATGGATGGAACTATACATAAAATATGGATTTGAAAAATAGTGCAAAAGTTTTAAGTGATTATTTGATTGATGAAATCATGTCTTTCTAGAAAATTGATGAAAGTTTTTAAACTAGACAAGATATGAAGAAAGCATGATATTTTATTGATTTTTGAATGAGTGTTTTAAGGTCAAGGTTTTAAAGTATGTATCATCCATCTAAGGACATGATCATTAAAGAATCATCGAGGACATGTACATAGGGAAAAATTGGGATCTTTATTTGTTTACACAGTAGGACACCTTGGATATTTTGATGTTAAATATCATAATACCAAAATCCACTTGCAACATAGAATTTGAAAAAATCGGTATTCATACGCTCATGATTGATTTCAATCAGTGATAGTTATACCAAGAATTGGAAAGAAACATGAAAGTAAAGAGGTATTCATATCATCATGGTTGAACCAATGATGGTTGTACTAATTTTAGGTTTCAAAACTGCTCAATGATGAATATAAGCTACTATTTTGTGAATAGTGACAGCTAGCTGCATCCATCCTAAATTAAATGCATTTAAGTTGTTTGTTTTTCTTATCTTAGAAACTAATTAAGAGAAGATGAAAGGGGGTGGAGTTAATAAAAAATCAAAAATCAAATGTTCATCATAAACTATATGTGATAGAGTGTGTTGGAAATCAACAATAAAAAACAAAGGTTCCTTGCATTAGATCAGTTGCATTTTAAAAACAAATTACATTTAGATTCAGCTCATTCTTTGTAATATTGCATCCATTTCGGGCATTAACCTTTCTTAATTTAAATTCATTGCATTAGGTTACATTCATTTTTAATCAAATCATTCATTATCATTATAGTTCATATCATTAAATCCATTAAAATACATGTGCATTAGTTTGCATTCATTTTAGTTCATTTCATTTAGTCATGTTCATTATCATTATACTTCATATCATTAAGTTTAGTTAAGATTGCATTGCATTAGTATGCATTCATTTTAATTCTCTTCATTTAGTTGCATTAATTACATCATTTTAAGTTCACATTAGGACATTATTAATTGCATTACATTAAATTCATTCTAAACATTGCATTTAAGGTCATCTCATTGGTACATTGCATTTTTCATATAGGTGCATTCATCAAAGTTCATTATATTTAAACATTGGATTATATTCAAAAATAAGTGTGTTAGGTCATTGCATTTACATCTAGATCATCATTAATCCATATATCATTTACATCATTTATACATTGCATTCACCATTAATCATTGAATCATCAAAATCCATACATTACATAAGTACACCCATTACATTTACATCTCACTTGCATCCATCACATTACATTGCATTATCCATAGCATCATATGAGAATGCATCCATAAATAACATCATCACATAGCATTACTCATTAAACCATTAAATAGAATTATCAGACATCATTAAACATTAAACCATGTACGTCCATCTATTCTATGTCATTAATAAGAAAATCATTTACACTTATAAGCATAAACATGTGCATTCATATCATAAACCACATTTGAAAATCATAAAAACAAAGCAGGTAGAGATAGAATCATATAGATCTTCATATCATATAAAGTACCTGAGAAATAAGTCCAACACATAATGACATCATATAAAGTAAATCTATCAATGAATATCAAGAGTCTATGGTATCATCAAAGTCCATTAGAATATGTGAATCAAAGTCCATCAAGCATAAAAAGTATCGATCATAAATAAACATCATCTTATAAAATAATATGAGTCCAATGTCTCGATATAAAAAATAATCATCATAATATACAAAAGAATGGCTCAATCATATAACATCAACTGCCAAAACCATTGGCACCATTAGGACCAAGACTTGTATCTGGACCTTGACTCAAACTTGCCTATAGCCCATGCTGACTCAAAGTAGCCATAAATGTTTGCATCATGCTGCCCAACTAACTGACCTATTGCCTAATCTCTAAAACATTGGACTATAAAACTTGAACATCAAAAGCTAATGCTGGAGCCTCTACTAAAGGAGCCTCTATAGGAGGAGCCTACTAAGAAGGAGCATGTGGTGGAGCCATGGAGGAAGATGGAATGGAAGAAGATGGAAGAACAAAAGATGATGGAATAGAAGAAAAAGATGGAATCTAAGAAGGAATAGGACCCTATGGAGGAGGAGGTGTTGGAGGTGTATGTGCCTGATCTACAAGAATCTATTCCACATGTGCATCAACATTTGCCACAAAATCTATACCAACCTACTTGTACACCCTCACTCTGTACTGACCCCATTTGGCCAGTCTATCAACACCCACCTGATGGAGTGCTCTAAAAGGGCCACCCCTCAACCTAACCCATCTACCTCTCATCTAGACTTCACCTCTGATAGGAGTGGGGGAAACAATAATAAGAATAATAGCCCTACATCCTCTATTAGCCTATCATCCCCATAATCCCTGATGACCTCATCTCCTACCACCACTACCATCTCCACTATCATCATCTGAGTTCTCCTCAATCCTGGGCACTGGTTTGGTCAGATTTGTAAATCTTGGAAAAGGGTTCTACATGAACCAGTGCGCATAATCATTGATCATGTTAGCATCAATAATATGATCTCTCATATCCCATGCAAGGTGGGGCAGCTATAAAAACTCATCCCGTGCAGTCCTATAGCCAATCTAAGGACCCTAGAGGGACCTCTCAACCTGTACATGGGCATAAGGGCTAAACCCTGAGGCATCCCTTGTATTTGACCAAACTGTCATAGAAATATATGGAAGCAACATATCTTAATCACTAAGTGAATCTACCCTATCATCCAACGAGGCATGCACATATATGGTAGCTCTATTGCATCTTCTTGCTATGGCTTGCACCCAATGTATGGTATCTAGACCACTGGATTGATATCATCAATGATGTGCTACTAGTAATCCACCTTTCCCAGGTGGGCTTGCACAACCATCCCCTCATACATCTAGGCAAAAGGCCAACCTGCATCCTAATCATGAACTAAAATAGGATGAGTAACAGGAATATGCTCCCAGGTCCATAACTGAAGTAAGACTACTCCAGGAGAGAGAGTAGCCCCGTGATGATATACCACATCATGAAGCTCATGGTACAACTAAGCCAATACACAAGAGCCCCAATCAAACCTATGAGGGTGAGCAATCAGGTCCTCCAAGATCTGACCCCAACCAACTGCAAACCCATGGCCATGGTGATCAAGAACCAAGAAACCCTTGATGAGTACACCAAGAATAGTTGGAAGCACGGGGAAAGAAGTAAATTGATCCCACTGGATGCTCTCATCTCTAATGGTCAGGTCTACAAAGATGCATCTTCATACCATACCATCATATACCTAATTGTAATAAATGATCTCCCCATGAATAGGGATTTGTAGCAACCAATAAACATCCTCGGGAGTGATTGTCGTCTCTCCCATCGGTAAATGGAAAGTATTACGGTTAGAGTGCCAGTGCTCTACCATAGCAATAAGAAGACCTTGATTCACAGGGAATCGAGGGAGAGAGAGTAAGAAGGATAAATCGCATCGGCCTATAACTCAACACTCTAGCCCTCTCAAGTCATCAATCATATAAAAAGGTAGAGGAAATAAGCCTCGAACAGCTAGCTTCTGAAGTGGAAACTAAAAAAGAAAGTTTAAACACATCAGATATTGAAATCATAAACTATTGGATCATCTTAAGTCAATCAAACAATCAAATCTAATCAAACCATAATCAATTTTCTTGATTCTATTTAGAGAGGACAGAAAATTTATCATCATTCACCACCTAAATCAAGATTGACCATCAAACATTCAATATAAAATGACTCGAACTGACATCACACGACTTGTTGGAAGAAAAAATTAAAAACCTAAGCCAATCAATAAATTGATGACATCAGATGAATCAAAAAACTAAATGAAAAGCTCGCAAATTTGGCCAAATAGGGTGTACACGCTATTTAATTGCCTAAAAGTGCTAAAAATCAAATGCATTGCTTAAAAATTCAAACACATAGTGAAACCTATTGTATGCACTACAACAAAGTGTACATGTTGTAGGATATAGTACAAGTTGTAGGAAACCCCTATATGCACTACTAAAAATCTTGAAAGTGCAATCAAATGTGAAAGCACTGCAAAAAAGGGCGAAAGAAAAATGTACCCTAGGTTTAGCATTTGTAAGCACTATTAAAAAGTTTAAAAGAACTATGGAAAACCACAAATGCACAACAGGATTGGTGTATGCACTGCTAAATTTGAAATTTAAAAAAAATAGGGTTTTTATTCAAAAAATCCAAAATTTTCAAAATTAAAAGCTGAAATCAGACAAGAGACATTGTCAGGGTACATATCAGAGGTGGATAGCCAGGTGGATGTTGATATCGGCAACCTTGCTCAAACCTATGCTCTCAAATTGGGATCACCATCGTGAAATAGCTCAAAGGGGTCAGAGTGAAAAAGTCAAAAGAGAAGGTAAAAATGAATAGTGAAAATGACCTTTTACCCCTTTACCCATTTTGATCTAAAAGGGGCATTTTTTACCAGAAAATGACCTAGGACCCAAATTTTTCACCTATTCAGCCAAATCAGGGACATTCATTATCACAGCATCGCAAATACATTATCGAAAATGAAATCAAAATTTACTCATAATTAAATATTTTTCAACGCAAATTGATAAAAATGCAATATCTTTCACCAGGATCAAATTTCATTTCATTTCCGAGGGGGCATACACTCAAACAATCAGGACCGACATCATAATCATTAAATCAGGAGCATAACATCAAATCAAAGCTTAATCGTTCATCAAAATTTTTTTGCTTATCAATCAAGTGGGGCATCAAACATCAAATCAAGCATCATATCAGCAACCTATCCTTAGAACAACTGTCAAGAACTTCAAATCAATTAGAACTGCATCAAATTTATCATCAAGATCTACATATTTTATCAAATATCAAATTGAGCATCAATCTAATCAGGACTTTGCATCAAAATGATCGGGGCATTCTTGAACCAATACGCTTTGGACATCGATTCAAAGAGGGGCATTTGTAATCACTTGAAAATGGACAAGACTAAATCAAGTGAGTAATTAAGGAAAAATCAAAGCAATAAAATCAAATCAAGCTAAAATTAAAGCAAAATTGCAATCAATCCATAATCCAAATTTAATCTAAAATCAAAAGCAATTAGATCAATTTAAATCCAATAAATCAAGTTAAATCAATAAATTGTGCAATTAATCAAAATTATTATATAGTTCAATTTAAATTAAATCAACCCATTTAATGGGTACACATGGCTAAACAAATTAAATAAATTCAATTATTAAATCCATATTTTCCCTCAACCACCAAATAGGAGGAAAATGCATCAACCAGTGGTAAATGAGGATTGAACTCACATGGATCAAGCTCAAAATGAATCTCAATCACACAGAAGATGAGAGCATCTTTTCCATCCATTTTGCCTCTTTGTCCCAATCTTTGAGGACAATCCATTTAAATTGTCTCCAAAGGTGGAACCATGGACTTAACCTCAACTCAACCATGATCAACTCAACACCACCCCCTACCATTGCCAGAATCTATAAAAGCAAGGTATAAATCACTCAATTATCATCCACAAATCTGAGAATAGCATTAAACCTCTTGCATTTTTGAGATAGAAAGGAAAATATAGTGTTAATTAAGGCTTAATTTCTTTTGGAATTGAATTCTTAGTTTGCTTATCATTTAAACTTTCATTTTAGAGTTGTCACTAATGGAAGCTTGCTGAGAGCTTTGCATTAGCAAATCTAAATAGAGGTCCATAGAGTGCTTTTTGTCTTCATTTGCTTAAATTAGCTTGCTATTTGTGGTAATTTATTTATTTTATTTATTTATTGAAAATACTAACCCTATGAAGGTATTTTCCCTAGCACACAATTATTTCTAAATTTTATTCTTTTACTCAATTATGTGCAGTGCTTCATAATTATCAGCTTCAAGTAAGTCACTTTGATAGTACCACTCCAATGGCTCTAGCTGATAAATGTGATGTTGCATCCCACAACTTTAACAAGTTTCAAAAACAAAAGAACTTCATTAAGATCAATAATCCATCGAACAATGTTGATGATCAAGTGGCAGTAGCATCCAAAGGTGTGGCTCCTTTGTCATCTATTTTTAGACCTTCTTGTAATTTTACTCAGCTTTTTGAATCTTTGCATAATGTGATGTTGAACTTGATTAATGCTAAATTTTTACCTCTTCCTCCTATTAAACTAATTGACATATCCAAACCTTTTCCTAAGTCCTTTGATCATAAATCTTTTTATCAATACTATCATCAACCCGGTCATGATATTAAAAAAAATCCATTTGAAATATGTTATTCCAAACCTCATTGATTCTAATGCTATATCTTTTGAGGGTGTAAATTATTAAGGAAAAAATAATAGCACCTCCCAATCAAAACTTGTAAATTTAAAAAAACCCTTTACCGTCTCATTCAACCAATACCATTGATTCTACCCAGTCTTTTCCTTCTTCACTTCATATTGTTGACTATGATGATAAGTGTGTTATTCCTTCCCATTTTTTGTTGTCATTGATATCACTATTCTCAATTTATCGATATTGGTCAAGGTATTTTGGTAATGATTACATTGTTGGATCTTTCAATATCAGTGTTTGTGATCACTGACAGTTCCCACCAATGGTAGTCACCAACATATATAATTTGTGAGATTATCAGCAGGAATTTAGGTTCATCTTAGAGTGCAACATGATTAGTCCAAACCTATCTTACACTCAATCAAGCTCATTTTTGTTCAGCCGATAGTAAATCTAAAGTGGAAATATATTCATATATTTATGTTTAGTTGAAAGAAAGGTTATATATACCAATGCTTGGTATATAATTATAAGTGACTATGTAAGTAAAAAATGTGATGGTTGTATATTTTATAAATGCTATGTATATGTGAATTTTTGAAAGTGAATTGTGTATAGCTCATTGTATTGATAAAGAGAAGAAGAACTATAACACACTAAGAACTCTATTCAGTGCATAAGTTGATGCATGACTCTTAGTTCAATTTTGTATATCTAGAAATCAATGCTATTTTTATATCAGGATAGTGAGTCTAAATGGTAGTAAGATACAGCGATAGTGAGCCACCCTTTTTTATTACATAATACTTGAGAGATAACCCTCTCACATGGTTTTTCCCATTCTAGGTTTCCATGAAAAACATAATAGTGCTATGTGTTGCAATGTTTACTTTATGTTATTTCCTTTTCAAGAAAGTTAAAATATTTTATATGGTAAATTAGTCAAGTGATTTAAGTTTTTCAAGGATATACTAATTCACCCCTCCCCTCTCAATATATCAGGTGTTCAACAATTGGTATCAAAGCTAGTTCCTTTGGAAGAGTCTAACTACTCGAAGGAGATCCAAGAAGTTGAACCTGTTTCACTAGCATCCACTATAGATGAGAATGAGTTCTTATTTGTATATGAAGATATAGAATTAGTTGAACAAGAAAAAAAATCTCTATCTAAAAATATTCAAATGGATAATGACTATATTCAAAGATTGAAAGAGTGGGTCTGAAAGTTGAAATTTAGACACAAATAAGTAAGCAATAAGTTCAAAATGGAAAATGAGACTATCACCGATCTAAAAACCAAACGTGAAGAAGGTAAATAGACTAAGAAGCTTCTAAACAACATAAAAAAGTGTAAAATTGATGAAAACCAAAAGCTTGAACAAGAGATTATTTCTCTTAAATCGATTAGGATAAAATCAAAATGCACAAATAAAAGATGAAAATCACCTCAGAAAAATTAGATGAGATCTTGAGTGCTTAGAGATCACTGAAAGATAAGAAGGGACTTGGATACGAAACTAGTGAATGCTCACAGAGAAAAATATAGGAGGAAGCTAAAAAGGCTCTAATAAGTCAAACAAAACCACATCTGAATGATTAGACAAAGGTAAAGCTCTGAAAAGTCACCAGGTAAGTATGAATTTTAATTCTTTTAATGATCATTATTTCAAATGAAATAGATCTAGATATAAGGTTGTAAACCGTAGAAGTAGGACTAATATTAATAATAGATCATTTACCAGTAGAAGCTTTAATTGTAATATATTTGGACATAAAGAAAGCCAGTATATAAAACCAAGTAATGATAATAAGAAATTTTGTCAGTATTGTTATACATGATTTATCTATGGTCATAAATCTAACCAGTGCAGGTCAAGGCCAAAGAAATGGGAAAATCGATGCTTCAATTGCAACAAGACTGGACACATTACAAAATGTTGTAGATCAATAAATGCAGAAAGGACAAAAATGACAAAGATTATTGAAAAGGAACAAGTAAGATAATAAATGAAGAAGATTTGGGTCAAGAAGGATATCAGTAGAACTAGAATCGATGGAGAGGCTCTCACTAAAAATTGAGAAGCCTCACAACTATCGTTCAGGGAGAGAAAAATATTCCTTATTTGTCTCCTATCCTGAGAAGTGAAAAGAATATAAAATCTACTCCTTTTGGGAGGTATCAATTGTGGAATAAGATATGAATATTCCTTTCATTAAAAATATGATTTAGTGGGCTTGCAGTGCATTTAATGCATTTTAATACATCATACCTCAAGAATACATGATAAATATCATATGTTACTAGTCATTTCACACATTGCAAAAATTAAGTCAAGGAGTTGAGGAACGAGAAAGACAAGCTAGGTTTATCTAAATGTTTTGAAGAAATTTCTTGGTGAATTTGTAGGTTGTATCTTAGGTGTTTTTTGAATTCACTCATGGCTATGGCTTGAGAATTTACCCCTGTGTTGGTTCATGAATCACAAGAATCATGTTCCATGTTCAAATTATGTCCTAGTATTTCAATAGAGAATGACATGTCAAGATGTTTTTCATGGATAGCTCACAGTGTTTTTCCTATTGAAGATGTTCACATTCATTTGAAGTGAAAATTGGAGGAATTTGATTATTATAAGATTGTGGATATCTGGGCAAAGGAATTATGTCTTGATGATGGAAATATAAAACCTAAATATGGGGTTTTGGTGGAAAAGAAGCTACATGTATTCAATTCTTTCCCAAATTTCTATGGAGATGACACATAGTTTAAAATGTCTATCATTTGTTTTCATGACAAATTCTATTGTCTTAAAGACAACTGACATTTGATCACAAAGGAAGCAATGAGAAGGGTTACCAGTATGTGTGTTTTTGGCAAAGTTTTGAAGATTAAGAGTTTCAAGAGTGCTGAATCAAAGAAGTTAACTGGTGCTACGCATGATGGGAGGTCACTCAAATTCATTATTATCAAGGCCATGTAGTCAAGTATTCATGTAGGTCATTGGCTACAAAGTTTTCTATACAAACCAAGATTTTTTTGTATCGACTACTATAAATTGTATAGTTCACCATATATTAAAAAGTAAAAATTATGATCTATGTACTTTGATAAAAGATCAATTTCTTGAAAACATAAGAGAAATTAAAACCAACAGTAAAAATGTATGCTTTCATTTTGGTGTGTTAGTTATATGCTTGATTTTATATTTATCAAACTATATTCCTTGTGAGGGAAGAGTGTTTTTGTCTAAGGATACACCTATAGAATATCAAATTGAGAAAAGGATAATGAAGAGAGAAAGATTGGCTAATAGGTATAATAGATTTATTGAGCTCTTTATAGTATTGCAAAGCAAGATGCATCAAAGAAATATAATTCCTCCCTCTTTGATAGAAAACTACAAAAAGAATATCACTTTTATTGTCTTTACCAATCATTGTATTATGCAAGTTGTGAAACTGAGAAAGAAATGGTTACCCCTACTTGGTTATGAGATGAAAAAAAAGAAATTTGAAAATTATGTCAAATTTATCTTGGAGGGTCCCATTGATGACACAAAAGAAACATTTGTTACTACATAAGAGAAGAATATAGGAATTTAAAGAAAAAAGTCAAAGAAGGATGCAAGGAAAAAGATTGAAACTATTCTAAGGAAGGTCAGAGATCAGAAAGGAATCACTAAAGAAGAACATGATAAAATTTTGAAAAGGAGTACACACAGTTCTTCTAGTAATCCCTCCAGTGTAACAATTTCATCTCTACTGATGGTTGAAGTGGAAGGGGGAAGCCCCTCTAAGAAAAGAAAGATTACTAGGTTAGTTACTACTATTGAAAAGAAGACTAAGGTGAAGATTATCAATAAAGGACCTGCTATTATGGACTCTGTTAATGAATTAGATGACTCCACTAGTTTTGACAGTGACACTAAATAATTTTGAATCAAAATAAGAGTAGGCAAGAAAGGTAAGAAGAAAGAGGAAAGTTTAAATTTTGATTTTGGTTCAAATCCCTTGGATTCAAGTATTATATTTTATTATCTATCTACTAATGAAATAAGAAGTGTCGAAAGTATGTATGATTTGGCATCTGATGATGGGAAGTAGGCATAAGAAGTGTCGACAATGTGTTTGATTATATTTCTCATTGATGCATTTCTATAGTATAATGATAAACATAATGTATATTTGGAGGACTACAAGAATGATGTTCCTATCTCTCGATGGAATGAGTTAAATAAAATCATAATAGAAGAAAGGAAGATTGAAAAATACCTATTCAATATTGTTATTAATGAAGTCTATAAGACTATAATTAGTGAATAAAATATTGATAGTTTCTCAACAATTGCAAAATAAAATGCCCTTAAATCCAAAAAGAGAATATGATCTCTTATGGAAGACAAATAATTTGTTGTGTAGATGAAGCAAGACATGATTGCAGATCTAAAGTCTCTTGTAGGTGAATTGAATATGTTGAAAGTTGTAAGTATTACAAAATTTATTGACATTGAAGTATATAATTTGGATTAGAATCCTCTTGAGATTGAGCCACACAATGTTTCTTCAGTAGGATCTCCTATATTGATAAAAGAAACTCATGATGATAATAAGGATGCAGAGAAAGAGGAAATTGACATGATTATAGAAGAAATTAGGATATATGAAACTATTAAGAGCCCTGACACTGTCAAACTAATATAAATAGTTGTGCCTGAAGATATTGTGGTAATTATAGATGAAGAAGAAAAAGAAAATAAAGAGGAAGACTTAGTAATGCATGCATGTAATGAAGATGAGAGGAATAACAGGAGAAATTAGAAGAACAAAAGGAAACTAATGATAAATTCAAGATGATTTATAGTTAAGAAGAAGTGGAGAATAATCCTAAGGATTTTTTGGTGTTGGTATCTACCGACAACATTGTGACCACCAGTGAAAAAATAAAAGAACCTAAGGTTGAAGTCATTGATCATAGATCTGTCTTTAGATCAAGTTCTCATAGATTTATAAAAAACTTTATTCCTTCACCACTTTCCATTTAACTATTCATTAATTCCACATATCTTGTTGATTTAAATAAAGTAACACCAAAAGAATAAAATTCATTTGGGCCAGACTATCATAATTTCATCTGAGGAAGATTTGATGAGATTCAAATGAGAAATAAGAAATCATTGAAGGGACAATATTGACATTTAATGCTCTAGTTCCCTTGTGTTCCATAGATCCCTTGTGTACCATAAGAAAAAAATGGTAGTTACTAGTAAATACATTCAAGGAACTAATGAATTTAGTTGGTAATCGAGTTAAGATGAAAGAAGAGGAAACTAAAAGGTTATTCTTGTAATAACTTTAGAACAAGTATCACAAATCCTTTTCGTATCTACAAACGCTATTTCAAGAAGAACTTGTATTGTTGGAAGATGGTATTGAGTTGTATCAATACACTCTAAAATTGCCTGTGGCCATAGTAAAAATTAAACAATAAATAGATTCTATTGAATCTTAGATTCAAATTTATTATGAATCATACAAGATTACCAATGATCTTGATGGATCCATTCGGTCTCAGTTGGACCACATGCAAAAGAAATTCTTCCACATTTAACAAAAAAAGATAATACACCATTATGTCATTGAGAAACTTAAAATATTTATGTGTTTCATTTATATTAAATCTATGCAATGAAATTATTAGTGCTCAAGGCAATACTGAAGAATAACTGACAACAATTAGTGAAGCAGAAGACATGCTAACTCCAATTCATGTCCATGTCTTGTGTCT
The DNA here is from genome assembly GCA_027943335.1 of Chamaecyparis obtusa. Classification (NCBI taxonomy): domain Eukaryota; kingdom Viridiplantae; phylum Streptophyta; class Pinopsida; order Cupressales; family Cupressaceae; genus Chamaecyparis; species Chamaecyparis obtusa. The sequence continues at coordinate 1,035,512 of BSBK01001162.1, read as the reverse complement.
TGACTAGGATATATTTGTGTGATCCAAGAAGAAATATAAATGGACTGGGGAGTTTTAGCGGATCATGAAGACACTTGAGACTAATATCTCAAATTAGTGAGTTTCTTTTCTTTTTGTTTTTTTTATCAGTCTTGTGGTGAATCCTTTATCATTAGTGGGAAAAGGAGGAATAGTAATTTTTTAAAAAAAATAGTCTTGTTATCAGTTTGTCCCTCTCAGGGGGAGATTTTGAAGAATGAAAAAATATTTCAACATTTTGGTAGTCTTCCATAATTTTTGGTATTTTAGTTTTGTTAGAATCTTTTTTTGGATTCCTAGAATATTTTTTTGATTTGTCATCAATGAAAAAGGGGGAGATTGTTATCCCTCCCCATTTTTTGTTTTCATTGATGTCACTATTCTAGATTTATCAATATCAATCAAGGTGTTTTGGTAATGGTTACATTGTTGGATATTTTAGTATCAGTGTTTGTGATCACCGATAGTTCCACCAATGACATTCACTAGTAGATATAGTTTGTGTAATTATTGGTAGGAGTTCAGGTTTGGCTTAGAGTGCAACATGATTAGTCCAGACCTATCTTATACTCAATAAAGATCATTTATGTTTAGTAGATAGTAAATATAAAATGGAAATATATTCATACATTTATATTTGGCCAACATAAAGGTTGTCTATACCAATGCTTGGTACACAATTATAAGTGGACTCTGTAAGTGAAATATGTAATGATTGTATGTTTTATAAATTCTATGTATATGCAAACTATTGAAAGTGAACTGTGTATATTTTATTATATCGGTAAATAAAATAATAACTATAACACGCTGGGAATTTTATCCAATGCATAAGTTGAAGCATGTCTCTTAGTTCAATTTTGTATATCTATCCATCAGTACTATTTTTGTATCATTATGGTGTGTCTGAACAGAAGTGAGCCACACTGGTAGTGAGCCACCCTTTTGTATTATATAATCAGTTATATAACAATTGATATCTAACCATCTCACATGGTCCACAAAAAAAATACTAGTGTTATGTGTTGCAGTGTTTAATTTTTGTTATTTCCTTTTCAGAAAAGTTAAAATATGTTATATGGTAAATTAGTCAAGTGCTTCAAGATTTTCAAGGATGTATTGATTCACCCCTCCCCTCTTAATATATCGGGTGTTCAACAAAGTGCGTCGAAGTTGATAATTTTGTCAACCTCATTGATCGATTCCCACCCCAACTTAAACCCAAACCTGAACTTGATCTTTGCATTACCTTTGACCCTAGTGAGACAATTAAAGCACCTAATGGTCCTCTTGACATTGTTGCAAAGGTTAATGATCTCTATTCGTGTGGTGTCCTTATTGACCCTACTTTCATGTGTAATGTGATAACTAAAGAACATCTCTACAATAGAAAAATGAAAAGTGATTTCTATAATAAATATTATAATATGATCCAAAATTGCAATGGTTTCCTTTATCCTACCCATGATTCTATTACATTTCCCATAGAATTTGGTGGTAAAACTTTAGATGTCACATTTTTTTTAAAACCAACTTTTAATTAGCTTCAAGTCAAACTTGGTCTTCCTTGGCTTACCTTAATGAAATTTATAGCCTCTCCTATCCATAATTGTTTGAAATTTCCCCAAAATGGAGAAATTATAATTGTTAATTATTGTCTTTATCAACCTTGCTTACCTCAAGAGTATATTGACCTTGATTTATTTTGTCCTTCTATGCCTCAACCAACTCAACCCCATATAGATAATCTCTTTTGATCATATTAGAATCACAAAATCCAAAATATTTGTGATCTTAGAAATCTTCAAGATGTTCTATCTCCTTGTCTTGGACCTGGACTTAACTCTACACCTCCTATATATGCTTCAGTTCCACTTCATATATCTTATAAAGAATTTTTAGATGCTATCTCTCAACTTAGTGAGGTTCCTTCCATTCTTTCCCCTAAGGAAGAAAAGGACCTAATATGTATTGATCCTAAAGCAAACCAAATTTCTAGCAAAACCAAATGTCACTGTTGTTCTTATGCTTGATAATGTAAACATTGTGCTAGATCCTATCAATGTGCTTCCCAAAATATTTCTTCACCAAAAACACCTACTTATGTTTTGATTCCCTTTGACCAACCTATTCTTGAACCAAAGGAGGAAGTTAATTTGAAAAAGGTGAAATTGAGAAAACATGATAATTCTATTTGTATCTTGGATTCTATTACAATTAATTTGGATGAAGAAAATGTTCTTGATGATGATGGTTTTGATGTTCCTAATGTAACTAATGATGATATTTATGCTATTGAATCTGATGATATGTCTAATCTTATTGATGTTAATCAAGACTTACCAACTATATTTCCAAAATAAATATCTCTCAGTCCTAGTGACAAACAAAGTGACCCATCTATTGGATATATTTTAGGTTTTCTGAGGTTTTTGTTTCAGGTCCTTGCCCTATGTCTTTTCCTGTGTCTTCACCTGGTTTAGGGTTTTAAAATTTCTCAAAAATGTCATATTTGTGTTGGAAAACCCTTTCCCTAATTATTTTTTCCTTGGTCTGATCTTTCTCTCAGTTTGTCTTAAGTGTGCCCTAATTCCTTATATTCGCGCATTACTTTTTGGTCACTTAAGTTTCTCAATTTGGACATGGTCATTATTTTCCTTGTCTTCACTGAATCATGCAATGCTTTTACATGTCTTCAAGTCTTTCATTGAACTAGCAACTGTGGTGAGTCCTTTGTTATCCTTTTCTTAGTCACTAAATCTCCCATTTTATGTCACGGTTTGTCTTAACATTTAGCAAATCAGTGACTGTGTGGTCTCCTGTTCGCTTGATTCTTGGCATTTTCACTTTAACTTCTGGCGACTTGGCATGGCAGCTATCTCCTATTCTTTGAATCAACTGACTAAGTCTTCAATCTTCCAATGATTCAGCAAGGACCGTTGATCATCTTTGGGATCAACGGTGTTGTTTTAATCTCACATAGAATGGGTCCCATGGTAAATCCTTTGGTAATTCAGTGACGAAGTCTTATTTTCATGATCACTAAGTTTGGCGGCTCTGACAAAGTATTTCAAAAAAGGATAAAGTTCTTCTCAGTCGCTTAATCTCAGGAAAAGTTTGCAATGTTATAAATCTTTGGTGACCTAGCGAATCAAAGTGTTCGCTGAATCTCAGAATTAAGTAGTGAGGTCCCAGATCTTTTGGCAATTTGGCGATAAGACAAAGTTAAAAGGTTTCTTTTCCTTCAGTCGTGCATTCTTGAAATGAAGAGATTAAATTTATAAAACTTGGGAGATTAAGTGAATGTTGTGTTCACTAAGTCTTGTAATTAAAAATAAAAGGTTTCATGGATTGGGCGATTCAGCAACAACCGTTGATTATTTTCAGGATCTATGGTTAGCGTATAATCTTAGAATGTAACCTAAGGTATGAAAAGTATTCAGTGACTGGGAGATATGATTTATTCGTCAATCTCAAAGTCTAACTATGGTTAAGCATTTCTTTTTGAGAATGTGAGATATTCATGTTCACTGGATCGCGGGATGGAACAAGAGTTAAGCGTGGCTTCTTGAGATTATGAGTTTTTCTTGTTCACTGATTCTCCAGATGTCACTATGGTTAAGCTGATCTGCTCACGGGTTTGTAAAAGGCTTTATTCATAGGATCTCTAGATGATACCTAAGTTAAGAAAAGGGTTGCGAGAATTGGTGAAGTCTTTGGTCACGTATTCTCTGAGTTTAACTGTGATTGAATAAAGCATTCCAAGAACTAGAGATTGCCTTTAGTCTCCCAATCTCTGATTATGGCGGGATTATGATGGTTTTTAAAATAATGTCTGAGGATCGTTGATCATCTTTGGGATCAACGATGGTCGCTAAATCTCCAAGTAAAGTCATGAGTTAAGAGATCACTCTGAGATTTTGCAAATGGCCTTGTTGCTGGATCTTTGAACTTAACCCAGGATTAGTTTTTCTTGCAAAGATCATGAGATCCTTTGTTCACTTAATCTCTAAATCAAGTCTGGTTAAGTTTTCATGCTAGTCAATGTTATGAGCCATTGCAATGTGGAAAAGGTACTCTACCAAGCTAGAAAAGGGTAAAATGTCATCCAATCATGATTTAACAAAGTTTTTTGTCAATAAATAATAGTTTTAATGCCAAAAGCTGCAATCATTGCTCTAGTGCTCTATAATTTGATTTTTTAAATCAGCCTGTCAACATCCACGCCACCGATAGCTCTCATTTGAAGGTTGGTAATATGTAGAATTGAATGTAGAAGTGACTTAGCCAAGATTTGTGATGATTTAGCAATTGTACACATTCAATTCTCAAGGTATATAGGTAGGACTTCATTTCTTTCTGTGCTCAAAGCTATTCTAAAGATAATTGAGTTTTTTGACACCGAAGTAGTGAGTGAAAAGTAAGATAGTTTGCAGTGCTGTGGAGTTTGTGTTTGCCAGGATGAGTCATCTAGAGGTGAGCGTTGCATCATCCAATGGAGCAACAAAGCAGTGGGGTGGTGATGACAAGGGAAAGCCCAATTATTCAGACAAGTTCCTTAGGTTGCTTCCTGGGTCGAATTAGAATAAGAAAGCCATTGATACAACTTTTGAAGATCTCATGGACAAGTATAGGGACCCCATCACCCCTTCAGGCTCAGGTTACACTATCTTCTCATACTTTTATAATAACATGCATAAACCAATTCCTATTATAATGCTTGGGCTTTGGGGATGGAAAAATTAATTGTGCCTAATGTTTTCTTAGATGTCAACTTGATTATTGCATTCGCTAGGCTATATGATCCTATCTCTAGAACCATTAGGTGTGAGGACCAGTTTATTTTTCTTAACTTGAGTAGGGGGTCATTCATGATGGCATTTGATTTCTTTGCCTCTTCTTCCACTGAAATTGATTTGAAGGAAAGGCTGAAATATGCAAGTAATATTGGATCAGTAAAGAGTCAGATAGTTAAGCACATGCCCAAGAAGGGTAAATATATAGATCCTCTCCCTCCAAGTATGAATGCTCCTTATGAATTTAAAATCTTCAATCACTACATGAAATTCTTGTGTCATGAGACGTGTAGGGTTCTAGGGATAGATGGGGAGGAAGAGAAAATGTCTGCTGACCTTTTAATGATAATTCTAGATATTCAGAACTCTCACTCTAACACTGACTATAATTACATCTAATATGTGATTGATAGAATGCATGAGGGGCTGATATTTGTTAAGGAAAATAAGAGACCTATTAGGTTTATGCATTATTCCCTCCTTATGCACTTGATTTGGTACCACTATGTTAATCATCTTGATGCAACAATGTTGAAGCTGAGAACTACTTTTGAGGTCCATCCCAACCCACTGCAATTTTGGTTGAGGGCTTGGAATTACACGTCCAATGAGTGTAACTTTTTTATTTTCTAGAATTATTTTGTTTATCAGATTCTTGGGTTGTTGGGAACAAATATTGTAAGGATGTCAACTAAGGTTTTGAAGTTGTTAAGGCCGATGCAATATGAAGATAAGTGGCCAGGAAACCATAATTGGGGTGACTTCTACCTTGGGGCTGTAATACCCCAAAAATGGGCTATAAGTTCATTAACCTCCTATATCATCAAATCATATGAAATCGACATCAAAGTCCTAATCTAAGGCACATCTAAACATCATCAAATCTAATTGATTATCTTAAATTTTGCATCGGAGAATATTCCTAGTAATATTCCTAATTATCTTAATTATCTTTAATTTTATAATTATTTGGCAATAAATCACATTTATCCTAAAGTTTGATTAATTGAATATTTTCATATTTAATTAATTAGATTTAATATTTGCCACTTAATTGTGTAATTAAATTTAATTATATCTATTATTAATTGTATTATTTAATTTTGACAATAAATCTAATATCATATGAATAATTGATTAAATTCTTATTTAATTAATTAAAGCAAGTTGTCATTATTTAATAATATAGTTTTTAATAAAATTTTGATTAAATAATTGATTAACCCATAAATCAATTGTTTTATTTTTAAAAGCAGTTAAGTTGGAAATAAATCACTTTATTATTAAATTAATTCATAAATAAAACATGCACAATCATAAAAGCAAACAACTATCAATTATCAATTAAAATTAAACTCTATTTTGAGTTAAAACTTAGCTTTTGCATATTTTTGTGAGTTAATTATCTTTTATTTAAAAATAAATTTTCTTTTGCTTTTGTGAGTTAATTATCTTTTATTTAAAAATAACTCAAAAATCAAGTTGAGTTATTTGAGTGATTTATGGCTTTTTCCCATGCACCTCCAAAGCCCTGGATTTCTATAAATTAAAGGCTCAACTCTTCACAAATCATCTCATATTTTGCACAATCACGCTGGAGAATTGGAATTGAAGAATCAAAGCTCTTGCGAATCGACATCTTTGTGAGATCAATCTTATTTTTGCATTCATATTACATATCATTGTTAGATTCATAGCATATCAGTTTTCAATAGCATTCATATCATATCAGTTTTTATCATTCTTATTGCATAGAAAATATCAAAAATATAGATTAATTGCATTTATTCCATATCTAGAATTGCATTCAAATCCTTCATTTAGGTGTCATCTAGGTCACTGATCTCGATAATAATCTGAAAACATTAATCTCGCACCTATTAGAAGGCAGTAAATCACTTGGTTAGATAGCTTTCAATTTTGCATGATTTTGATTATCACTAACCTCTAATGTTTTACTGAGTGTTGTGTCTATAGATCAGGTATAATTTTTACACACACATTTCTGGCACCCACCGTGGGGCAACCCACCTTTGCATGCTGGTTTTGATTTTTTTGGGAGCTAAAACCCCAAAGTTTCAAAGATTTAATTTTATCTCCCAAACAGCTTGGAATTTTGTTCTGAAATTTTTTTTTCAGATTGGTGACATGTCATGGAAGCTACAATAAAAAATTTAGAATTTTTTGAGATGTTTTGAATTTTTAATAATTTTTTCTTGAAATTCTGGAAAAAATTAATATCTGACGCAAATCAGCATATTTTTCAAAAAATTTTATATTTTCGGAAAGATATTTAAATTCTATAGGGGGTCCATTCTTTGTGTTTTAAATTTGGACATCATATCATAGCTCAAATAGTCAATTTACAAAAACTGTTCTATTTTGATAAAATGGGTCTCTAGGGCACAAATGAAGAGATTTTTCTAAAAATTTTGCATTTTTGGAAATCTCTCTATTTTTTAGTAGGGGTCTCTATTCTGAATTTCTATTTTTGTGGCCAAAATCATATCAAAAAAATTAGATCTTGTTGACTAGGTCAAATGCAGGAAAAAAAATAAAGTTTTGTGATGGGTATGCACTTATTTTTTTTACATGGTTCAATGAATGATATGAGTTGTCATTTGGGTTGATTGCTGGTTATTATTACTGATAATAATTGATTTTTAGAGCTAACCCTATGGTTTTCATAAGTTGAATATATTTTGCATATCTTGTTTGCTTGTTTGCTTGTTGGAGAGTTCGTCACTTGCTTGCATGGAAAAGCTCAACAAAAATTGCTAAAAATCAAGTAAAATCTACTAAGTGCATTGCAAGGATCCCAGGTATTCTCCTTCCTCTAATAATATTTTGATTTGGGACTTAAAATAAATCTCTTATGTGTCAAGCTTGTGTGCATCTTTTCATGCTTTTGATCTATTTCTACACACTTGCATAATTGATACTAGGTTGTGAACCCTTAAGGATTCATTAAGTAGTCTTAGAATACTTGTGATTGATCTTGATTTCTATCTTGGGTTATTGGACTCGCTAATCCACCGGCCCCTCATTTCCACCCTGTGGTTGCAATCTCAGCGCCATAAAGGGGAGGGGTCAACAGGACAGAAGCGTTAAATGTTCCACTTGGCAACCCTTTTGTGCTTTTAGGAACTCCCTTGTTTTCTAAGTTGTGGACTCATTTTTAGCTTGTGTGAGGTGTTAAGTGTTCCACCTTGTGGACTCATCTCATATTCGCTTTAAACGTTAAGTGTTCCTCTTTCTACTTTTTGGATGCTTTTGGTAGATTTGCTTTCGGAACATACATCTGTGCTCACATAGTAATTAGGCCCTATGAACACTATTTGTGATTCTTGAGAGATTGGATTCCTAGCAAAATCCTTCTTGACGATAGAATCCTTGTAGGTAGGGAGGATACTTAGTGCGTTTCACATTCAACTTAGTTAGTGAGTCTTCTCTTATTGATCGACACATTCTCTCTCCGGAGAGGTTGATAGATCACGTGGGGTTGATATCATGAGCTTTGGTGAATCAAAATTGGTTAGTGCATCTTCTCTTATTGATTGATAGATTCTCTCCCCGGAGAGGTTGATAGATCACGTGGAGTTGATATCACAGACCTTGGTGGAACAAAACTTTGTCTTAGCGTGTCGGATTAATCTGCTTGCTTTGTTTGGGTTAAAAGTGAAGAGGTGTCAAAACCTTGAATCTGGAGCCAAGTCCCCTTGTGGTATACTATTGTGAGTCATCTTTAGAGAGGGTTAACCGTAGCGGACAATCCCTTCACAGGGCAAACTGTATTGACGGAACCTCAAGCGGTAATAGCCATTTTTGCCATGGTAGTGACAGCCGCTATATAAATGTCATTGTGGAAGAAATCTCCACGGGTATGGTTCATTGTTGGGTTGTCAGATCTCCCTAGCAGCTCTTGAAGATTAAGTTCTCGAACTGTGTCAAAACCCTGGTGCGCCGGGATTGGAGTTCACCCCTTTGAATCATAAAAGTTGCAGAGTCAAACCATTACTAAAAACCCTAGAGAGGCCAATTTTTCATTCTCAGGTATATGTGTGTTATTACAAAACTTTTCAGAACATACACAATTAGTACTCTCAGGGATTAGCACAATTTGGTCACTTGATTGTTCATGCGCAAGGTTGCTTTTGCCCTTGTTCATTATTTTCAGACGTGCTTGGAATCACTTGCTTGCTATTTTGCGTGCTTATTTATCTACTTGGCTATTAAAAAATGATCAAATCTGGTATAACCTTCAAAATCTGGACAATACAATTTGCAAACAATCCAAAATTGAAGACCTTACATTTTGCAAAAAGTGACGTAAAATCTTTTCTGGAGTCAAAAGTTATTTTAGGAAGTCAAAAGTCGTACGAGTTTTGTCAAGTGTCATTTTAGTATTACCCAACTGTCGTATGAGTTTAGCAACTGTCATTTCATAGACTACCCAGTGTCGTACGAGTCTGCAGAGTGTCGTTTGGAAAAATTTGAGAAAGTTGTCAGAAATTGTCAAATTGCAAGATATCTAATGTTTCCAGCCTAGTTCCAGAATCTGTCAAAAATATCATTTTGTCAGGAACAGAGCAGTAGCTATTGAGCATTCTACCATTTTCTGAGTTTGATCTTTTGAATCCGATCTAGTCTTCTGTTTGATCAATTTGAGTCCTTTTTATCTCGTGTCAAAACCTTGTCATAACTATCAATCTTCAATCAATCAATCTTCAAAAACAAACTAAGTGTTGAGAACTCATGTCCGCTATCTTTTGGGCGATCTATCCCATACATCCAGGGCACAGTTTCCTTCACCCACATCTCATCAGATCATCAAAACTATCATAATCTTGACAAGGTTGCGTCATCCGATTTTCTCGAATCAAATTGTTCTTCAGTTGTCTTCATCCTTTTCTTCTGTTTCATTCAAAGTTAGTGGTGGAGACCAGAGCTTCTTCACACAAGAAATTAGAAGAAACATCTCAGAGCTTACTTTTGACCAATACCCCGGGTCCAACTCTTGAACAAATCATCAAGTCAGGTATCTACGAAGACGATGGTCTCGGTAACTTTCGATTAAAAACTGGTTACATACCTCCTCTATCAACTCACAGAGGTAATCAACAAACTCCTCCTCAATCTATTCCAGGGAGCCCAAAAACTCCTACCATGTCTCAAGCAGGGACAAACCATGGTTCTCTAGGAGGAGGATCCCAGGGACACCATTCTCAACATAATGCCAACCAAGACCCTACACCCTCTAAAATCCATCGGTGTCAGAATGATGATGAATTCAAAAGAATGATGAGGCATTTCTTGAAAATGGATAGAGAGGCATACTTTTTGCAATTAGCCCAAGAAGGAGCTAAACTTCCTCCTCACTTCAATGTCGAAGATATCATCACGCATGAGGAAGAAACTCCGATGATGGCCATAATGAACCAGCTGCACGCTATGCAGGTCAAAATGAATAAAATTGAGAAGGAGAAGGAACCCAAGGAATTCTCCATGGAGGCCCTTTGTCCTTTCCCTTTTGACAAAGACTTGTATATGCCTCCATTCCCAAAAAGAGTGGAGATACCAAAGTATGACAAATATGATGGACACTCTGATCCTCAAGATCATGTCAGAGAATTCTGTACACAATCCATGGAATTCATGCATGAACCAACTTATCTAATGCATCTTTTTCCTAGAGCCTTGGGAGGAGAATCCATTCAGTGGTTTTCAAGATTACCTTCTACGATCAAAACTTTTGAGGAATTGATTAAATTGTTTTATCAACAATATTCCTACAATATTCAACATCTGATTACCATGATCGATATCTGTAACCTCAAGCAATATCCAGGGGAATCATTCCTAACTTTTCTCAAGAGGTGGCGAAAGAAGTTTTCTTTATATGCTAGACCAATTCCCGAAATGGAGAAACTTGAAATCTTTATCAATAACCTTGTTCCAGAGCTCAACTATCCATTACAAATGCAAGATCATGTATCTTTTGATAAAATGGTGGATAATGCAATCAAGATTGAGAAAGTACTTGTCAAGAAAGGAGAAATCACACTTCAAAAGGACAAGTCTGAATCGGGATCTAGCTCAAAAGATAAAAACAAGAGCTGGAATAGAAACAAAGGTATCATCTCTGACGGTGTTGTTGACACTATCCACACCCCATCAAAGGCACCGGCCTACAATCTCACCCTTGCCACCAAAGCCATTGAAGCTTCAGAGCAAAAATCTGCTGAACCATCTCCAAAGAAGCCATTCAAACGATGGGATAATAAATGAAAGTTTACTCCCCTGGGAGAATCTTTGGAATCTGCTCTGAGGACCCTGATAGCAGATAACATGATCTCTTTACCACCAATCCAAAAACCTGATCCAGATCCAAAACCATGTTGGTGGAAAGATAATGAATTTTGTGCTTTCCATTAAACTAAAGGCCACAGAACTAATGGATGCTTCCATTTGAAGCATACCATTCAAGACTTGATAGATCAAGGGGACATCACAATCGATAATCCTACCAGCAATAATGATCACACAGCATTTACAGAACCTTTTCCACAACATGGCAAGGGAGTTTCCACTTCTCAACCTAACATGGGGGCAAAAGTCAACTATGCCTACCCTGGAAACGATGCTGTCATCAATATGGTGGAACCATGCCTCTCTGAGAGCTGTAATGTCATCACGATTATACAAAGAGATAGAAATCATTCCTCAGCTAATGCAGTTACCAGATCACAAGCTCAGACGCATCTGAAAGGACAAACACCAAATCCATTTGATGTCCCTAAGATACCTTTTCATCTCACATCTACTTCTAAACAGAAGGTTGCCTCAAAATCTTCCAATCCAAAGGATACCAAACCTACATCTTACAGCATCATACAACAACTCCAGCATACCAATGCCAAAATCTCTATGTTTGAGTTACTTCGAATATCTCCAGCTCACCGAGATATCCTAGACAAAGCTTTGCTCAGCTCTAATGTTCCTGATGATCTAGATCTAGACAGGTTCCAGACTATGGTTGGTCATCTAACATCTCCGCAATATATCTCCTTTTCAGAAGATGATGACAACTCCCTAAGTCACCCACATAATCAGCCCTTGCACATAGAAGTCTTGATCCAGAACCGTCGAGTCAAACGTGTGTTGATAGATGGGGGCACAGGCCTCAACATTTGTTCTTACAACTTAATCAAACAGTTGGGATTCTCAGAGATGGCTATTGATCCTCGAAAGAAGATCACTATAAAGGCCTATGATGAACAGGAAAGATCTTCTAAGGGCACCATTGTCTTACCCATCCGAGTGGGTCCAGTCATCAAAGATACCACATGTCAGGTGCTCGATCTACCATTAGCTTATAATATCCTTCTAGGGAGACCCTGGATCCATGAAATGTAGGCTATTCCTTCAACATACCATCAATGCTTGAAATTTCCCTATGAAGGAGTGGAGGTTACTATCCCAGTTGATCTGAGTACAACTTGCAATACATTGAAGGAAAGTGCTGATAAACTTGTTCCCAATAATAGAGAATCTTCCATCAAGCAACAAAATGTGGCTTCCACATCTAAGATGGATGGCATTGCTAAAGAGATCAATATCAAAGAAAATGGGATGGGAGAATACACTATAGAGCCAGTCTTGTCTCTGACATCTCTCCCATTCTCACCTAAGTCATATGGCCAATCCTTGAATTAGTCTAAATCAAAACCTAAGGAACCTATGGAAGCATACAAAAGACATTTTGTGGTGGAGCAAGTATCTAAACAAGAATTTGAAGAGGATGAAGCTATGCTGGCATGGCTATATAAAGAGGATTCCGAATCTAAAATTGTTCAACCTAGTGAATCTATAGCACCTACAGTCCCTTCTAATTCATATGGTCCAGGAAACAAATTGATAGCCAAGATGGGATATTCTGGTCAAGGACCTCTAGGAATTAGGGGAAAGGGTCTTGTGACCCCCATTTCACATATTGGTTGAGCCAAAAAAGATACTGGTGGCATAGGGTTTAAAAAGAAACCCTATCATCTCAGAGGTGGTTGTTCTCATGTCATAGAACAAATTGCACCAGGAGAACCCCTTCTTAAGAAAGAAGAAATAGAACCCTCTGATGATGATTCAGATAGCTCTGAGCTTATCCCCTATGAAAAATTTCCTAAAGAGATCAAATATCTTCTTGATGATACAGATGATCCTATCAGAAGAATTAATGTAGTAGAAACACAAGAACCTACTGTAGCGCAAGAGATGGTTGTACCACAAGAACCAGCCAATCTTGAAGGCAATCAAACTGATCAAAAAGAAGGGGGTAGTTATTATGACACTGATTCCCATGAATATGAATTCAAGTCAGAGACTGAGGGTAATCCTTCTTGGGGTATTCATCCTGATTTCACGCACTTTCTAAGATTTCCTAGAGATTCTGAATCAGAAGATGAGTCAAATGATTATGAATGGGGTGCCATTCCAGAAGAAGATGAGCTTATAACAGAGAAATCTATTGATGTTATTCACCAATATGTCTCTCAACCCAACGTAGGTCTAGAGCGAAACAATGAACTTAACGTGTCTGATCCACCTATGGCTGAAGAGGACTCCTATGATGATGTTGAGCCTATTCACGAATTGAACATTCTAAGTTGTAATATCACCTTTGAACTTGAGCGTTAGGTTAGGACCAATGATGACATATCCACATTCGTGAACACCATATCCCAAGCCTTTCCCGCTTTGACTATCCAACGCCCTGATCTTATCGACCAAACTTTCACCAACCCAAACCATGGTATGTATACCTTCCCAAATGACTATGCCCTTGCCTACTACCTCAATGCAGTTGAGCCTATGAGTACTTCCATCAGTGAACCGAGTGTCAGCATGACCGAGTCGGACATCAAATATCTTAGTCAGAAAAACAAGAGTAAAAAGAAAAAGAAAAAGAGTTCTGAGGGTGAAAACCACTTTGTGGCAGTCTCAGAACCAACAAAAGTAAAAAGAAAAGACGTATCTGAAGGTGAAAACCTCTCTGAGGCACCTAAGGATGAGATATTTGATGTCCTTCCAAGTCATTTACAAGATAGATCTCCAGTTCTGATTGAGCCAACTCAATCCATCAATTTGGGTACAACAGAGGAACCGCAATTGGTACATGTAGCACAATCTCTATCAGACGAAGAGAAACAAAACTTCACTACCTTCTTATCAGAGAAAAAGATCAACTTTGCATGGAAATATTCAGATATGCCAGGATTGGATCCCAATCTCATTATGCACCATCTATCCATTGCTCCCGGAGTAAAACTAATCAAACAAAAATTGAGAAAGATGCATCCTCATGTCGCACTCTTAGTCAAAGAAGAACTAGAAAAACTCCTAAAAGCTAGATTCATCCATGTCATCGACTATGCTGAGTGGATTTCCAACATTGTACCTGTTTCAAAACCAGATGGTTCAATCAGAGTGTGCACGGACTTTAGAGATGTGAACAGAGCATGCCCTAAGGATGACTTTCCACTACCTAACATTGATATGATAGTGGACATGACTGCGGGCTATGAAATGTATTCCTTAATGGATGGCTTTTCTGGATACAACCAAATCAAAATTGCTCCAGAAGATCAAGAGAAAATAGCTTTCACATGTGCGTGGGGAACTTTCTATTGGAATGTTATGCCATTCGGACTCAAAAATGCTGGAGCTACATATCAAAGAGCAATGACATCTATTTTTCATGATATGATGCATAGAACAATGGAGGATTATGTAGATGATACCTTGGAAAAATCCATCATTAGAACTGAACATCTAACAAACTTGAGCATGATCCTCGACAGAATGGAAAAATTTAGTCTTCGACTAAATCCTAAAAAGTGTGCTTTTGGAGTCACTTCTGGAAAGCTCCTAGGATACATCGTCTCCAAGAAAGGCATTGAAGTTGATCCAGCTAAGGTCAAGGCTATAATAGAGATGCAACCTCCCACAAATATTAGTCAAATGAGGACGTTGCAAGGCAAAGTTCAATCTATCAGAAGATTCATATCACAGCTAGCGGACATCTCACAGCCTTTTACAAAAACATTACATAAAGGTGTGACCTTTGCATGGAATGAAGAATGTGAGAACAACTTTAAACATATCAAGAAGTATCTATCAAATCCACCTATATTGATGCCTCCTATTCATGGGAAGCCATTAATATTATATGTCTCCGCAACAGATACATCACTGGGGGCATTGCTAGCACAGCATGATGAGAACAAGAAAGAAAGAGCCATCTACTATATCAGCCAAACTTTAGTGGCCTATGAGAAGAACTACTCAATGATAGAGAAGGCCTGTCTCGCTGTGATCTTTGCATCACAAAAATTGAGACACTACATGTTAGCTCATACTACTCATTTGGTAGCTAAAATTGATCCACTGAAATATCTCCTAAGCAAAGCTGCCCTCACAGGTAGACTAGCTAAATGGGTCATGCTCTTGAGCGAATTTGAAATTGAATATGTTGAAAGAAAAGCTATCAAAGGACAGGTCATTGCTGATCAATTAGCTGAAGCACCACTATTTGATGATACACCCATGCAAATGGAATTTCCTGATTCCTCTATCATGCACCTCTCTTCTAGAGCATGGCGATTATTCTTTGATGGCTCCTACACACAGAATGGATCCGGAGCAGGCATATTGTTCATTACTCCTCAAGGATACTCGATACCCAAAGCATTCAGATTAAAGTTTCCTTGCACAAACAATATTGCTGAATATGAGGCACTTCTCAATGGTATGAAAATGGCAATACAGTGGAGAGTTACAGAGATGCACATTCATGGAGACTCACAACTGGTCATCCACCAGGTCAATGATGTGTACCAAACCAAAGATGAAAAGCTCATTCCCTACAAGAGAATGGTCAATGATCTAAAGAAATACTTCATCTCTATCACATTTGAGCAAATACCCAGAACGGAGAATAAGGCTGCTGACGCAATGGCGACATTATCTACTCTTTTACAGCAGCCCGAACATGAACTACGCTACGAGTTCCTGGTGGAAGCCCTATCCTATCCTGCATATGACTCCCCTGAAACCCGCATGATCTGCACTGTTGTAGGTTATGACTCATCTCGCTACAAAAATTTGTTCTCCTATCTCCACGACCAAATCATCCCTGAGTCCTTTAACCATTTTGAGAAATGAAACCTTATCCGATCCGCATCCCGATATGTCATCATTGGTAATGATCTGTACAAACGAGGTCTAGATGGTACACTGCTTAGATGTTTAGAACGAGAAGAGTCTCAACGTGCATTAGAGGAAGTCCATGAGGGTATATGTGGGTCACACTCGAACGGGTTAACGTTAGCTCGAAAACTTATTAGGGCTGGGTATTATTGGCCTAAAATGGAAAAAAAAGCTATTAAATTTGCTAAAAACTGTCAACAGTGTCAAGTACATGGCAACTTGATTCATGCTCCAGGGAGAGATCTGATTCCCTTTACTACACAATGGCCTTTTCAACAATGGGCATTTGATCTCATAGGTGCTATCCATCCGCACTCTTCTAATGGACATACCCATATAATCACAGCTACAGATTATTTTACAAAATGGGTAGAAGCAGTTCCTCTAACACAAGCAACGGGGAAACAGATCTCTATGTTCATCCTGAATTACATCATTTGCAGATATGGGATCCCTCACTCTATAATCACAGATAACGGGGGACAATTCAAAAACAAGGACCTAGATGACTTATGTGCCAAGTTCAAAATTACTCAACATTGGTCATCTATCTACTATCCTCAAGGGAAAGGACAAGCTGAGGCTTCAAACAAAAATCTCCTGAAGATCTTGCACAGAACAGTGAATAAAACAGGAAGAGACTGGCATCTGATGATCAATCCAGCTCTCTGGGCATACAGAACTAGTATCAGAACGCCTACAGGGGCTACACCTTTCGCTTTAGTTTATGGATCTGAAGCGGTACTGCCTATTGAGGTTGAAATCCCATCACTCAGGATCAGAATGCATGGACTTGTCACTGATGAAGACTACAGAGTGTCGAGGTTACAAGAACTTGAACTACTAGATGAGCGCAGACAAGCAGCATATGATCATCTCAGAGTGTATCAGAAAAGAATGTCTAGAGGCTACAACAAGAAAGTCAGACATAGAGAATTTCAGGTTGGTGATCTAGTGTTGAGAGAAAATCCTAAAAATCAATCACATCGAGAACGCAAGGGGAAGTTCAAACCCAACTGGCTGGGTCCCTTTGTAATCACTGCTACTTTTGGCTCTGGTGCCTATCAACTCTCAACGACTGAAGGAGAACAGCTCTGAGAACCAATCAACGTTCTCCATCTGAAGAAATTCTACGCCTAAGGCATTCAGTGCTTGGTAAATGTCCTGAAAAAATCTTAAAAATCAGAAAAAGTCCTGAAAAAATGAACATCTTGGTGAAAACCTAGCAATAGGCGCCTTGATGATTCACAAAAAAAAAATCAAAAAAAATCAAAAGTACAAAAAAATTGAAAAAATGAAAAATACAAAAAAATGAAAAAAAAAAGTGCCTTGGTGAAAACCTGGAAACAGGCACCTCGGTAGCAAAAATAGAATCTCTACCAAGATGGTGAAAACTTGGCAAACGGGCACCACTTGTTCCAAAATGCTCCATCTATCAGCACAATCTTGGTCTTTCCCAGCTTTCAGTCTTGCTTTAGTTTGTACATATCTCCCGGTTTGTTCCTGCATTTCCAGTTTTCAATAAGTCAGCCTGTACACCAACCAGCTCAAGCGTTTGCATCCTATCAATGTTCACACTTGGGGGCAATCAATGTCATATCCTATGGTCTCCCATGTATCTTGGACGTGTCATATCCACTCAGAGTCCTTTGAAGCTTCAAGTTGAGTCAGTCAGTCTGTCTCGTCTCCAGAAAGGATTTTGCATCAACAACAATCAAACATCAAAACTCAACTGAAAACAATCTGTGCTTTTCATGCTTTTATCTCCTTGTAGGCTTACTGATTCGCATTGAGATTTTTGCATATTGTGTCCCTTCGAGCTCTTCGATGATGTCTTTTATAGGATTTAGAGAGTGATGACTGGGGGCATAATCTTTTCTTTGTCTTCTACTTGTATGTGAAAATCTAACATCTTTGGAACTTCTGGATTGAAATGGTGTCCGACTGTAAGAGCCTCTATCTCGAATTGGATGGCCATGCGTACCTCGACCATTGATACCCAGACAATTCAAGGAAGTTTGCTCTAACTATTATCTTTTTGAGTAAGTTCTTTCTCCTACTGTGGAACGCAATCTTGCCTAAGGATGTGAACAATAAAGGGTCACTACGGGTAATTCACATTGGATTTAGAATGATCTCTTGACTGTTTGATGTGTTTGTAATGCAAGGCGTACTCAGGTCATCACAATGTTTATGTTTTGATGCTTGTACAAATTGCTATATCAAAATGGACATGATATTCAGGTCATCCTGGCATTTGTGCCTTGATGCTTATATCTAATCCGACATTCAACAACTAAAATCAATATTCATATGTCCATGGTTGTTTGACCAGTGGGTGTTGTATTGACTCTTGCACATACAAATCGATATTCATATGTCTATGGTTTCATGGCTAGTGGGCATTGTATTGATTTATCCGGTTACCTAAAAGTTCAATGATGATAACAAATTGACACATGATCAGTGACTAGGTCCTAGGTCTTAGGTTGCATTTCATTTTGCATGTCTCATTGCATTTTGCATGTTTACATGATCTCACAATGATTAAACGAACTTCAATGCTTAAATGATTCTTCAAATCGCATCTTCAAGTCTAACAAGAGCTGAATCTCACACGAAGGTTCCTCCAATGAAATAGCAAGTAGAATCCTTTTTCGGGATCAAAATTCAAATCTGAGATCATTCATATTATTAATTGCTTGCATAATCAACCTTCAATCATCACAGAAATCTAGTATTCAACTTAACTGATTATCTTACATCAAACTATCAAAATTTCAACTTGGTCAACCATGGTCAACTCATGGTCAAACCTAGTCAAACTTGGTCTTTTGGGACCTTCCAAC
Organism: Chamaecyparis obtusa; assembly: GCA_027943335.1. Lineage (NCBI taxonomy): Eukaryota > Viridiplantae > Streptophyta > Pinopsida > Cupressales > Cupressaceae > Chamaecyparis > Chamaecyparis obtusa. The sequence continues at coordinate 1,016,587 of BSBK01001162.1, read as the reverse complement.
GATGCAGAATGCGTTCTCGGATGTAAATAACCACTTCTCAAATCAATTAACATGCTTCTAAACTATAACGCTGACTTCTCTTGTCAGATTTCAATTTTAATCCCGAAGGGGGCATGGTATTGCACATCATTCAAAGTCTGTAAATCAAATTCTATCGATCAAATCTATCAATATCTTTCATCAGTGATCAAGACAACAATCACGTCTAGTTGCTGATTCATCAAAAGTCCTCATCGCTCGGGGCAAATCTATCATCACTTGGGGCATATTAGATTCATCAAGATCCATATCAATTTGGTATTCTCCTAATCTTGTAAACTGTATTAGTTTTTGCAACCATCAGATCATAGTGTTATTTCCTTGGTTCTTCGGCAACTAAAGGATTCGGATGTGATACTTGCTAGTTCTGCTAAGACAATCGAGTCTAGAACGGGTCACTCACTTCTTATCAATCCTAAGGTTCAGAATCAGGCATTTTGACACTTTTTCATAATAATAGGTTCATTTGCTTCTACAGTGAACATTATCTTTGGTCATTCAAGACCTATTATTTCCATATCAATTCAATATCAATCAACTCCTATCTCAATATCTTTCAATCGGTTTCTATCTTGAGATCGGTTTATCTTTTGAATCAGTTTCATATCTTTATCAAACACAGACTATCTTTGAACCACTGTGCTTCACACAGTAATTCAAAGAGGGGCAAAATGTAATACCCCAAAAATGGGCTATAAGTTCATTAACCTCCTATATCATCAAATCATATGAAATCGACATCAAAGTCCTAATCTAAGGCACATCTAAACATCATCAAATCTAATTGATTATCTTAAATTTTGCATCGGAGAATATTCCTAGTAATATTCCTAATTATCTTAATTATCTTTAATTTTATAATTATTTGGCAATAAATCACATTTATCCTAAAGTTTGATTAATTGAATATTTTCATATTTAATTAATTAGATTTAATATTTGCCACTTAATTGTGTAATTAAATTTAATTATATCTATTATTAATTGTATTATTTAATTTTGACAATAAATCTAATATCATATGAATAATTGATTAAATTCTTATTTAATTAATTAAAGCAAGTTGTCATTATTTAATAATATAGTTTTTAATAAAATTTTGATTAAATAATTGATTAACCCATAAATCAATTGTTTTATTTTTAAAAGCAGTTAAGTTGGAAATAAATCACTTTATTATTAAATTAATTCATAAATAAAACATGCACAATCATAAAAGCAAACAACTATCAATTATCAATTAAAGCTAAACTCTATTTTGAGTTAAAACTTAGCTTTTGCATGTTTTTGTGAGTTAATTATCTTTTATTTAAAAATAACTTTGCTTTTGCTTTTGTGAGTTAATTATCTTTTATTTAAAAATAACTCAAAAATCAAGTTGAGTTATTTGAGTGATTTATGGCTTTTTCCCATGCACCTCCAAAGCCCTGGATTTCTATAAATTAAAGGCTCAACTCTTCACAAATCATCTCATATTTTGCACAATCACGCTGGAGAATTGGAATTGAAGAATCAAAGCTCTTGCGAATCGACATCTTTGTGAGATCAATCTTATTTTTGCATTCATATTACATATCATTGTTAGATTCATAGCATATCAGTTTTCAATAGCATTCATATCATATCAATTTTTATCATTCTTATTGCATAGAAAATATCAAAAATATAGATTAATTGCATTTATTCCATATCTAGAATTGCATTCAAATCCTTCATTTAGGTGTCGTCTAGGTCACTGATCTCGATAATAATCTGAGAACATTAATCTCGCACCTATTAGAAGGCAGTAAATCGCTTGGTTAGATAGCTTTCAATTTTGCATGATTTTGATTATCACTAACCTCTAATGTTTTACTGAGTGTTGTGTCTACAGATCAGGTACAATTTTCACACACACAGGGGCCAATTTCATAGTTCTTAGGGTTTATGGTTGCCCCAAACCCCCACATATGCTACCCAAATGTGTGCCTCATAGAGTTTCTATGATGGAATTTATTTGGCAATTGATATGGACTAACAAAGAACACTTGGCGTCTCATAGGAAGGGTACCTTCACACCAAGATAGTTTAGAATTGGAAGTTTCTTGATTGGGAAGAGGGCACTTGATCAAGTCAGTAGTTGGCTCAATCATTTTAAGATGATTTCAAGCACATGTAGGTATGTTGATCCTAAAGACTTTATCAGGACTGCTAGGATGACCTTGATCCCAAACATTGGGACAATCAGAGAGCATGATGGCTTAGATGAAGAAGATGTGATAAGAAATATTTTAGATCATGATGAAGCCCAAAGAAGGTGGAGCAAGTATTTTGATTTGCTAGACATAGAGGTCAGACTAAAGAAGGTCAAGATTCCTTTTAATGGCTATTTCCCTGAGCTCCCATACCTAAAAAGGATTAAAAAAATGATAGAAATGCATGGCACCCTGTCCAATCAATTGGAGGGGTTGCCTGAGGATAAGTTGGAGGTACCAAGAGATTATTCTACATCTGAACCTAAGGAGTCTCTTGATGACTCACAAGAAGGCAGTAGTCCACCTCAAGTAGGGGACTCACTAATTATTGATTTGACCCAAGATCCACAAGAAGAGGGGGCTACTTCAGAGCCACCATTGAAAAAAAAAAGGCTTGAGGTAGGTGAGCCTGCAAAGGAGAAAAAATAGAGGAAGGTACGTGATAGAGCTTCAACTCTTGTGCCTGGTAATAGGGCCTACCATCATCATCTAAGGAAAGCCATCCGAGATGGTAAAAATATTATATCAAAAAAGGAAGGGGATTTTCCCTTACTATTGGGAAATGATGAAAGAGAACTTTATCAAGAGGAGTTCCTCAATGATGACCAATTCATCCAAAGTAAAGAATTTAGGGATTTCCTCATTTGGAGGAAACAAAATGAGGTTGCAAAGACCCTGCCTAAAGGAATGCAATAAAGTGAGGAGACTATGAGGGCTCTTACTTCATATGACCCTAGTCTTGAAAGGATTACTATGGAGGAGGCAAGGGAAATGGTTAGATCAAGTGACATGCTTTTAACTCCTGGATGGGACTTGACCTCTGCCTTCATTATTGATCAGATAAGAAAAAAACCAGAGGGTAGCTTGTCATATGAAGTGTAGATAGATGACATGATAAGGGGGAGTTGTTATGACCCTAAATCTCAAGCTGTTGCATTGTGGTCCTTGGCTCCTAGAACTCAAAAGCCATCCTTAGTAAGTGTTGAAGATAAGATGGAAGGAAACAAAATCATCTGGACTATCCAAAACACTACTGATCTTGAGGTGTCCAAGGTAGTAACAAACTTTTCCCACCTTAATGAAGCAAGAACCATCTAGCTATCTGAAAGGTATGACAGATTATTTGAGAATTCAATGGAGGTTGCTAAGGATAGAGACTTGAGGCTCATGGTAATCAAGAAGATGGAGGGTGAACTTTAGGATTTAAAGGCTAATATTGAATAATATTCAAAGGTAATACCTCCTCCTCCTTTGCAAATTGAGGCTCCTCCTCAGCCAGAGGTAGAAGTTCCTGACAGGTCAACTCAGGATTTAAAAAAGGTGAGATTGGATGCAACATTGAATACCATGGAAGAGGTTGTGTAACATAGATAGAATAAAATAAAAGAGAAGATGGAGTTAGTCCATTAGTCAGTTATTCTATTGCACAAAGAAAATGAGAAAATAAATGAGTCATTGGCTACTTTGGAGCCACTTTACAGTGTATGGTCTAGAAGGATTTTGTTGTTTGAAAAACTTGATGCCTTGCTAGAACATAAGCTTGATATCCCTAAAGTGATGACAAAGGTATATGAGAAGATTGCATTAGTTAGTGTTGTTGAAAATTTTTTCAAAGGAAAATCAAATCAAGTGAAGGCCAAGCTAGCCATGTTTGACAAGAATTATAGTTAGTGTATTCCTTCTATTTATAATGATGATGGGGGTGTGGTAAGTTTTGATGAGTGGAAGTCATCAATGGATCAAATGGTGATTAGGCAGGAGGCTTTCCTTGATGGTGATGGTTCTATAGACTTGGATGGGTGCAATGGTAAAATTGAAAACTTGTTCAAAGTTGAAAATGAATGCACAGAGTTTGTTGCAAAGGTTAAGGGCATAACCAATTCCAAGTGGAAAGAATATTTGAAGACATTTCAAGAGCTATAGAGTTATAATTGGCCATTTGATGATGATGTGGTAGCTTGGGACAAAAGTACAAAGAAAAAGAAGAACAAGCCAGCTATCTTAGAGCCAGAAGTAGAAGAAGAAGAGTAAAGTACACATGGCACCTGATCTAGGATTCCAGGGAGAGCATGTATCAAACAAAGGATGATGTAGGTTAGCCTGTAATGGTGGTCATCATTCATGTGAAAAATCAAGTAACTGCTCTGAAATATCCTTAGACAAAGGTGTCACCTATGAAGATTCCAGTCATTGGGAACTACTTTCTATTTTCTCCAGTCATTATCATTATGTTGTACCTTTTTGTCTATAGTGCAAGTCACTTTCCTAGCCATCTGAAGCTTGTTGCATCCTCTTGAGGATTCCAAGATGGCTAGTAGTATATATAGCATTTTGTTTCTTTTGCAAAGGGTTGTTAGTTATACTATGTAAAGAAAGTTTTGAATATAGGACCGGATTTTCTGAGAAATCTCTGTCAAATTGTACTTATGTAGTCAATTTATTAGTACAAAATACAGGAGCTTTGTGACTATTTTCTGATTGTCTTTGTGTATGGATGCTTTGGTTATTTTATGTATTAAACTATAAGGCTTTTTAATGCATTGTTTATAAGATAGACATAGGGGTTAAGCTTAAGTTCTTTCAAGGAAAGAGTAATTATTAAGGGAGGCTTCTTGGAATCAATTATCTATATATGAATTTGATGATAGGGATAGTGATTGAAAGAAGGAATGCTAGGCATTTCATTCAAGTTCTTAGTATATTTATCTTAGTAGGATTCAGTTGATGTTGGGCTTGACTCTAATGCCCAATGAATAAGGCACTAGTTATTGCTTGATTTGCTTGTATCTACCACCAAAAAACTTAAATAATCTGTTCATTTACATTTACTGTACTTTCTAAATTATATTATCTATGTCAAGCACAGATCTCTATTGTCATGCTTTGTAGAAGCTTGTGAGAAAGGTAAACATGCCTGAGTTTTATACTAGAAGTGAAGAAGGTTTTAAAACCTTAATACCTTAGCATTTGAATTACACTAGATGCATTGATTGGGTATATATGAGTTGTGATTTCAAGAGTTTTTTGAATCTTCTATTCATCTACAAGTTTAAGTGCTAAAAAAACTAGCGACTCTGCTAGGGAACTAACAAGAATACGCAAGAGATTTGTGTTGTTCAATACAATACCATCCATTGTGTTTGTTGCAGACTGGTGTTATAATTTTATTCCCATTTGTTTGTGGGTGGTGACTCTGAAAATATGTGATTACCAGTTGCTGGTATCTATAAAAATTTGTTGTATCTTGTTGTGACATGCCATGCGTTGGCCAAGATTTACTAGGTCTTATTTCAATGATCATCCTGAGAGTAATATGGGTGATGAGCTTCGCACACCTAGTAGGAAACAATGGTCTAGAAGAGGTCACATTACTGCTAACTCTGTTGGACCCTCAAGAGAAAGAATCCCTACACCCCTTCCCCATGAAGCTTCTTCTTCTTCTGATGACCCAGAACTTGTTTAGAAAGTCATTCTCAATGTTGATTTCCCTCCTCAAGAAGAAGAGATCACAAAAGTAGGTTTCCTCCCTGCAAGAGAAACTCTAGATCCATTGAGGGAAACTTCTGCTGCAGAAATTGCCTCATATGATTCAGAAAAATTAAGAGAAGAAGTAATTACTTTGAGGAAAAAGGAACGTGAACAAATATTAGAAATTTATAATAGGAGGAAGGCTAGGGAACAATAGATTTATGAATTTCTTATGGAAAGGCAAGATCTTATAAGAAAAACCAAGAAAAATGAGATCGAGGCTAGGGAAGGTGGTAAAACCAACCAAGATGAATTTGAGGGAACAAGTCATGTTCTCAAGCAATTACACCCATCTGAAATTAAACAAAATAAGGATATTATAAATGCTACAAAGGAAATCCCTGATAAAGGAAAATAGAAAGTGGTTGGTTTAAGTATCAATGAACCTAAGAAGAATGTTGTTAATGCTAACACTATTTCCCAACCAAGCCTAGATTTGGAAAAGGCTAGAAAGGCTAAAGAAGATCTGGCTCTCCAGCTTGAGAAATTAGAATTGGAGGCTACTGCATATGTAATGAAAAGAAAGATTTCTTTCTTGCATGCCAATATAAGCACATATACTAGTAGCTCAATCCCTATTACTTCAAGAACAATCCCATCAAATCAGCCTTGCAGTTCACTTCCCAATCTCTAAGCCTTATATCCAAGAAAAAGTGCACCTGGACCAAATCTAACTACCAATCTATTTCCCCCTTTGAGTAGTGGTTCAATGGGAAATGTGTCTTGTCAAAATGTTTCTCCAGTTCCCCAACCCCAGCCTAATTTCCAAAGGAGACCAATTCACTTGGATAGGTATAGGCCTTTATTTTTTTATGGTATCCCTGGTCAGCCTAATGTCATTCCAAATGAGATCAAAGAAAAGATCCCATTATTTATCGGAAACAATGTGATTACATGTGAAGAGAATCTGAAATTCTTTATAGATAAGATTAATGATTATGAGATTGACCATGAAGATGTTGTGATGAAGCTCTTTGTTCAGACATTAGTTGAAGATGCCAGGGATTGGTATAGAGGTTTACGAGAGAACAGTATTGCATCATGGGATGAGTTTGTTAGGTGTTTTAAGGAACAATATGCAGAACATGTTAATTAAAGCTACATGCTCAATGAGTTTAACAATATCAAAAATCACTACAATGAGAGCATGTAAGAGTTTAATGGTAGATTCCAAAAGGCCATGAACAAATTGTTCTAAGTATTGAGGTTGGATGATGCAATTTTCCTAACCACATACTTTAATTATATGTATAGTAAGATGTCATATCTTCTGAGAGATAAGAATCCTCATACCATAAGGGATGCCTTTAAGTTGATAATAAATATTGAAAGCAATCAGAAGGCATCTAGTCAAATGTATAAGAGGGATGAGGGAAGGTTGTGGAAAGAAACAAGGCCACAACCCGCAAGGCCAACCAAGGATGATGATAAAATGGATAAATTGGCTAATGTTTCCAAATATTTCCCAACAAAGTTTGAAAAGGGTGGGAGAAATTTTTAGGACAATAGACCACCTTATCAGAGACAAGAAAGACTTCAAAATTTAAGGGATATGCCTTATAAGACAAACTGGAAGGATGGGAAGCTTTTTATTGATAATAATGAGCCTCAAAAGGGGAGAGATACACCAGATCATTGAAAGAAAAATACAAAACACAATATGGAGAGTACTCCTTGGTGTGTGGCATGTAACATGCGTCATTCACCTTTCCAATGTGTTGTGGCTTAGGCTTTGAGGGAAGAAGCTGATAACTCATATGTAGGAGATTATGGAGAATCTGAAAAGCCTGTTGTTAACATGTTTACCATCAAGAAAATGGAAGAGCTTGTGTCCTCATATGATGAAGGTATTTGTGCTAATGTTGATTATAAGAGAAGGATCCTCCCTAACTATGAACAACAAATATTCACCTACTCTGATCAAGAGGAACCTGATTTTGATGTGTAAAAATAATATGGTTGAATCAGGATCAGATGAGAAACAATGGAGAAAGCCCAGTGAAGAGGAAATTAGAACTTTGACTGTAGCTTCCTTAACGCAAGCTAATTTCTCATATAATTTGAGGAATAGAAGGGTAGATGATGATCAAGGAGTAATGAGGTTAGTATTTGTTGAGGATAACCCTCAGAACAAAGATTCCCCAAAGCCAGGTGTTATCAATGATAAGAAAGAAGGGCCTATTGCTGAAAGAAAAAAGAATGAGGAACTTGTTGTTGACAAGGCCAAAAGGAAGACTAGAAAGACAAAAGATTCTTCTGACCCTTTTACTGATCCTCCCACTTTTGACATGAGGCATGCCTTATCTCAAATGAAGGTCTCTATTCCTTTGTTAGAGATGTTGAAAATCAAAGAACATAAGACAACTGCCCTAGCTCTCATAAGTGAACAAGGAGTGGGTCCTATTATGCAAGAAAAAGGGAATGCAAAAAGTGGGCTTGATTCAATTAAGGACATTTCTGATGTGTGTGTTGGAAATATTGTAACACAAGAGCCTTCTTCTATTGATCCCTTTTATATGACATTAATTGTGAATAATTTCTTGCTAAAAAATTATATGATTGATTCTGGTGCTGCTGCCACAATAATGCCCTATCATGTGATGAAGGAGCTAGGATTGCAAGTTGACACTTCCAATGGTAGATTTTATGCCATGGATAATAGGGAAGTTCCTCTTGTAGGAACCCTGGTGGGGATAGAAGTAAAGATTGTTGCATTCCCATATGCCACATATAAGATGGATGTGGTTGTTGTGGATACTAAACCCCATTATGGCATGCTTCTGTCAAGAAAGTGGGCTGCAACAATAGGTGGAAAATTGCAATTAGATCTATCATATGCTACTATTCCAGTCAATGGGACATAAGTAAATTTGTATACGGATCCCCATTCTTTAGTTATGGTTGAAAAGGTTGCACTAGAGGATTTAAACTATTTTGTGGACATTGACATGGACAACTTCATGGTTGAAGAGATAGTGCCTCAAATGAAAAACATAGACCCAATAGTGGATGAACTAATACTATAACAAGATGGGCTCTGGTAGATGTATTTTGATGGTGGATGCTCTAAGGAAGGATCAGGAGCTGGTGTTGTGTTTATCTCCCCTTCAGGTACTACTTTCAAATACTCTTTTCTATTAACTTTTGAATGTACAAATAGTACTGCTGAGTATGAGGCTCTAATATTGGGGTTAGATGTTTCTTTAAAACATGGTATCAAATGCTTAAAAGTCCATGGTGATTCCCAATTGATTATAGCCCAAGTTAGATCTAAATATGCTGCTAAGGATGAAAGGTTGAAATTATACAAGGATGTTGTCTAGGATAGACTAGAATTTTTTGAAGCTTTCAATATCCTATGGTAGAAAGGTCAAACAATATCATAGCTGATTTCCTAGCCAATGTGGCTCTGAAAAAAAATGACATTACTCTGACTGGTGTGTCCATGTTAGAAGTCAAAAGTAGGCCTGAAGTGCCTAACAATGTGTATAATTGGCAAGTCTTTGAAGATGACTTTGATATCCTTAGGTTTCTTCAAGGTCTAGATCAGTATGATGGGTAACAGATAAATTTCAGTGCTTCACAACAAATTGTTGATGGAAATGAATGTATTATGGGAAATGAGATAGTCCAATTGCCCACAAATCATATACCTAAGGGATTAGTGGAATTAGAAGGTATGTTTAAGATAAATGATGATTACCTATCTCAAAAGTCTAATACCAAAATGGAAGACATAGAGGAAATAAACTTAGGATCTGAAACATCTCCTCAAATGGTATACATTGGGAAAAGGTTGAGTAGAGAGGTTAGGGGAAATTTGATAAGATTATTGAAAAGGTACAAGCATGTGTTTGCCTGGTCTTATGATGACCTCAAATCTTATAGAGAAGATCTTTTTCAACATGAGATTCCTTTAAAGGAAGATACCAAACCATTTAGATAGAAGCAGAGGCCTATCAATCCCTTATTAGCCACAAAGATGCAAGTTGAATTGAAAAATTAAGAGATGTTGGCATTATTGAGCCTATTAGGCATTCTTCTTGGGTCTCTAATCTTGTGCTAGTAAGGAAAAATAATGGTGATATTAGACTTTGTGTTGACTTCAAAAATTTAAATGTTGCCTCACTCAAAGATAATTATGGGTTACCAAACATGGAAGCTATGTTGCATAGGGTAACTGGCTGTGAATTATTGTCTATGATGGATAGTTTTTCAGGGTACAATTAGGTATTGGTTAAAGAATCTAAAAAATTCAAGACAACATTCACCACCCCCATGGGAGCTTATGTATATGTCCGGATGCCATTTCATTTGAAAAATGTTGGGGCAACCTTTCAGAGGGCAATGGATGTTGCTTTTAAAGATCTAATTAATGTCCTTATGGTTGTATACTAGAATGATTTAACTACATACTCTAAGAAAGTTGAGGATCACTATAACCATTTGGAGAAGGTTATTGTCAAGGCTTTAGAGTTTGGTATCTCACTGAATCCCAAGAAGTGTGGATTTTCTATTACTGAAGGAAAGTTGCTTGGTCACATAGTATCAAAGGAGGGAGTGAGAATTGATCTAGAAAGAGTGGAGGCAATCAAAAAGGTCCTTCCCCCTAAGAATATCAAAGGTCTATAGTCTTTTCTAGGACAAATTAATTTTTTCAGGAGGTTTATTGCAAATTTTGCAGAATTAGTCAAACTCATAGTCAAGCTTCTGAAGAAAGATGTGAAGTTTGATTGGATCAGTGAGACTCAGCAAGCTTTTGAAAGGATCAAACAAGTAATCCAAGAATCCCCTATCTTGATATCCCCTAATTATTCTAAGCCTTTCTCTTTATTTTCCTTTGCATTTTTTCACACAATTGCTGCTATTTTGTTGCAAAAGGACGAAGAAGGGTTTGAACATCCCATTGCATTCTTTAGCAAATCACTACAATTTGCTGAGCTTAACTATGAAATGATGGAGAAACAGGCATATGCACTATTTAAGGTAGTCAAAGCTTTTAGACCTTATCTAGTATGTGCTAAGGTGAATGCATATGTACCCCATGCAACAGTAAAAGACATTTTGAGTAAAAGTGAGGTTACTGGAGAAAGATGTAAATGGATCAACAGGATCCAAGAGTTTGATATTGAGCTCCATATTACCAAGCTTGTAAGAGGTTTGGGACTTGCAAAGTTGATGACAGAGGAGAATATGGATCTCATGCAAGTAAATAATGTGGCCATTGGTAAAGGACATGTAACTAGCATTGAAATGCAGCCCTAGTACATAAATATTGTTCATTTTCTCAAGCATGCTAGTTGCCCATAAGAGTTGAATGACAATCAAAGAAGAAGCTTAAGATTGAGGCTCAAAGGTATGTATTGATACAAGGTGATTTTTTTTGGAAAGACAATGATGGGATATTGCTATTTTGTCTAGACAAACACCATTCTGAAACAGTTTTTCAAGAGATGCACTCAAGAATGTGTGGGGGGCATCATTCAGCTAGGTCTACAGCTCATAAGATTTTGAGAGCTGGATATTATTGGACAGTATTATTCAATGATACACATTCATATGTCATAAAATGTGAATCATGTCAAATATTTTCAAAGAAATTAAAATTCTCAGGTGCCTTGCTACTGAATCCTGTGGTTGCAGAAGCCCCTTTTGCTATGTGGGGTATGGATTTTATTAGGGAATTCTCAAAAAAGTCTAGTGGAGGGCATAGTCACATTTTGGTGGCCACTGATTATTTTACTAAATGGATTGAAGCCATTCCAACCAAAAAGGAAACTAGTACAGTAGTAATTGAATTCTTGATGAACAACATAATTACTAGGTTTGGTGTACCCATGAAACTAGTAATGGACAATGCTATGAGCTTTAGGTCACAGGAATTTACTAATTTGTGTGCTAAAATGGGAATAGTTCTATCATATTCATCCCCATACCATCCATAGGCCAGTGGGCAGGCAGAATCAAGTAACAAAAGTATTCTATAGATTCTAAAGAAAACTTTGGAGAAAAACAAAAGGAGTTGGCATATAAAACTAAAATTGGCATTATGGGCTGATAGAATTATTGAAAAGAAGGCCATAGGAAAATCCCCTTTTGAGATGGTTTATGGTGTAAAGTCCAGGCTTCCTGTTAATAACTTTTTGTCTATTTACCAATTCATAAGAGAAGAAGAGATGGAAATCAGTGATCCATTGCAGGAAAGGATGATTCAGATAGTGGAATTGGATGAACTTAAAAGAGAGGGTCAAAAAGAAAATTTGGGGTTACAACAGAAAATGAAATATATTTTTGACAAAAGAGCTACTATTAGAAAATTCTAGCCTGATGATATGGTGCTTCAATGGAATGCAAGGGCTAAGGACAAAGGAAAGCATAAAAATTTTGAATCCTTGTGGATAGGACCTTTCATTATTCATCAAATTCATGGAAAGGATTCATATTTCTTGAGAAATTTGAATGGTGAAGAACAGGAATTGCTAGTGCATGGACAATTTCTAAAATATTTGTTCAGTTGATTCTCTTTCTCTTCCATGCACAGTAGCATTGTATATATGTACAGGTATGTTTGATTTCATTATGTGTTTGCTTCTCACCTTACATTAGGGTTTTGTGGTTTGCCACCCAGAGATTCATGGTTTCTTGCTATGAACTTGCATTCAAGCATCCTCAGATAGAGCCACTGTTGGATATATTTTAGGTTTTTTAAAGTTTTTGGTTCAAGTCCTTGTCCTATGTCTTCGCCTGGTTTAGGGTTTTAAAATTTCTAAAAAATGTCATATTTGTGTTGGAAAACCCTTGCCCTAAGTATTTTTGCCTTGGTCTAATATTTTTCTCGGTTTGTCTTAAGTGTGCCCTAATTCCTTATATTCATGCATTACTTTTTGGTCACTTAAGTTTCTCAATTTTCACATGGTCATTATTTTCCTTGTCTTCATTGAATTGTGCAATGCTTTTCCATGTCTTCAAGTCTCTCAGTAAACTGGTGACTGTGGTGAGTCCTTTTTTATCCTTTTCTTAGTCATTGAATCTCCTAGTTTATGTCATGGTTTGTCTTAACATTCAATGAATTAGGGACTGTGTGGTCTCTTGTTTGCTTAATTCTTGGTAGTTTCACTTTAACTTCTAGCAACTTGGCGTGGCAGCTATCTCCTATTCTCTGAATTGAGCGGCTAAGTCTTTAATCTTCCAGTGATTCAGTGAGGATCATTGATCATCTTTGGGATCATCAGCATTGTTTTAATCTCACATAGAATGGATCCCATAGTAAATCCTTTGGTGATTCAGTGACTAAGTCTTATTTTCATGATCACTATGTTAGGAATGCGAACACTGAGAGGGGGGGGGGTGAATTAGTGTTCACTGTATTTTAAATTTTCACTTTAATCTTTATAATAAACTTAAATGCTTAAGTACTAAATTAAACATTCCCATAAACATGAAACATGAAATCAACACATGACAACAATATGGTTACGAGGAAACCCAAATAGGTAAAAACCCCGGTGGGAATTGACACCCACTAATATTTTGTACTAGTGTTTTGTGATCCTTGTTAGAAGATCCTTAACCCTGTTAGGAGTTTCTTTACAATTCTTTAAGTATAGTAGACCTTGTCAAGGGTCAAACCTTGTTAGGAGTCTTTTATAATAGTCCCTATTAGGGGAGTGGACGCACTATCCTAGAGCTCACTACTCAAGTGGTGAAGGCTACAACCTTTTGATCTCAAATACACGCTATATCTACAGGATGAACTATCACTATGACATTGCTTGTCAGATCAGTTCTTATGATGCATTGATGCTCTAACCTCTAGGCAAGCTCTAATACATCTTATAGTGTCTCTGCACACTTATGCTCTCCTTATCACAACTCTCTATCAACTTTCATGCCAAATATAATGGGCGCATCTTATATTTATATGTACATACAAAATAAACAACTAGGTCGGCCCTTAAACCTATTACATACAACGTTTCCAAATGAATTGACTTAAGCATGTTTAAAATCAAACATATATACATGTCAGCAACCTAATGACAATAGGTGCATAGCCTTTACAACATTACAATATAGTTGCAACACAAAATGATAACTGTCGATTGCTTACTCTGTTCTTCACTGGCACACATTGGTTGTGCAACTTCAACTAACTGTATATTTCTCATCCTTGCACATCTGATCATGTGCTCATAGATAGAGCATGAATATAGTTTAACCAACTTAAATTCTAGGGTGCATACCATAATTCTTCCATACACACATGCACTAATGCTCTGAGCTGCAGGAACTCTGTACACTATCCACTCTTCAACACTTAACTGATTTCTGATATTCTCTTCAAGTGCACTGACTCCAAACTACTATATGACTTTGTTGCCATAATGACAACACTATATCAACTCATATACATCAATATATCCAACTTGCCAAAAATCTCCCCCTTTGTCATTTATGACAACAAAGGAATATGGCCAAGTTGCTAACTGTCCTTAATACAAAAAACTTGTCTTCTATACATATACTTATATCTCCCTATACATATTGTGATCCATATTCTATACACAACTCCCCCTTTGACATTAATGACAAAGGTGTTACAAAAATTGTATCTATACATACTTACTGAGGGAAAACATCCGGATATGCAACCTTTAGGTTCTAGATCTCCTTCTTCCAAAATGTGATCAAAGAGTTTATGATGAAGGGTGCTCCCCTTAATACCACAAACACATAATAGAAATAGAGAAACAACAACAATTCACAAGAACAACAAATGGGCTTCTTATTATCTCCACAAATGTGGAATTATAAATTTTTAGAATTACAATATGCAAAGCCACATGGGCATTCCCCTTACAATATTCTTTAGGACAAAGCCTTGAATTATTACCCAGATCTACTACCTAGAACTTCCCTAGACAACACTATGGGCCTTCTTTATATAGGAAATTTTCACCACCCGAGAAGGTTCCAAAAATTTAGCCCTTAAGGCCAACCAAACTTAGAATTATTTTATTTTTCAATTTATTATATCAAAGTTGGCTCAAAATAACTTTTGAAACCCAAACAAAAATTTTGAAGGAAGTTTATTTTCTGCCATTTCAGGTGGCCCAACTTCCAAAGACCATAAGTCATCACCCATTGACCTGATTGAACATTATGACCCCATTTCAGAAAGGGTGTGAAGTGTTCTACAATGCTTGAATCAAGCAAGCTTCATTCATCCAAAGTTTCAATCTCATTCGGGGCCTCTAAAGCCTTCAAAATTGAGTTCAAAGTTTTTGTACCCTATTTCCAATACCAAAAATTTTCAATATCTTCAAAAATAGACTTGATCCGGCAATGAAACTTTACTGGCAGGCTGATACGACCAAAATGAACCTCCACCTATGAAATTAGAACATTCCAAGATCGTATGACCAACTTACTAAAAATAGTAAGTTTCCATAAATAGCAGCTCGACACAAGATAGCCCTTATTGAAAAACAAATAGAAATTTTTTTGGGTGATGCAAGATTGCTCTTACACCTAGGATGCTCCTGCATCAGACACCCGGGGTAATCTAAGTAGTGACCCTATCATGACTCAGGTGTGCAGAGGAAAACCAAGATGGTTAACCTCCTCCTTTGTTAGCCATGATGAATCTTCAATAGGTCATCCTTTCCATTTGACTAGATATTCTTCATATACCCTATTCCTTGTGCTTTTTTGAACACAACTATCCAGTATGTCCTCAATCTCCTTGATAGCTAAAATGGTTGCTGGAATACTCCACTGTGTTGTTGTGATCTCATCTTCAACACCTCCTTCATGATACTTTGTCAAATCTGAAATGTTAAATACTGGTGAAATATTCAGCTTAGTAGGCAACTCTACTTCATATGTGTTTCATGAACCATGCTTCTTTAGTATCTTACATGGTCCAAACTTCTTCATTTTCAGCTTGTTATATGTACCAACTAGAAATCGCTCCTTCCACAAATGAACCATGACTTCATCTCCAACCTGAAATTTATTATGCCTTCTTTTCTCATCTACCTTAGCCTTATACTGTGCATTCATCTTGGTAATGTGCTTCATCACCTCCTCATGGATGTTCTTCAAATGTTCTACAAAATCCTCAACTTCAGCACTACTTATTTCTCCTTTATCTATCTTCCTCAACTCAGATGCATTTCTGGGAATACTTCCATATACAATCTAGAATGGTGATTTACCAGTGCTCCTATTGACATAATTATTGTATGCAAATTCCACCTATGGTAAAATCAAACCCCATCCTATTGGCTTGTCTCCAACCAAACATCTCAGCAAATTCCCCAAACTCCTATTCACCACCTATGTCTATCCATCAATCTATGGATGATGTGATGAACTAAACTTTAAATCTATCTTCAACTTCTTCCACAATATGCACCAAAAATATCTGACAAACTTGATGTCTTGATCTGAAACAATGCTCTTTGGAAAACCATGTAGTCTCGCCACTTCTCTGAAAAATAATTATGCTAAATGAATAACATCATTAGTCTTCTTGTAGGGAATAAAATGTGCCATCTTCAAAAATCTGTCAACCACCATAAAAATTGAATCATGTCCCCGCTGAGTCCTTGGAAAACCAAGAACAAAATCCATACTGATATCCTCCCATGGCTTCTCTGGTATAGGTAATGGCTGATACAACCTTATATTCTACTTCATTCCTTTCACCATCTGACATACTCTACAACTCTGTACAAACTTCTTGACATCTTGCTGCAACTGTGGCCAATAATAATTCTCACTAACCAAAGCAAGGGTTTTATCATGACCAAAATGTCTAGCCAATCCTCCGCTATGCTTCTCCTTGATGAGATTCTCCCTCATAGAACTTCTTGGAATGAACAACTAACTCCCTTTGAATAGAATTTCATCCTGAATGATGAAATCCAACCACTTCATTCTGTCTAGAGTAACATGTTCTTTACAAGCTTTCCAAGCTTCACCAAAATTAGGATCCTCTGGATACAAATTCTTGAGTCAACAATAGTTGCCTTCTGCTAAGTGCATTTGCAACCTTGTTAGACTTTCCAGTTCTATGTTTCAAAACAAATGTATAACTCTACAAAAACTCAACCCATTTCAAATGCCTTTGATTCAACTTTTCTTGACTATTCAAATATTGCAAAGCTTGATGATCAGTATACAAAACAAACTCTTAGGAAGCAGATAGTGTCTCCACTTCTTTAATGCCTAAACTATAGCATAAAATTCTTGATCATAAACAGAATATTTTCTCTTGGTATCATTTAAATTCTCACTGAAATAAGAAATAGGTTTACCATTTTGGATCATAATAGCTCCTATTGCAGTACCACTAGCATCACAGTATACTTGAAACACCTTATTAAAATTTGGAAGTGCTAAAATGACTTATTCTGTAACTTTTTGTTTCAACAATTTAAAACTCTTATCTGCCCCATTAGTCCACTTGAACTCTTTTCTATCCCCTCTCATTGTTTCAGTCAAGGGTCCACAAATATTGCTAAAATTTATGATAATTTTTTTGTAAAAGCTAGCCAAACCATTGAAAGATCTTACCTCAGTAGCACTCCTTGGAGTAGGCCATTCAAGGATAGCTTGTACTTTCTCTAGGTCTATTTTTAGACCTTCTGCTGAAACCACAAATCTCAAATACACTAACTCCTTCACAAAATTGCACTTCTAATTTATTAACAATTTCTCTTCTCTCAGCTTCTCAAACACCATACGAATATGCATCATATGCTCTTCCAATTTCTTACTAAAGATCAAAATATCATCTAGGTAAACAATGACAAACTTACCTAGAAATTATTTCAGAACCTCATTCATGAGGCATGACTAACCACTCATATAGTCATTCCTTTGTCTTGAAGGTAGTCTTCCATTCATCTCCTTCTTTGATCTGAATCTAGTGATATCCACTCTTCAAATCTATCTTTGAGAAATACACAGCTCCACTCAAACAATCCATAATATCATCCATTCATGGCAATGGAAACCTATACTTGATTGTGATCTTGTTTATTGCTCTGGAATCTATACACATCCTCCATTCTCCATTCTTCTTTGGTGCTAATACTATTGGTACAGCACATGGACTCAAGCTCTCCTGAATCAATCCCTTCTATAACAACTCATGTACTTGTCTATTCAACTCTTCACTTTTTGCTGGTGTCATTCTATGTGCTACCTTGTTTGGACAATTGGCTTCTAGAATCAAATCCATCTGATGACTGATCTTCCTTACCAGTGGTAATCCATCAGGTACATTACTAGATACAATATCCTAAAACTCATTCAACAAATCTACAGCCTCTATAGGTACATCCTCTACTTCCTCTTTACCAGCTTTTGGAATTAAAACAAAACACCAATGCTCATGCCTCATACCATCTAGGAATTTTCTTCCATCAACAAAAGTTATTCTTGCATTACCACATACCTTTTCTTTGGTCTCCTTCAATGGCTTTAGCTTATGTCGCACTCCATCCTTTGTTAGGGAATAGGTATTCACATGACCATCATGTACAACACATCTGTCAAACTGTCAAGGTCTACCCAACAACATATGACATGCATCCATAGGTATGATATCACATAGTACCTCATCATGGTACCCGTCAATCTTGAACTTTACTAGGCACTGTTCACTGACCATGACCTTTTGGTCATCCTGCACCCAGGCAATCTGTTATGGATGTGGGTGTTTTTGTCTCTTGAGCTTCAAATTTGTCACCATCTCTTCTAACACCAAATTTTCAATGCTTCCACTATCAATAATCACATCATAGCATTTACCTTCACACTTGCACCTGGTGTGAAAGAAACTCCTCCTTTGCTCAGGTTCATTCTCACCACTCAATAGGACTCTTCTATTAATTAGTGTTTCTCCTCTTTTAGAATCTTCATAATTTGATGATCTGACATTTTCATCTACATGTGCAACTCTGGCTTGGCCTTCATTCCTCCTATCTATCCTTCCTTTGCATTAAGGACATTTAAATGCCCTATTACCTTCTTCTCCACAGTGAAAACATGTTCCATGGAAGCCTCCTCTTCCAAATCCTTATCCTCTTTCTCTTCCTCTCTAATCTCTATTATTCTAATCATGGAAATGATTGGAATTGTTTCCTCTCTGATTTTGACTGCTACTAGCCTCATCCTTCTTTTTTGGATCTTCATTTTAGCCTCCATATGACCGTCCACTGCGAGCTCTTCCATTTTGTTTTCTCTTGAACTTCTTGTTCAACTTTTCCTCTACTTTTAGAGAAAACTAGTATGCCTCTTCAATACTATTCATTAGAACCAAATTCAGCTCTTCCTAAATGCTCAGCCTCAACCCTTTAAGGTAATGTGAAACTTTCTCCTTATCCACTTCTGCATGGCCTATTCTAATGAGGATTCGATAGAAATCCTTTGTATACTCCTGAACAGATCTTCCCACTTGCTTCAAACTTTGCATTTTCTTCAGTAGGTCAAGCTCATAATCAACAGGAATGAACTGTGGCTTTAATTTATGCACCATCCGGTCCCATCTTGTGATTTTATCCTTTCCTCTTCTATTTCACTCCAATTGAATCTCTTGCCACTAGATCTTTGCATGACCCTTTAGTCTAGCCTTCATAAATTTGACCCTATCAGGATCCTCAATATCTTCATACTCAAAATATTCTTCACATTCATTGATCCAGTTGATCAATTCCTCTGGGTTAAGATTTCTTGAAAATGTAGGAACCTTAATCTTAGGTCTTTTCCCGATCTTGGAAATGGCCCGGAAAAGTCTTTCTTCCTCTTGATTCAAAATTTCAACTTCTCCTTCCTGATCAGAATTTCCTTCTCCCTCGACTTCATCCTCACTTTCATCTCTAACATTAAGATTCATTCCTCTACGAATCTCCTCTTTCAATGCTCGCACTTTTCTCTACAATTCCCTAACCTCAGGTGTTACAACACTAGCTCTTCTACCACATTCCCTTTGTGGAGGCATTTTTGTGCTTATCATTGAAACCCTAACCACGGTCCTAGTGCAAACTACCTCATAGTTGGTGATCTGTTTACACACTCAGGAACTCCCACTCTGATACCACTTGATGAAGGGTGCTCCCCTTACTACCACAAACACATAACAGAAATAGAGAAACAACAATTTGCAAAAATAGAAAATGGGCTTCTTATTATCTCCACAAATGTGGAATTATGAATTTTTAGAATTATAATATGCAAAGCCACATGGGCATTCCCATTACAATATTTTGTAGGAAAAAGCCTTGAATTATTACCCAGATCTACTACCCAAAACTTCCCTAGACAACACTACGGGCCTTCTTTATATAGGCAATTTTCACCGCACAAGAAGGTTCCAAAAATTTAGCTTATAAGGCCGACCAAACTTAGAATTATTTTATTTTTCAATTTATTACATCAAAGTTGGCTCAAAATAAATTTTGAAACCTAAACAAAAATTTTGAAAGAAATTTATTTTTCACCATTTCAGGTGGCCCAACTTCTGGAGACCATAAGTCATCACCCGTTGACCCGATTGACTATTATGAAACCATTTCAGAAAGGGTGTGAAGTGCTCTACAATACCTAAATTAAGAAAGCTTCATTCAGCCAAATTTTCAACCTCATCAGGGGCCTCTAAAGCCTTCAAAACTAAGTTTGAAGTTTTTGTACCCTATTTCCAATACCAAAATTTTTCAATATCTTCAAAACCAGACTTGATCTGATAATGAAACTTTACTGGCAAGCTGATACGACCAAAATGAACCTCCACCTATGAAATCAAAACATTCTGAGATCGTATGACCAACTTACTAAAAATAGTAAGTTTCCATAAATAACAGCTTGACACAAGATAGCCCTTATTGAAAAATAAATAGAAATATTTTTGGGTGATGAAAGATTGCTCTTACACCCAGGATGCTCCTGCATCAGTTTACTATCTGGAGATGGGGGCATAATGCATACTGAAGCTTCTCCATCTTCTTCAAATCTGTGGAAGGACCTTGATCATAGGTTATCATGGTGGTATCAATCTCCTTGATGTTCTGATTTAGAATGTCTAATGAGGGCGCAAGAGCATTCCTCAACTGAGTTTGTCTAGCCCTTAACTTTGTCATCTCCTTTTCTGCCTTCTCAATTTTTTTTATCTAAATTTGGTAGACATTATTGCACATGTTCACATCTATGGATGTGTCTTTCACTGAAATCTTCACTTTCTCAATCATAGCTTCAACCTCTTTTATTTTCTTGAAATGAGCATTGGTGAGCTTATCTTGATCCATGCATTCTACAATGATTCTTCTTCCTTGATCTGCAAATTATTTTAGGGATGCTTGACTAGTCTTGAGGGAGCTAAGGTCAAGTGCAAAGTTGTTCACCAATTTAGTCAATATTTTCTTCAGATACTTTTCTTCTGCAACTAGGGATGTAGATTCTTCAAGGCTTGAGAAATTGCTTTTGAAATGTGAGATGACTGTACTCACATCATCAACTGAGTGTATCTTTGACACTTTCTTATCCTTTGGTAATAGATTGTTCAAAATGCTTACTGATTCTACCAGGAGGGGATTCCTCATTACTTTCTTTTCTTTGGCTTTCTCCATAGCTAAGACACTAAACTTAAACAGGTCTTCTTCTCTCCATGAGTCCAAACTAGATGTGTTAGGTGTCAAACTTGACAACAATGTTGTTGAAGGAGTGATGGGAGTGTTGTCCAACACTTCTTGTTCTACTGACATTTCATCCTTTTTCTCACTTTGTTTTACCTTTTCTTCTTCTTTCTTTTCTTCCTCTTCTATTTTTTTCTTTTTCCATTTCTTTTTCTTGTTCTTTCTTTTCTTCCATCTTTTCTTTTTCTTTATCCTCATCAGTCAATGCTTCTTCTTGGTGAGTGGGTGGTGTGTTGCTACATAACATTTTAGCTTCTTGTGTGCTCATGAAAGCTTCCTCAAACTTGTCCAACTCAGTGTCAGTGGCTGCCATGGCTATCTCAACATTATCAATGATAATGGTGCTAACCTTGAGTGACTCTATCATGGGCACAAACTTATCTAACTCTGTTTGTGCTTCCACTACAGGTGATGAATCTTGAGGACCTTTAAATGGTATATTGGAGGTCTCTTCTGCTTTGTCTTTCTCACTAGGTGCTTGAGTGATGGGCGCAGACTTAGGTTTCATGTACTGCTCTAAGAATACCTTCTCAAAGGCCTTCTTTGTTTCCTTAGATATCATCTCATAGTCTTTGTTCATAAGGTGTAGTGTTCTTGATGCAAGAGCATCCTGGGTGTAAGAGCAATCTTGCATCACCCAAAAATACTTCTGGTTTCTTTTCAATAAGGGCTATCTTGTGCAGAGCTGCTATTTTTGGAAAGTTACTATTTTTAGTAAGTTTTCTATTCAGGCTTAGAATGGTCTATTTTCTTCTCTGGAGGTTCATTTTGGTCATATCAGCCTTCCAATAAAGTTCCATTAATAGATCAAGTCTAGCTTTGTAGATATTGAAGATTTTTGATATTGGCAGCAGGGTACAGAAACTTTGAACTCAGTTTTGAAGGCTTTAGAGGCCCTAGATGAGGTTGAAACTTTGGCCGAATGAAGCTTGCTTAATTCAAATGTTGTAGAGTGCTTCATGCCCTTTCTAAAATGGGGTTATAATAGTCAATTGGGTCAATAGGTGATGACTTGCGGCTTCACCAAATTCAATAACAATGACTTTTCTTCAATAGAACATACTGGAAGAGTGGAATCAAGTGTTTGTTCCCTTATTCTAAAGTCTTCTTCAATGGCTTGTCTCTTCAAAGTATCCATAATCTCCCATACCTTATCTAGGATAGCTGTCTTCAATTCAAGAACTATCTTCTTGAACTTTATCATGTGTTTGACCAGCATCTCATGAATCTTTGACTTATCAATTTCATGATATTTGTCATAAAACCGGGCTATCTGATCTAGCCTTCCTTCTTCTACTACTCTATTCCTTAACACTTGAAGACTAGGTATGAATCCAACTTTTGGAGGTGACTGCACATTTTTCAATTTGCTTCTTTTGGCTGCACTTATAGCTGAAGGGTGGTTTGTGGCAATTTGTTTTCTCCTCTTGGGCATTTTAGGAGAAGCATCTGTGGATTCAATATCAATTGTAGTAGTGGGTGCAGGACTGATATCATCAATTTTACCCTATTTATCCTTTGGATCATCAGTCTTCTCAATCTTTACCTTTTTCATCTTGGGATCATTAGACTTAGCTTCCACTATGGATATGCTCTCAATTTCCAAAGAAATCTTTTCTTGCCTTTCTTTTTCTAGGTCTACTTGTGTTACTCCATGAATTATGAGTATCTCAAATGTAATCTTAGAGGCTTTCCTCTTAGTTGCTGCACTGTTTAGTTTTGCATCTATCTCTCTTGTCTTCTCCACATAAGTTCCCCATCTAGGTTCATTAGGATCTTTGGGGGCTGATAGTAGAACCTATGCATATGCTTCAAGGACATGTTCCTCTACCTCATAACCAAGTGGATGAATCCACTTAGTTCTTGGCTCAAAAACTTCCATACAAGTTGTGTCTATCTCTACCATAAAGAAAATAGTATCCTTATACTTTTCAATAATGTTTTTTGGAATTCTATACCTCATTTGCATCTTGACCCTAAAGATCTTCAACTCCAATGTTATATAATCTCTCAATGTTCTCTTAGTGGATGCTTTGTTAGATATCTATGGCATGGTTGGAATGGACTTGTCCAAATACAAATCTGATACTTTCCCAACTATATGAAGGTACATGTAAATGATCAATGACCCAAACCTAAATATCTTGGTTTTGTCATGCTTGATTGCCTTGATGGTATCAATCAACTGTGCACGCAAGATATCATACAAGTTGAACTCTGCATCTTCCTGTACAAGTCTAATGGCTACTAGAATTGTGCCCGTGGACACACTATTCACCCTATTGGTGTGATGAAACCTGTATCCAAGTATTATAGACATCAATTTGATGTTAGCTTGCTCAATAGGCTCAATTGTCATCCCACACCTATCACTCCTTGACTTACATGTTTTCTCAACAATTTTCCTGACATCCTTTCCCACAAGAAGGATGACACCTATCTTAGATAGGCCTGTCATCTCATATATTAGGTCACTAGTGATTCTTACTAGCACATCAACTATCTAGAATAAATCATCATGAATTCTACTCAATAGTATCTTAATCCATTCAATCTCATAAAATTCATATGTTGTAGCATACTCAACTATAGGGTGATCATTCCACTTAACATATTTATCCATGAATGTTTTGTCTAGTTTCAACATGGTATCTATGTGCACCCTTAACCTATCCAACCCTACTGGTTCTTTCTTGCAGTAGATGTAAGCCCTAATATCATCGACATGCATAACACCCAAGGGCATGCGGGAGAATGCTCCCTCTAAATCATCTAGGGTTGACTTAAATGGATGCTTCTTAAATACATATCTCTTCTTCTCTACAACATCAAAAACTATGGGAGTGGCCATGACTTACTTGTTTAATCACTTTCCAACTGATCTTTGAGATAATCTGAAGGCTTCTGAATCAGCGTGATGAACTAGGGTTTTTGCAACTGACTGAATGCACTTCTAATTACTGTAAATCATTGATAGATCACTCTACAAGTCTTCACAACAACTTCTAAGGCTCTTTCTGATCTCCAATCACTTTGAAATTGAATTCAATGAGTAATCAAACAACTTTCTATGTAGTTAAAGTGAAAATTCTGCCATTAATGCTTGTCACGTAAACTAGGCTGTCACTTAAACATTTCAAACTTGAGTTCTACTAATAATCAGTATGTGCACTCTTGCACAAAGGTTCCTTTATACTCCGAAAGCTTAAGTTCAAAGGTGCATACTCTGAGAGTGAGTATAATAGCCACGTAGGGGTCTAGAGCTAAATTAGCTCCCCCTATGACCCTGAGGGCCATTCATCCAGATGTAGAGGGTTTGTTCACTATGGATGCATCCAATACATACTCATCAATCTTTTCCTTCTTTTTGTCTAACCAAATCAAACTTGCATCATCTGAGGCTTTGACAAAATTAACTTCTCCTTCAGGATCCAATACTGATTCTTTGACCTTTTTAGGGCTTTCCTGACCTTCCATCCTTGATCTATAGAACTTTGAGATATGTCCAACCTTGTTACAAGAGTGACAAATGACTAGAGGTCTTATATTCCTCAAGGCATTGACATGAGTCACCATTCTGCATTGTCTCACTCAGTGACCATTATAGTTACATATCTGACATGTAACATTCTGAGAATTTCTTATATTTGTCTGATTTTGATTTCTCTGATCATGTTGAATCCTATTCTTCTTACTAGTCTTGCAATTCATAGCTCTATGACCAAATTTATTGCATGAATAATAGTAACCATTAAAAGGCCTTACCTCTGTACAGTTCCTCGCAATGTGTCCATGCTTGTTGTAATACCCCAAAAATGGGCTATAGGTTCATTAACCTCCTACATCCTCAAATTCGAATGAAATCGACATCAAAGTCCTAACCTAAGGCACATCTGCACATTATCAAATCCTAATTGATTTTATCATAAATTCTGCATCGGGAAATATTCCTAGCAATATTCCTATTTATCCTAATTATCTTTAATTTCATAATTATTTGGTGATAAATACTAGTTATCCTAAAATTTGATTAATTGAATATTTTGAATATTTAATTAATTAGATTTAATACTGCCACTTAATTGTTTAATTAAATTTAATTAAATTATTCCTAAATTGTATTATTTAATTTTGACAATAAATCTAAAATCTCATGACTAATTGATTAAATTCTTATTTAATTGATTAATGTCAATTGTCAATATTTAATAATATAGTTTTTGAATAAAGTTTGATTTAATAATTGATTAACCCATAAATCAATTGTTTTAATTCAAAAATCATTTAAGTTGAAAATAAATCACTTTATTTTTAAATTAATTCAAAATAAATCATGCACAATAAGAAAAGCAAGCAACTAGAAATTAACAATCAATTTTAAATTGAAACTCAACATTTGATGATGAGTTGAAATTTGATCTAAACTCTATTTTGAATTAAAAACTCTTTTTGCATGATTTTTCTGAGTTAATTATCTCTGATTTCCTGATAACTCAAAAATCAACCTGAGTTTGTCAAGAGTGATTTATGGCTTTTCTCCTACATCCTCAAAACCCTAGATTTCTATAAAAACAAGGCTCGGCTCTTCATAATGGACATCTCCTGAATCAAGCCCTTACAACAGGCGACTTTGTGAGATCAATTCATAATTCATAGTTTGGCATAGTTTCGTATCATAGTTTTCATTCATATTCATCCATAGCCTTCTTAGATCAAATCTGCATTCAATTTCATTCATATAGCTTAGATTCATACAGTTTCTCATATAATTGCACAGAAAATACAAAAATCTAGAATAATTTGCATTCATATAGTCTTTCATCTTTTGCATTCAAATCCTTCATTTAGGTGTTGCATTGTCACTGATCTCGATTATGATCTGAGAACATCATACTCGCACCTACTAGAAGGTAGTAAATCTCCTGGTTAGCTTAGTTTCAATTATTTACAAAATTTTGATTTCTGTTAACCTCTAATGTTTTACTGAAGTGTTGTGTCTATAGCTAGGTATAAAATTCACACACACATTTCTAGTGCCCACCATGGGGCCCTGAAATGGGTTTCCCTTTTGTTTTATCAATTTTCTATCTTTTTATATCAAAACTATGATTTTTAATTTTCTATTTGTACTTCCGTACATCTTTGTATGAATTCTCGTGAGATTTTTCATCGCACCACATGAAGTTTTGCTAGTTTTAGTACTTCATCACGCGAGACTTCATCCTTCATCACATGAGACCGTACTTCCTTGCGTAGTACCAAATCCTGACTCGAGCAAGATTTTGCTGCAGAGACTCAAAATTGATAGATTTATACTTTCAAATTATTGATTTCTAATGCTTGTTGTTTACTATTGATTTGTCTTGATTTTGTACTTTCAAATGTGTGCTAAATTCTGGATTGTAGAGCATTGGAACTAAGGTATTCTTCTCAATCTGATAATATTTCAATTTGGATTAAAATGAACCTCTCTTGTGTCAAGCTTGTGTGACTTTTCTTTATTTCATATCATAGACTTCATTTTGGGCTATAAAATGAAAATAGATTTGCTTTCTGCATATCTATTACACATAGTAAATAGGCCCTGTGAATACTATTTGTGGATGATCTCCAAAGAGTGAGATTCTTCCACTTGTTCATGCATGTGAAGCTCTTCTTGACGAAGGATCCCCTTGTACGTAGGGAGGTTACTGAGAGCATCTCGCATTCTACTAGATTTGTGCATCTTCAACTTTTGATTGAGACATTCTCTCTCCAGAAAGGTTGATAGATCATAAGTGGTTGATGTCATAGATCTTTGTGAGATAATCTTGGTCTTAGTGTGTCGGATTAAGCTATCTACTTTATTTTGGTTAAAAGTGAAAAGGCTAGAGGACTATGCTCTACTCCCTTTTTGGGTAGTATTAGAAACTCAGATCCTTGAATTTGGAACCAGTCTCCATGTGTTATCTTTTGTGAGTCACCTTTAGAGAGGGTTAACCATAGTGGACATTCCCTTAATTGGGTCAACCACATGGATGAAACCTCAAGCGGTAATAGCCATTTTCACCATGGTAGTAGCAGCTGCTATATAAATGTCCTTGTGGAGGAAATCTTCATAGGTGTGGTCTCTTGTTGGGCTATTAGATCTCCCTAGTAGCTCTTGATTGATTAATTTCTCAGACTGTGTCAAAACCCCGGTGCACCTAGATTGGAGTTTTCCCTCTTGAGATCACAAAAGTTGTAGAGTCAAACCATTACTACAAACCCTAGTGAGGCCAAAGTTTTCATTTTCTAGGAATATGTGTTATTGAAAAACTTTTTAGAACATACACAAGTAGTATTTATAGGGAATAGCACAATAAGTCACTATTTCTTGTTCATGCACAAGGTTTCTTTTTCCCTTGTTCATTGTTTTCAGATGATTGCTTACTTCCCTTGCTTATTTTTTTGCGTGCTTGATATCTTCTTGGTTACTTGAAATGAACTGTTACACGGATCTTCAAAATTTGCATAACAATTTGTTACTAAAAAACACTTAAAATTTGCAAAATCTGAGTAAAAATCCTTTTCTGGTGTGAGAACTGAATATTCTATCAGAGAATAGCCAGCATTGTGTCTCAAAATCTATGCCCACTATCAAACTGTGTTTTTTTATCACATGAGATTTCGGCTTTGTGAGCATTTCTTCACATGAGATAGCATATTCTTGTGCGCAGCCTAGTACTTCCTCATGTGGGGAAGAATTCTCTCATGCAAGCCTATCCTAAAATTTTCAAAACATAGAGCTTATTACTGCCAGTTGGTCAACTTTTTGACAGATCTAATTTTTTCCTAGGGTGTGTATGCCTATTTTCTTGTTGCACATTGTTTGAAATTGCATGCCTAGAGTTGAGAAACAAATCCCAAAATTTGTCAAACAATCATTGTGTCAAAAATAGAGAAAAAACTAGAATGAATCCATTCATTTTCCTAAAGTGGTCTCTTGAGTCTGATTTAGCCTTCTGATTTATCGATTTGAGTCTTTTTCATCTTGTGTCAAAACCTTGTCAAAATTATCTTCAAATTCAATCTTTTTACTAAATGGCTAAGTGTTGTGAGCTCATGCCCACCATCTATTAGGTGTCTACCCACACTACTATGGTGTAGTATCCTTCACTTACAACTGATCTAATCTTTAATCACTTCAAACCAATCTTGACAAGGTTGCATCATTCAATCTTCTTGAATCAAATCTTCCTTCAGTTGTCTTCATCTTGCTTTTTTGCTTCACCCAAGGCTAATGGTGGAAACTAGAGCTTCCTCACACAAGAAATTTGGAGAAGCACTCAATATTGTACCTTTGACTATTCACAAGGGTCAAACTCTTGAACAACTCTACAATTTTGGTCTTTACGAAGATGATAGTCTTGGCAACTTTTGATTGAAAACTGGTTACATGCCCCCTCCATCAACTCATAGAGGTAATCAAAAAACTCCTCAATCTATCCCAGGGAGTCCTAAATTTCCTAACATGTCTCATGGAGGGACACAAAATGGGTCTCAAGGACCTCATTCTCAACATGATGTGGATCAAGAACCTACACCTTCTGAAATTGCTCGATATCAAAATGATGATGACTTCAAGAAAATGATGAGGTATTTCTTGAAAGAAGATAGAGAGGCATACTCTATAGAATTATCTCATCAAGGAGCTAAAATTTCTCCAAAA
The DNA here is from genome assembly GCA_027943335.1 of Chamaecyparis obtusa. Lineage (NCBI taxonomy): Eukaryota > Viridiplantae > Streptophyta > Pinopsida > Cupressales > Cupressaceae > Chamaecyparis > Chamaecyparis obtusa. The sequence continues at coordinate 987,395 of BSBK01001162.1, read as the reverse complement.
TTTAATGTTAAAAATATCATTACGCATGAGGAAGAAACTCCTATCACATCCATGATGAGACAGATGGATGCCATGCAAGTCAAAATTAACAAACTAGAGAAAGAAAAGGAACCTAAGGAGTTCTCCATGGAGGCCCTATGCCCTTTTCCATTTGATAAAGACTTGTACATGCCACCCTTCCCTAAAAGAGTGGAGATGCCTAAATATGATAAGTATGATGGAAACTCTAATCCTCAAGATTATGTTAGAGAATTATGTACTCAATCTATGGAGTTCATGCATGAACCAACCTACTTGATGCATCTTTTTCCTCGGTCTCTAGGAGGGTTAGCTATTCATTGGTTCTCTAGAATGCCTCCTACTATCAAAACCTTTGAGGAGATAATCAAACTATTCTATAAAAAATACTCCTACAATATTCAACATTCGGTCACCATGATCGACATCTACAATCTGAAATAATATCCAGGTGAATCATTCCTGACATTTCTCAAGAGATGGAGGAAGACATTTTCTCTATATGCTAGACCCATTCCAGAAACTGAGAAGTTGGAAATCTTCATCAATAATCTTGTTCCAAAAATTAACTACCCTTTACAAATGCAAAATCATACATCCTTTGACAAGATGGTAGATAATGCGATCAAAATTGAGAAAGTACTTGTGAAAAAAAGAGACATCACACTTCAAAAGGACAAGTATGAATCTGGATCTAGTTCTAAGGACAAGAACAAAAACTGGAACAAGAATAAAAGCATTGTCATAGATGGCGTTGTTGATAATATCTATGCCCCATCCAAGGCACCCACTTTCAATCTCACTGTTGGCACTCAATCCATCAAAGCTTCTAAAGCTAGAACATATGAATCTAACAAAAATTCATCTGATTATAGACCTTGGGCTACAAATCCTAACCGTAAATTCACTCCTCTTGGAGAATCCTTGGAATCTACCATAAAAACTCTATTGGCAAACAAAATCATCTACTTGCCTGAGATAAAAGTCTTTGATCCTAAACCTAAACTAAAATGGTGGAGAGAGAATGATTTCTATGAATTCCATCACAATAAAGGTCATAAGACTAATAACTGTGTTCGCTTGAAGCACATCATACAAGACAAAATTGATAATGGAGAAATCAAGATTGACAATCATAAGAGAAATAATGATCATACAACATTCATAGAACCATTTCCTAAACATGGTAAAGAAGATTCTTCTTCTCAGCCTAATATGGGTGCTAAAGTCAATTATGCCTACTCTGGAAACAATGTTGTTATCAATATGGTTGAACCATGTCTATCTGAGCATTGCAATGCCATCATAATTGTAAGAAAAGATAGAGATAATCAATCCACAAATGCAATTACTCAATCACAAGCTCAAGCACATCTGCAAGGACAAATACTAGATTCATCAAATGTCCCTAAGGTGCCTTTCAATCTTTCATCTACTTCTAAATAGAAGGCTACATCTAAATCTTCAAATCCTAAAGACACGAGGCCTACATCATACAATATTGTCCAACAACTCCAGCATACAAATGCCAAAATCTGCATGTTTGAGTTGCTTCGGATATCTATAGCTCATAGATCCATTCTAGACAAAGCTTTGCTCAGATCCAATATTCCTGATAACCTTGATTTAGAAAGATTCTAGACTATGGTTGGTCATCTTACGTCTCCACAATACATTTCCTTTTCAGAGGAAGATGATAATTCCTTGAGTCATCTGCATAACCAACCCTTTCATATTGAAGTCTTGATCCAAAATTGTTGTGTCAAAAGTGTGTTGATAGATGGGGGTGCTGGTCTAAACATTTGTTCTTTCAGCTTGATTACACAACTGGGATTTTCAAAAATGACCATTGATCCTAGAAATAAGATAAATATCAAAGCATATGATTAGCAAGAAAGATCTTCCAAGGGAACAATTTTCTTACCTATCACAATAGGTCCTATTATCAGAGATACTATATGTCAAGTTCTTGATCTACCTTTGGCTTACAATATCCTTCTAGGGAGACCATGGATACATGAAATGAAAGCTATACCTTCTAAATATCATCAGCATTTGAAATTTCCTTATGAAGGAGTAGAAGTGACAATTCTAGCTGATCTATACACAACTTGCAATACATTGAAAGAAAGTGCTGATAAACTTGTTCCTAATAACAGAGAATCTTCCACTAAGTAGCTAGACATTTATTCAACATCCAAGATGGAAGACACTGCTAAAGAGGTTAAAATAAAAGAAAGTGGTATGGGAGAATATACTATAGAGCTAGTCTTATCTTTGACATCTCTCCCTATCTTGCCTAAGTCCTATGGGAAAACTCTAAAACAATCTAAAAAGGAGTCTAAAGGACCTCTCGAGGCATATAAAGGAAATTTTGTTGCAGAACAAGTGTCCAAAAAAGAGTTTGAAGAGGATGAAGTTGTGCTTGCATGGCTATACAAAGATGAATCTAAATCTCAAATTGTTCAAAAATGTGATGCTGAAACACCCAAGATCCCTTCTAAGTCTTATGGCCCAAGGGACAAATTGATCACAAAAATGGGATATAAAGGAAAAGGACCTCTAGGACTATAGGGTAAAGGTCTTATGTCACCTCTTGATCATCATGGCTGAGAAAACAAGAATACAACAGGACTAGGATATAAGAAGAAGCCTTTCTATCTTAGCAAGAACTCCCCACATGTCTTAGAACAAATTGAGCCATCCACAACAAATCAACTAAAGGGAGAAACAATAGAACAATCTGATAGTGATGATTTAGACACCACTAAAGATCTTATTCCTTTTGAGCATTTACCTAAAGAAATAAAAGATCTCCTTGAAGCTGAAGATGATCCAATAAAAATAATTAATGTAGTAGAAACACAAGAACCTACTATAGAGAAAGAGATAGTTGCACCATGAGAACCAGCTAATCTCAAAGGCAATAACATAGACAAAGAGGAAGGTGGTAGTTATTCTGAGATAGATTCCCATGAGTATGAATTCAAATCAAAATCTGAGGATAACCCTTCTTGGGGTATTCACCCTAACTTTAATCATGTTCTTAGATTTCCTAGAGGCATAGATGAAGAATCTAATGACTATGAATGGGGAGCAATTCCAGAGGAAGATGAGCTTATTACAGAGAAACATGTTGATGTTATTCACCAATATGCACCTAAACCCAATGTAAGTCTAGAGAGAAATGATGAACTTATCGAGTCTGATCCACCGATGGCTAAAGTGGACTCCCACAATGAAATTGAGCCTATTCATGAATTAAACATCTTAAGTTGTAATATCACCTTTGAACTTGAGTGTTGGGTTAGGACCAAAGGTGACAGATCCATATTCGTAAACACTATTTCCCAATCTTTCACCACTCTGACTATCCAACATCCTAAACTTCTTGACCAAACCTCTATGAATCTAAGCTAAGGTATTTATACCTTTCCAAATGACTATTCCCTTGCTTGCTACCTTAATGCAGTTGAGCCTATGAGGACTTCCATCAATGAACTGAGCGTTAGCATTATAGAGTCGGACATCAAGTATCTTAGTTAAAAGAATAAAAGTAAAAATAAAAAGAAAAGGAGTTTTGAGGGTGAAAACCACTTTGTGGTAGTCTCAAAACCTACAAAAGTAAAAATAAAAGACGTATCCAAAGGTGAAAACCTCTTTGAGGCACCTAAGGATGAGATATTTGATGTCCTTCCAAGTCATTTATAGGAAAAATCTCTAGTTCTAATTGAGCCCACTCAATCTATCAACTTGGGAATGACAGAGGAACCATAGTTGATCCATGTAGCACAATCCTTATCAAAAGAAGAAAAGAAAAGTTTTACAACATTCCTAACAGAGAAGAAGATCAACTTTGCATGGAAATATTTAGATATGCCAGGGTTGGATCCTGGTCTCATAATGCACCATTTATCTATAGCTCCAAATGTCAAACCTGTTAAGCAAAAATTGAGAAAGATGCATCCACATGTTGCACTCTTCGTAAAAGCCAAATTAGAGAAGCTACTAAAAGTCAGATTCATCCATGTTATTGACTATGCTGAATGGATCTCTAATATTGTACCTATTTCAAAACTAGACAAATCAATAAGAGTATGCATAGATTTCAAAGATGTAAACAAAGCATGCCCTAAGGATGATTTTCCATTACCTAACATTGATATGATAGTGGACATGACTACGGGCTTTGAGATGTATTCTTTAATGTATGGTTTTTCTGGATATAATCAAATAAAAATTGCTCCAATGGATCAAGAGAAAACTACTTTCACATGTGCATGGGGTACCTTCTATTGGAATTTCATGCCATTTGGGCTTAAGAATATTGGTGCTACATATCAGACAGCTATGACATCTATTTTTCATGACATGATGCATCGAACTATGGAAGATTATGTTGATGATACTTTAGAAAAATCTATGATAAGATCTAAACATCTAAATGATTTGAGAAAAATACTAGATCAAATGGAGAAGTTTAGTCTCAGACTGAACCCTAGGAAGTGTGCTTTTGGTGTCACTTCTAGAAAGCTCTTAGGCTACATAGTTTCAAAGAAAGGCATTGAAGTTGATCCAGAAAAAGTTAAAGCTATTATGGAGATTCAACCTCCCAAGAATATTAGTCAAATGAGAACATTACAAGGGAGAGTTCAATCTATTAGATGCTTCATATCTCAGTTAGCAGACATATCACAGCCTTTCACAAAGACATTACATAAAGGAGTGACCTTTGCATTGAACGAGGAATGTGAAAAGAATTTTAATCATATCAAGAAATACCTATCAAATCCTCCTATCTTGATGCCTCCCATTCAAGGGAAGCCTTTGATCTTATATGTCTCTACTACAGATACATCACTGGGGGCATTTCTTACACAGCATGATGAGAACAAAAAGGAAAGAGCTATATACTATATTAGTAGAACATTGGTAGCATATGAAAAGAACTATTCTATGATTGAAAAGGCTTGTCTAGCTATGATCTTTACATCATAGAAACTGAGACATTATATGTTGGCTCATACCATGCATTTAGTAGCTAAGATTGACCCACTAAAGTACCTATTAAGCAAAGCTTCCCTCACAGGTAGACTAACAAAATGGGTCATGCTCCTAAGTGAATTTGACATTGAATATGTTGAAAGAAAATCTATTAAAGGCCAAGTTATTGCTAATCAACTAGCAGATGCACCTTTGTTTGATGACACACCAATGCAAATGGAATTCCTAGATTCCTCTATCATGAATCTTTCTTCTAGAGCATGGAAACTATTCTTTGATGGCTCCTATACACAGCATGAATTGGGAGCAGGCATATTGTTTATCACTCCTCAATGGTACTCCATCCCTAAGGCATTTAGAATCAAATTTCTTTGTACAAAAAATATTGTTGAATATGAAGCCCTTTTAAATGGTATGAAAATAGCAATTGAGTGGAGAGTAACAAAATTACACATTCATGGAGACTCACAACTTGTAATACACCAAGTCAATGATGTGTATCAAATAAAGGATGAAAATCTCATTCCATACAAAAGAATGGTAGATGATCTAAAGAAATACTTCATGTCTATCACCTTTGAACAAATACCTAGAATAGAGAATAAGGTTTCCGATGTAATGGAAACATTATCTACTTTATTGCAGTAGCCTAAACATGAGCTATGCTACGAGTTCCTAGTGGAAGCACTATCTTATCCTGCATATGATTCCCCTGAAACCCACATGATTTGCACTATTGTAGGTCATGATTCATCCCTCTAGAAAAACCTATTCTCCTATCTCAAAGATCAAATCATTCCTAATACCTTTAACTGCCATGAAAAGAGATACCTTATCTGTAATGCCTCCCGATATGTACAAACAAGGTCTAGATGGTATGCTACTTAGATGTTTACAATGGGAAGAGTCTCAATGTGTGTTAGAGGAAGTCCATGATGGTATTTGTGGGTCACACTTGAATGGTTTAACACTAGCCCAAAAACTTATTAGGGATGGGTACTATTGGCCAAAAATGGAGAAAGAGTCTATCAAGTTTGCTAAGAATAGTCAAAAGTGCCAAGTACATGGCAACTTAATACATTCACCAGGGAGAGATCTAATTCCCTTCACTACACAATGGCTTTTTCACCAATGGGCATTTGATCTTATAGGATCCATACATCCTCATTCATCTAATGGGCATACCCACATTATTATAGCTACAGATTATTTTACAAAATGGGTAGAAGCAGTCCCTTTGACACAAGCAACTAGAAAACAAATATCTATGTTCATCTTGAACTACATCATATGTCATTATGGTATTCCACATTCTATAGTCATAGATAATGGTGGACAATTCAAAAATAAAGACTTAGATGATCTGTCTGCTAAATTCAAGATTACACAACATTGGTCATCAATCTACTATCCTCAAGGGAATGGACAAGTAGAGGCTTCAAATATGAATCTATTGAAAATCTTGCACCAAATAGTTAATAAAATGGGAAGAGATTGGCATCTCATGATCAATCCAGCTCTCTGGGCCTATAGAAAAAGTATTAGAACGCCCATTGGGGCTACACCATTCACTTTAGTTTATGGGTTTGAAGCGGTACTACCTATTAAGGTTGAAATCCCATCACGAAGAATTAGAATGCATGGTCTAGTAACTGATGATGACTACAGAGTGTCAAGGTTGCAAGAACTTGAACTACTAGATGAGTGCAGACAAGCAACGTATGATCATCTTAGAGTATATTAGAAAAGAATGTCTAGAGGCTACAACAAGAAATTCAAACACAGAGAATTTTAGGTTGGTGATCTAGTCTTGAGAGAGAATCCTAAAAATCAATCACATAGAGAATGCAAGGGAAATTTTGAACCCAACTGGCTAGGTCCCTTTGTAATCACTACTAATTTTGGCTCTAGTGCCTATCAACTCTCAATGACTAAAGGAGAACAGCTCTGAGAACCAATCAATGTTCTCCATCTGAAGAAATTCTACGCCTAAGGCATTCAGTCTATGGTAAAATGTCCTAAAAAAAATTATAAAAATCTGAAAAAGTCCTTAAAAAATGAACATCTTGGTGAAAACCTAGCAATGGGTGCCTTGATGATTCACAAGAAAAGTAAAAAATATCAAAAGTACAAAAAAATTGAAAAAATGAAAAATACAAAAAAATGAGAAAAAGAAAAAGTGCCTTGGTGAAAACCTGGAAATCGGCACCTTGGTAGAAAAAATAGAATCTCTGCCAAGATGGCAAAAACCTGGCAAACATGCACCACTTGTTTCAAAATTTTCCATTTATCATTGCAATCTTACTCTTTCCCAACTTTCAATCTTGCTTTAGTTTGTACATATCTCCCGGTTTGTTCCTGTATTCTTGTTTTCAATAAGTCATTATGTACACCAATCAGCTCAAGCGTCTGTATCCTATCAATGTTTCAAACTTGGGGGCAATCAAAGTCATATCCCATGGCCTCTAGTATCTTTAGATGTGTCATATCCAGTCAAAGTCCTTTGAAGCTTCATTTGAGTCTGTCTGTCTATCTCGTCTCTAGAAAAGATTTTGCATCTACAACAATGCCATCAAACAATGACACAAACTGAAAACAATATATGCTTCATGCTTTTATCTCCTTGTATGATTACCGATTCACATTGAGATTTCTACATATTGTGTCCTTTCAAGCTCTTCGATGATGTCCTTTATAGGATTTAGAGTGTGATGACTAGGGGCATAATTTTTTCTTTGTTTTATGCTTATATGTGAAAATCTAACAACTTTGGAAATTATGGATTGAAATGGTGTCTGTCTGTAAGAGCCTCTATCTCAAATTGGATGGCCATGAGTACCTCGACCATTGATACCTAGAAAATTCAAGGAAGTTTGATCTAACTATTGTCTTTTGAGTGAGTTCTTTCTCCTATTGTGAAATGTGATCTTACCTAAGGATGTGAATGATAAAGGGTCACTACGGGTAATTTACATTGGATTTAGAATGATCTCTTGACTACTTGATGTGTTTGTTATGCAAGGTGTATTCTGGTCATCACGACATTTATGTTTTGAGGCTTATACAAATTGCTATATCAAAATGGACATGATATTCAGGTCATCCTGGCATTTATGCCTTGGTGCTTATATCTAATCTGACATTTTGAAAACAAATTCAATATTCATATGTCCATGGTTGTCTAACCAGTGGGCATTGTATTGATTCTTGTGCATACAAATCAATATTCATATGTCTATAGTTTCCTAACTAGTGGGCATTGTATTGATTTATCTGGTTACCTAAAAATTTCAATGATGATAACAAATCAACACATGATCAGTGACTAGGTCCTAGGTCTTAGGTTTGCATTTCATTTTTCACTTTGCATGATTGCATGGTCTCACAAATCATTTGAACACTTAAAAGATTCTTCAAAACCAAAAACACTAAACATGACACAAGAGTTGAGCATTGCAAGAGCTGAATCTCATATGAAGGTTCCTCCAATGAAACATCAAGTAAAATCCTTTTTCGGGATCAAAATCAAAATTTAAGATCATTTATATTATTAACTGCTTGCATAATCAACCTTCAATCATCACAGAAATCTAGAATTCAATTTAACTGATTATCTTACATCAAACTATTCGAATTTCAACCTAGTCAAACTTGGTCTCTAGAACCTCTAAACGATGATCCTTACTCTGGTGATTCATCTAAAGTCCTCATCGCTTGGGCCAAATCTATTGATCCTTGGGGCATATTAGATTCATTGAGATCCATATCAATCTGGTATCCTAAATCTATCTTGTAAACTATATCAACTTTCCATAACCATCAGCTCATTAGCATCATTTCCTTTTTTCTTCATAACTGATGGGTTCAGGATGTGATACCAATATGATTCTTCTTAAGGACAATCAAGTTTGGAATCGGTCACTCCTTCGCAATCATAATGTTTAGAATCATGTGTTTTGACACTTTTTCATAATCATCAGTTCATTGTTGCTATAGTTGACATTATCTTTGGTCATTTAGGACCTAAATCTTGCATCTTCAAATCTTTCAATCAGTTTATGTCTCAGAATCGGTTAATCTTTCAAATCAATTTCATACGTATATCAAACACAGACTATTCTTTGAACCACTACGCTTTGCATAGTGATTCAAAGAGGGGAAAAATGTAATACTCCAAAAATGGGTTATAGGTTCATTAACCTCCTACATCCTCAAATTCGAATGAAATTGACATCAAAGTCCTAACCTAAGGCACATCTGCACATTATCAAATCCTAATTGATTTGATCATAAATTCTGCATCAGGGAATATTCCTAGCAATATTCCTATTTATCCTAATTATCTTTAATTTCATAATTATTTGGCGATAAATACTATTTATCCTAAAATTTGATTAATTGAATATTCTGAATATTTAATTAATTAGATTTAATACAGCCACTTAATTGTTTAATTAAATTTAATTAAATTATTCCTAAATTGTATTATTTAATTTTGACAATAAATCTAAAATCTCATGACTAATTGATTAAATTCTTATTTAATTGATTAATGTTAATTGTCAATATTTAATAATATTATTTTTGAATAAAGTTTGATTTAATAATTGATTAGCCCATAAATCAATTGTTTTAATTCAAAAATTAGTTAAGTTGAAAATAAATCACTTTATTTTTTAATTAATTCAAAATAAGTCATGCACAATCAGAAAAGTAGGCAACTAGAAATTAACAATCAATTTTAAATTGAAACTCAAAATCTGATGATGAGTTGAAATTTGATCTAAACTCTATTTTGAGTTTAAAACTACTTTTGCATGATTTTTATGATTTAATTATCTCTGATTTCTTGATAACTCAAAAATCAACCTGAGTTTATCAAGAGTGATTTATGGCTTTTCTCCTGCATCCTCAAAGCCCTAGATTTCTATAAAAACAAGGCTCAGCTCTTCATAATGGACATCTCTCAAATTTGCACAATTACTCTAGTGAAATTACATATGAAGAATCAAGCCCTTGCGACAAGTGACTTTGTGAGATCAATTCATAATTCATAGTTTGGCATAGTTTCGTATCATAGTTTTCATTCATATTCATCCATAGCCTTCTTAGATCAAATCTGCATTCAATTTCATTCATATAGCTTAGATTCATACAGTTTCTCATATAATTACATAGAAAATACAAAAATCTAGAATAATCTGCATTCATATAGTCTTTCATCTTTTGCATTCAAATCCTTCATTTAGGTGTTGCATTGTCACTGATCTCAATTATGATCTGAGAACATCATACTTGCAACTACTAGAAGGCAATAAATCACCTGGTTAGCTTAGTTTCAATTATTTCTAGGTAACCTCTAATATTTTACTAAAGTGTTGTGTCTACAACTAGGTATAAAATTCACACACACACTTGTTACATGCAAAAAAAGTGTGGTCTACAGGCTTGTGCTCATTCTTAGGAGGTTCACCATTATCTTTGGTTTGATCTTCAGTCTCCTTAGCATCAGTGGAGTCCTTTTGTGAATCCTTTCTTGCTCGCATGTTGTCAATTTGATTTTGTGCTTCACTGTATCCAATGCAGCTAGTGTCTCCTTTGGCTCTTCTTGCATACAAATGAGATTCTATTAAATCAGAACTGGTGTCTAGTTTGTCAATATGATTCTTTGCTTCTTTCAATTTAGATTCCAAGCTTTCTTTGCTATTCCTTAGTCCAAGATTTCCATGTTTGCTTGCCTTATTTCTTCATTGAGTTGAAGGTTCTCTTTGACTTGTTCATTGTAGACTTCCTTATTGTTGATCAGCTTATCATCAAATTCTTCAAGTAGTTCTTTCATAGATGCATTTTCTTCATTCAGCTTCTTGACCTTTGCTCCTAGATCATTGTTAGAGCATTCTTTCAAATCTTTTCTTAGCCTTTTGATAACCAATTGTGCATCACTGAATTTTTCTTTTAGTTCTTCAATTTCTCTTTCTAATTTGTCCAGGTCTTCAAGAGAAGCTTCAAGATTTCTTTTCAGATGTTTCATTTCTTCTTTGTCCATGATCTCCTCAAGTGGTTAAACTTCTTTACTAAGGACCAAAGATTTGATACCAATTTTTAGGAATGGGAACACTGAGAGGGGGGTGAATCAGTGTTCACTATATTTTAACTTTTCACTTTAATCTTTATACTGAACTTAAATGCTTAAGCACTAAATTAATCATTCACATAAACATGAAACATGAAATCGACACATGACACCAATATGGTTACAGGGAAACCCAAATAGGTAAAAACCCCAGTGGGAATTGACACCCACTAATATTTTGTACTAATTTTTTGTGATCCTTGTTAGAAGATCCTTAACCCTGTTAGGAGTTTCTTTATAATGCTTTAAGTACAGTAGACCTTGTCAATGGTCAAACCCTGTTAGGAGTCTTTTACAATAGTCCCTGTTAGGGGAGTGGATGCACTGTCCTAGAGCTCACTACTCAAGTGGTGAAGGCTACAACCTTCTGATCTTAGATGAACCGTCACTATGACACTACTTGTCAGATCAGTTCCTATGATGCACTGATGCTCTGACCTCTAACCAAGCTCTAATACATCTTATAATGTCTTCACACACTTCTACTCTGCTTATCACTATGTGTGTGAATTTTTTACCTGATCTGTAGACACAACACTTCAGTAAAACATTAGAGGTTAGCAAAAACAAAAGCTGCAATGAATTGAAAGCTAAACTAACCATGTGATTTACTGCCTTCTAATAGGTGCGAGTATGATACTCTCATATTGTAATTGAGATCAATGACCTTGATGACACCTAAACGAAGGATTTGAATGCAAAAGATGGATATGGAATGTATGCAATTAATCTATTTTTTTAATATTTTCCATGCAATGATATGATAAAAATTTATATGAATCTAGAATCTAAGATGAAATTGATATGCAATGAATTTATCTAAGATGAATTCTAAATGATATGCAATACTCAAAAATAAGAATGATCTCACAATAGCTTAGATTCACAAAGATGATTCTTCAGTCTCCAATTCGACGGTGTGAGGATGCAAAAATATGAGATGATTTGTGAAGAGCTGAGGCCTTAATTTATAGAAATCCAGGGCTTTGGAGGTGCATGAAAGAAAGCCATAAATCATTCAAATAAACTCAACTTGATTTTTGAGTTATCTAAAAATAAAGAATAATTAACTCACAAAAACATGCAAAAGCAGAGTTTAACTCAAAATAGAGTTTAGCTTTAATTGATAATTAATAGTTGTCTACTTTTGTGATTGTGCATGTTTTATTTATGAATTAATTTAATAATAGAGTGATTTATTTCCAACTTAACTGATTTTGAAAAATAAAACAATTGATTTATGGGTTAATCAATTATTTTTCAAACTTTTATTCAAAATTACAATATTAAAAATTGACAAAATGATTTAATTAATTAAATAAAATATTTAATCAATTATTTGTAAGATTTTGGATTTATTGTCAAAATTAAACATTATAATTAGGAATAATGGAATTAAATTCAATTAAATAATTAAGTGGCCAAATTAAATCTAATTAATTAAATATTGAGAATATTCAATTAATCAAACTTTAGAATAAATAGGATTTATTGCCAAATAATTATAAAATTAAAGATAATTAAGATAATTAGGAATATTGCTAGGAATATTCCCCAATGCAGAATTTGAGATAATCAATTAGGATTCGATGATGTGCCAATGTGCCTTAAGTTAGGACTTTGATGTTGATTTTGTTTGATGTGTCGATGTATGAGGTTAATGAACTTATAGCCCATTTTTGGGGTATTACATTTTGCCCCTCTTTGAATTACTGTGCAAAGTGCAGTGGTTCAAAGATAGTATGTGTTTAATAAAGATATGAAACTGATTCGAAAGATATGATGATAGTAGGTCCTAAATGACCAAAGATAATGTTCACTATAGCAACAATGAACCAATGAAACAAAAGTGTCAAAACACCTGATTCTAAACCTTATGATTACGAAGAGTGAGTGACCAATTCCAGACTCGATTGTCCTTAGAAGAATCACATAGGTATCACATCTAAACCCTTCAATTTCTAAAGAACAAAGGAAATAACACAATTGAACTAATAGTTACAAAAACTGAAAAAATTTACAAGATTAAGAGAATACCAGATTGATATGGATCTTGATGAATCTGATATGCCCCAAGCGATGATTGATTTTCCTCGAGCGATGAGGTCTTTTTATGAATCAACAACTAGATGTGGTTGTTGTCTTAATTACTGAGGAAAGATATGATCCCAAAATTTAATTATAGACTTTGAATGATATGCAATACCATGCCCCCTTCGGGATTAAAATTGAAATTTGACAAGAAAAGTCTATGTTGATAGTTTAGAAGCATGCTAATTGATTTGAGAAGTGGTTAAACACATTCAAGAATGTATTCTACATCATTTGGAGGTCCAGAAGACCAAGTTTGATGAGGTTTGACCAAGAATTGACCATAGTTGACCAAGTTGAAATTTTGATAGTTTGATGTAAGATAATCAATTAAGTTGAATACTGGATTTCTGTGATGATTGAAGGTCGATTATGCAAGTAGTTAATAATATGAATGATCTCAGATTTTGATTTTGATCCCGAAAAAGGATTCTACTTACTGTTTCATTACTGGAATCTTCATGTGAGATTCAGCTCTTGTTAGATTTGAAGATGCGATTGAAGAATCATTTAAGCTTTGAAGTTCATTGAGTCATTGTGAGATCATGCAAAATGCAAAGAAACATGCAATGTGAAATGCAACCTAAGACCTAAGACCTAGTCACTGATCATGTGTCGGTCATTCTCATCATTAAATTTTTAGGTAACCAGATAAATCAATACAATGCCCACTAGTTATGAAACCATAGACATATGAATATCGATTTGTATGCACAGGAATCAATACAACACCCATTGGTTAGGCAACCATGGACATATGAATATTGATTTTGTTTTTAGAATGTCAGATTAGATGTAAGCACCAAGGCACAAATGCCAGGATGACTTGAATATCATGTCCATTTTGATATAGCAATTTGTATAAGCATCAAAACATAGATGTTGTGATGACCTGAATATGCCTTGCATTACAAACACATCAAAAAGTCAAAAGATCATTCTAAATCCAATGTGAATTACCCGTAGTGACCCTTTATCATTCACATCCTTAGGTAAGATCATGTTTCATAGTAGGAGAAAGAACTCACTCAAAAATACAATAGTTAGATCAAAACTTCTTTGAATTTTCTAGGTATCAATGGTCAAGGTACGCATGGCCATCCAATTCAAGATAGAGGCTCTTACAGTCAAACACTATTTCAATCTAGAATTTCCAAAGTTGTTAGATTTTCACATACAAGAAGAAGACAAATAAAAGATTATGCCCCCAGTCATCACTCTCTAAATCTTATAAAGGACATCATTGAAGAGCTCGAGGGAACAAAATATGCAAAAAACTCAATGTGAATTAGTAACCATACAAGGAGATAAAAGTATGTAAAAAGCATAGATTGTTTTCAGTTTGTGTTTGATTGCATTGTTGTAGATGCAAAATCCTTTCTGGAGACAAGACTAATTGACTGACTCACATGAAGCTTCAAAGGACTCTAACTAGATATGATACGTCTAAGATACATTGGAGGCCATAGGATATGACTGACACAAGGGCAGGGTAGATACAAGCAGAATCAAGTAGAATTGAATCCACTTGAATCCACAACAAGCCCTTGCTCAAAGTTACACAATAGAAGCAATATAATATCACATGAAATCAATGGAAACACAATGGATATTAGACAATCAACTGGCAGCAACAACAGAGAATTATATTATTTCTTTCAACATGCCTGGCTGTGAGGCCTTCCGGGTTTCGGCGTTATACAATGAGAATTATGAATTCAGAATTATAGCTTGCATCCTATATTTTTTTCCAATGATGTATCTTTATAATCCTTCCTATATCTCACCCATGATCCTCTACTACATCAATCTAAACCCCTTATATAGCCAGCTAAGCCACAGGTCAGCCAGTCAGGCATTTAATTACAATATGGGTCCAGTCTCAAGATTTAAACCAAAACTAATGCTAGAATGAATATAAATTGATGCACATTTGGATTTATGTCCTAACTTGACCCAAGAACATTCCTTTAAGTGAACAAGGTCCCATATGAGCACATGGAACATCACAAGAAGAAACACCACATGTTTCACCCAAAAACTGGTAGGAAATAGGTCCTGAGGCAAAAATAGCCATAACTTTTTACTCATAATGAATTGGAGTTTGTGCTCTTGGTAAATGATATTAATTTAGGTCCAATTTAATTCCTTAAGTGCACAAAATATAATTCCTTATAGATCAAGGTCGCCAACATGAACAATCAGCACCAAAACTGTAGTAACAGCTTAGACGTGAAAGCTGGCAAAAAATAGGTCCTATGCCAAAAAGGCCATAACTTTTGACTCATAATGAATTGGAAGCTGCACTCTTGGGGAATGATATTAATTTAGGTCCCCTTGAATCCATTAAGTGTGAAAAATAATATTCCTTATGGATCAAGAGAACCAACATGAACAATCAACACCAAAACTACAGGAAAACACTATTCTGACGGCAAGGAAAATAGTCGTAACTTTGAAATAGTCCATCCAAACTTGATGTGCTCATAGGAGAAGGTTCAAAAATAGGTCCCAAACATGATGTAAGCTTCACACACCATGAAACTATCAAATGAAAATATTATAAAGAAAACTACAGCAAACAGGTACAGAAATCAGAAAATGTTTTTGGTTGATGCAAGATTGCCAAAGACCCAAGATGCTCCTGCATCAGACACCTAGGGTAAATAAAGAACTGATGTCCACATCAAGAACTACTCATACTTTGACCTAAATCATAAAGATCCAACTCAGCTTGTGTAATCCATGAACTGTCCTCAACTGACTTGTCTTTCCACTGAACTAGATATTCCATGTAGTCTTTTCCTCTTGTACTCTTGCCAACTCTGCTATTCAAGATCTTTTCAATGTTGTCGCTATGCTTCTTAGGATATTCTGGATCATCTTCTATCTCATCATTTGATTCAAATTACTCAAATATATCAGCAATGTTGAATATAGGTGATATATCCATGTCCTCTGGCAATTCTACTTCATAAGCATTTCCACTGTCAAACTTCTTCAAAATCTTACAAGGTCCAAACTTCTTCATTTTTAGCTTGTTGTAGGTACCAACTAGAAATCTATTCTTCTTCAAATGAATCATAACCTCATCTCCAACTTTGAAAGATTTATGTCTCCTTCTCTTGTCTGCTCTTTGTTTATATTTTAGATTACTATCCTCCAAATTATTTTTAACTTCATCATGTAAAGTTCTCATGTATTCTGCAAAATGATCAGTTTCAACACTTCTTCTAGTCTCAGTAGGTAAATCTCTTAGCTCTGTGGTTCCCTTAGGATGAAATCCATTAACAATCTCAAATGGTGTCTTCTTAGTGCTTCTATTCACTAAATTATTATATGCAAACTCTGCTTGTGCCAAAATCAAATCCCAATTAGCAGGTTTCTCTCCAACTAAACATCTCAACAAGTTTCCCAAACTTCTGTTCACAACTTCAGTCTATCCATCTATCTGAGGGTGAAATGTAGAACTAAACTTCAAATCAGTATTCATCTTCTTCCAAAGTGTCCTCCAAAAATAACCAGTAAACTTAGTATCTCTGTCTGAAATAATAGATTTAGGCAAACCATGCAATCTTACCACTTCCTTGAAGAATAATTCAGCTACATGCAATGCATCAGATGTCTTCTTACAAGGTATGAAATGAGCCATCTTAGAAAATCTATCAACCACTACCAAAATAGAATCATTACCTCTTTGAGTTCTAGGCAATCCAAGAACAAAGTCCATACTCACATCTTCCCAAAGTCTATCAGGTATAGGCAAAGGTGTATACAATCCCAAATTCTGACTAGTTCCTTTTGCTGTTTGGCAAATTCTACAACCTCTAACCATTCTTTGTACATCTCTATAAATCTATGGCCAAAAGTATCTTTCTGAAATCAAATTCACTATCTTATCAATCCCAAAATGTCCAGCAAGTCCACCACTATGTTTCTCCTTCATTATGTTCTCTCTCATAGATCCTCTAGGTATACACAACTGAACTCCTTTAAACAACATGTCTTCTTGAATGAAATAATCAGACCACTTATCACTCACTGTGTGTTCTTTACAAGCTTTCCAAGGCTCTCAAAAATCAATGTCAGCCTCATACAAATACTTCAAATCATCAAAACCAAGTACTTCAACTCTCATTTCTATCAACAAATTTCTTCTTCTACTCAAGGCATTAGCAACCTTATTTGACTGTCCACTCTTATGATTCAATGAAAAGGAAAAATTCTGCAAGAACTCAACCCACTTCATATGTCTCTGATTTAACTTATTCTAACTTCCCAAATACTGTAAAGCTTTATGGTCAGTATACAACACAAAATCTTTAGGCATCAAATAATGTCTCCACTTCTTCAAAGCTTGAACAATAGCATAGAATTCTTGGTCATAAACTGAATATTTTCTCTTAGCATCATTCAACTTTTCACTAAAGAAAGCTATAGGTTTTCCTTCTTGACTCAAAACAGCTCCAATTGCACTACCACTAGCATCACATTCAACTTGAAAAAATTTATTAAAATCAGGCAAAGCAAGTGTAGGCAACTCTACAATTCTTTGTTTCAATGTTTCAAAACTCCTTTGTGCTCCATGTGTCCATTTGAAATCCTTTTTATCTCCTCTCATAGTTTCAGTTATTGCATTACAAATAGAACTGAAATTTCTGATGAACTTCCTATAAAAACTTGCCAATCCATGAAATGATCTTACCTCTCCAACATTCTCTGGTGTAGGCCAATCAAGTATAGCTCTCACTTTCTCAGGATCCCTCTTTAATCCATCAGCTAAAATTACAAAACCAAGGTACACAATATCTTCTTTCATAAATGAACATTTCTTCAAATTAGTCAGCAACTTTTCTTCCTTCAATCTCTGCAATACTTGTTTGATATGTTCAAGATGTTCCTCCTTACTCTTACTGAATATCAAAATGTCATCAAGATATACAATCACAAACTTACCCAAGAATCTTTTTAGAACTTCATTCATCAGCCTCATAAAAGTACTAGGTGCATTAGTCAAACCAAAAGCCATAACCAAACATTCATACAAACCTTTAGTAGTCTTAAAAGAAGTTTTCAATTCATCCCCTTCTCTGATCCTTATCTGATGATATCCACTTTTCAAATCAATCTTTGTGAAATACTTTTCTCCACTTAAACTATCCATTATGTCATCCATCCTAGGCAAAGGAAATCTATACTTTACTGTTATCTTGTTTATAGCTCTAGAATTAGTGCACATTCTCCATTCTCCATTCTTTTTAGGTGCTAATACAATAGGTATTGCGCAAGGACTCAGACTTTCCCTAATCAAACCTCTTTCAAGCAATTCTTGAACTTGTCTATTCAATTCAGTCTTTTCATCAGGTGTCAACCTATGTGGTGCTTTATTAGGCAAACTAGCTCCAAGTATCAAATCCATACAATGACTTATACTTCTCATAGGTGGTAAACCATCAGGTACATTATCAGAAATGATGTCATAAAATTCATTCAGTAAAGGCTTAACTTCAGGTGCATGTTCTAACTCATCTTGTTTCTTAGTCTTTCCTAGAATAAAAGAAAAGCAAACATTTTGTTCTTTCATTTCTCTTGCAAACTTTTTACCATCAACCAAACATACTCTGACTGTGGTATAGTGACTTTCATCAAACTTCTCTATCAAAGGCAACAACACTTGTTTCTTTCCATCCATCCAAATAGTATATTGATTCAATCTACCATCATGCAAAGCTTTCCTATCATACTACCAAGGTCTACCCAAAAGAATATGACAACAATCCATAGGCATAATATCACACAAGACTTCATCATGATAATTTCCAATTTTGAATTTAACAAGGCATTGTTCACTTACAAGTAGTTTATGCTCCTTCTAGATCCAAGAAATATGGTAAGGCTTAGGATTTTTCAATCTTTGCAACTGCAATTTGCTAACCAACTGTTCAGATGCCAAATTATTAGAACTTCCACTATCAATGATTACCTTGCAACATTTATCAACAATCTTACATTTGGTTCTGAACAAACTTTTCCTCAAAATAGGTTCCTCATCAGCTTCTTCATTTCACAAGATCCTTCTTAGCATCAAGTTCTCACCATGTTTAGGTTCATTAGACATTTCCTCAACTTCTTCACAAGCCAAATTATTTCTACCATTACCTCTAGTCTTCTTTCCAGAGTTAGTACATTCAAAAGCTCTATGTCCTTCTTCACCACATTTGTAACAAGTACCTTTAAACCAAGATTTCTCTTCCCTTCTACCATTATTGTTATTCCTAGAGTAACCAGTATAGCTACCTCTAGATTAATTACCTCTTTTAGTGGGCTCATCTTTCCATCCTTTATCTTGCACTAAATTTTCAGATCTGCTACTTTCTCCATTAGATCTACCTCTACTTCTCTGAAATCTGCCACCTCTTCATCTTTGTCTTTGATCATGTCTTTTTGTCAATCTTTCTTTAGCCTTCAAAGAAAATTGGTATGCTTCTTCCACACTATCAATCTTCACATAACTAATCTCATCTTGAATAGATGTCCTTAGGCCATTCAGATATCTAGCCACCTTCTCAACTTCATCATCCACATGTCTAGATCTGATATCCAATTTGTAAAATTCCTCAATATATTCTTTCACACTCATGTCCTTTTGTCTCAGATTTTGCATCTTTCTCATCAGACTAACTTGGTAGTTAGCTGGAAGAAACTTCTTCTTCATCTTTCCAAGCATCTTCATCCATGTTTTGATCTTTTATTTTCCTCTCTTCTATCTCTCAGTTTGCAAATGATCCCACCAAAGAGATGCATGCCCTTTCAACTTTGTGACTGCTATCTTAACCTTCTTATTATCAAGAGTACCTTCATACTCAAAGTATTTATCCATCTTAGAGATCCAATCCAAAAGTGTATCGGTCTCAAGTCTTCCATCATAGCAAGAAACTTCAACTACAGGTCTGGAGTTAGCCTTAGACAAAACTCTCAAAAGTCTTTCCTCATCTTGTTCAACTTCAGGTTCAGCATTAGGTGCTACTTCTTCTTCTTCATCACTAACATCTTCAAGATGTGCTCCTCTTCTTTGGGCTGTCTCTACAGCTTCAAGCCTAGTTGCAATTTGCCTCAACATATCCATGATAGCATTATCATTTCCTCTACCATGAACCATCTTTACAATCAAGTTCCAGCAAGATCATAACCTTCTACAAGTTATAGGTTAGATCTCAGATCTTCCACCCTACAACTAAATCCAATAAGGTTCTCCATGATCCAATCCACAAGAAATAACTCGCACTGATACCACTTGACGCAGGGGCAGGGTAGATACAAGCAGAATCAAGCAGAATTGAATCCACTTGAATCCACAACAAGACCTTGCTCAAAGTTACACAATGGAAGAAATATATTACAACATGAAATCAATGGAAACATAATGGATATGAGACAATCAACTAGAAGCAACAACAAAGAATTATATTATTTCTTTCAACATGCCTGGCTGTGAGGCCTTCCGGGTTTCGGCCTTATACAATGAGAATTATGAATTCAGAATTATAGCTTGCATCCTATCTTTTTCTCCAATGATTTATCTTGATAATCCTTCATATATCTCACCCATGATCCTCTACTACATCAATCTAGACCCCTTATATAGCCAGCTAAGCCACAGGTCGGCCAGTCAAGCATTTAATTACAATATAGGTCCAGTCTCAAAATTTAAACCAAAACTAATGCTAAAATGAATATAAATTGATGCACCTTTGGATTTAGGTCCTAATGTGACCCAAAAACATTCCTTTAAGTGTGAAACATCCCATATGAGCACACAAAACATCACAAGAAGAAACACCACATGTTTCACCCAAAAACTGGCAGGAAATAGGTCCTGAGGCAAAAATAGGCATAACTTTTTACTCATAATGAATTGGAGTTTGCGCTCTTGGGAAATGATATTAATTTAGGTCCAATTTAATTCCTTAAGTGTGCAAAAGAAAATTCTTTATAGATCAAGGTCACCAACATGAACAATCAGCACTAAAATTGCAGTAACAACTCAGACATGATAGCTGGTAGAAAATAGGTCCTATGCCAAAAAGGCCATAACTTTTGACTCATAATGAATTGGAAGCTGTGCTCTTGGGGAACGATATTAAATTAGGTCCCCTTGAAGCCCTTAAGTGAGAAAAATAATATTCCTTATGGATCAAGAGAACTAACATGAAAAATCAGCACCAAAACTACAAGAAAACACTATTCCGACGGCAAGGAAAATAGCTGTAACTTTGAAACAGTCCATCCAAACTTGATGTGCTCATAGGAGAAGGTTCCCAAATAGGTCCCCAACATGATGTAAGCTTCACACACCATGAAACTATCAAATGAAAATATTATAAAGAAAACTACAGCAAACAGGGACAGAAATCAAAAAATGTTTTTGGTTGATGCAAGATTGCCAAAGACCCAAGATGCTCCTGCATCAATGACATTGATTGCCCTCAAGTTTTAACATTGATAGGATAAAGACGCTTGTGCTAATTGGTGTACAAACTGACTTATTGAAAATAGGAATGTAGAAACAAACTAGGAGATATGTACAAACTAAAGCAAGACTAAAAGTTGGGAAAGACCAAGATTACGCTGATAGATGGAGCGTTTTGAAACAAGTGGCACCCATTTGCCGGGTTTTCACCATCTTGGTAGAGATTCTATTTTTGCTACCAAGGTGCCTGTTTCCAGGTTTTCACCAAGGCACATTTTCTTTTTCTCATTTTTTGTATTTTTTATTTTTTCAATTTTTTTTTGTACTTTTGATTTTATTTTTTTATTTTTTTGTGAATCATCAAGGCACCTATTGCTAGGTTTTCACCAAGATGTTCATTTTTTCAGGACTTTTTCAAATTTTTAAGATTTTTTTCAGGATATTTTACCATAGACTGAATGCTTTAGGCATAGAATTTCTTCAGATGGAGAACATTGATTAGTTCTCAAAGTTGTTCTCCTTCAGTCATTGAGAGTTGATAGGCACCAAAGCCAAAAATAGCAGTGATTACAAAGGGACCCAGCTAGTTGGGTTCAAACTTCCCCTTGCGTTCTCGATGTGATTGATTTTTAGGATTTTCTCTCAAGACTAGATCACCAACCTAAAATTCTCTGTGTCTAACTTTCTTGTTGTAACCTCTAGACATTCTCTTTTGATATACTTTGAGATGATCATATGCCGCTTGTCTGTGCTCATCTAGTAGTTTAAGTTCTTGCAACCTAGACACTCTGTAGTCATCATCAGTTACTAGACAATGCATTATGATTCTTAGTGATGGGATTTCAACCTCAAGTACCACTTCAGACCCATAAACTAAAGTGAATGGTGTAGCCCCAGTGGGTGTTCTGATACTTGTTCTGTAGGCCCAGAGAGCTAGATTGATCATGAGATGCTAGTCTCTTCTTGTTTTATTAACTGCACAATGCAAGATTTTCAATAAATTCTTATTGGAAGCCTCTACTTGTCCATTCCCTTGAGGATAGTAGATAGAAGACCAATGTTGTGTGATCTTGAATTTGGCACATAGATCATCTAGGTCTTTGTTCTTGAATTGGACACCATTATCTATGATTATGGAATGAGGTATCCCATATCTGCATATGATATAGTTCAATATGAACATATATATTTGCTTTCTAGTTGCTTGTGTCAAAGGGACTGCTTCTACCCATTTTGTAAAATAATATGTAGCTGTGATTATATGGGTATGTCCATTAGAAGAATGAGGATGTATAGCTCCTATAAGATCAAAGGCCCATTGGTGAAAAGGCCATTGTGTAGTAAAGGGAATTAGATCTCTCCCTGGAGCATGAATTAAGTTGCCATGCACTTGGCATTTTTGACAGTTCTTAACAAACTTGATAGACTCTTTTTCCATTTCAGGCCAATAGTACCCAACCCTAAAAAGTTTTTGAGCTAGTGTTAAACCATTCGAGTGTGACCCACAAATACCATCATGGACTTCCTCTAACACATGTTGAGACTCTTCCCATTCTAAACATCTAAGTAGCATACCATCTAGACCTCGTTTGTACAGATCATGACCAATGATGACATATCAGGAGGCATTTCGAATAAGGTATCTCTTTTCATGGTGGTTGAAGGTATCAAGAATGATTTGGTCTTGGAGATAGGAAAATAGGTTTTTGTATCTAGATGAATCATGACCTACAATAGTGCAAATCATGTGGTTTTAGGGGAGTCATATGCAGGATAAGATAGTGCTTCCACCAAGAACTTGTAACGTAGCTCATGTTCAGGTTGCTGTAATAAAGTAGATAGCATTTACATGGCATTGGTAGCTTTGTTCTCTATTCTAGGAATTTTCTCAAATGTGATAGATATGAAATACTTCTTTAAATCATCTACCATTCTCTT
This sequence comes from Chamaecyparis obtusa, assembly GCA_027943335.1. Taxonomy (NCBI): domain Eukaryota; kingdom Viridiplantae; phylum Streptophyta; class Pinopsida; order Cupressales; family Cupressaceae; genus Chamaecyparis; species Chamaecyparis obtusa. The sequence continues at coordinate 963,741 of BSBK01001162.1, read as the reverse complement.
GTAAGGAATGAGATTTTCATCTTTAGTTTGGTACACATCATTGACTTGATGAATAAAAAGTTGAGAGTCTCCATGAATGTGTAGCTCTGTTACTCTCCATTCAATTGCTATTTTCATACCATTCAAAAGGGCTTCATATTCTGCAATATTGTTTGTGCAAGGAAAATTTAATCTGAATGCTTTTGGGATTGAGTATCCTTGAGGATTTATGAACAATATGCCTACTCTAGATCCATTCTGTGTATAGGAGCCATCAAAGAATAACTACCATTCTCTAGAAGAAAGAGTCATGATAGAGGAATCTAGAAATTCCATTTGCATTGGTGTATCATCAATCATGGGTGCATCTGCTAATTGATCAGCAATAACCTATCCTTTGATAGCTTTTTGTTCCACATATTCAATGTCAAATTCACTTAAGAGCATAACCCATTTAGCTAATCTACTTGTGAGGGCAGCTTTGCTTAGTAGGTACTTGAGTGGGTCAATCTTAGTACCAATTGTGTGGTATGAGCTAACATGTAGTGTCTCAATTTCTATGATGAAAAGATCATAGCTAGACAAGCTTTCTCAATCATTGAATAGTTCTTCTCATATGCAAGCAATGTTCTACTGATATAGTATATAGCTCTTTCCTTTTTGTTCTCATCATGTTGTGCTAGCAATGCCCCTAGTGATGTATCTATAGCGGAGACATATAAGATCAAAAGCTTCTCATGAATAGGAGGCATCAAGATAGGAGGATTTGATAGATATTTCTTGATATGGTCAAAGTTCTTTTCACATTCTTCATTCCATGCAAAGGTCACACCTTTATGTAATGTTTTTGTAAAAGGTTGTGATATATTAGCAAGTTGTGATATGAATCTTCTGATAGATTGTACTCTCCCTTGTAAGGTTCTCATTTGACTGATATTCTTGGGAGGTTGTATCTCTATTATAGCCTTGACTTTAGCTGGATCAACTTCAATACCCTTCTTTGAGACTATGTATCCTAAGAGCTTTCTAGAAGTGACACCAAAAGCACACTTCTTAGGATTTAGTCAGAGACTAAACTTTTCCATTCTATCTAGGATCATGCTCAAGTCCTTTAGATGTTTAGTTCTAATCATAGATTTTGCTAAAGTATCATCAACATAATCTTCCATAGTTTGATGCATCATGTCATGGAAAATAGATGTCATTGCTCTTTGATATGTAGCACCAGCATTTTTAAGCCCAAATGGCATGACATTCCAACAGAAGGTACCCCATGCACATGTGAAAGCAATTTTCTCTTGATCCTCTAGAGCAATTTTTATTTGGTTGTATCTAGAGAAACCATCCATTAAGGAATACATCTTGAAACCCACAATCATGTCCACTATCATATCAATGTTAGGTAGTGGAAAATCATCCTTAGGGCACGCTCCATTCACATCTCTAAAGTCTGTGCACACTCTGATTGAACCATCTAGTTTAGAAATAGGTAAAATATTGGAGATCCACTCTGCATAGTCTATAACATGGATGAACCCAGCTTTTAGTAGCTTCTCTAATTCAACTTTTACCAAGAGTGCAACATGAGGATGCATCATTCTCAATTTTTTCTTGATAGGTTTTATATTAGGAGCTATAGATAAATGGTGCATGATAAGATTAGGACCCAACCCTGGCATATCTGAGTATTTCCATGCAAAGTTGATCTTTTTCTTTGTTAGGAATGTAGTAAATTTTCAGTTCTCTTCTTCTGATAATGATTGTGCTACATGTACCAATTGTGGTTCCTCTATTGTACCCAAATTGATAGATTGAGTGGGCTCAATTAGAACTAGAGATCTATCATGTAAATGACTTGGAAGGACATCAAATATCTCATCCTTAGGCACCTCAGAGAGGTTTTCACCTTTGGATACATCTTTTATTTTTACTTTTGTAGGTTCTGAGCTGCCACAAAGTGGTTTTCACCCTTAGAACTCCTTTTCTTTTTCTATTTATTCTTATTTTTTTGACTAAGATATTTGATGTCTGACTCCATCATGCTAACGCTTGGTTCACTGATGGAAGTACACATAGGTTCAACTACATTGAGGTAGAAAGAAAGGGCATAGTAATTGGGAAAGGTGTAAACACCATGGCTCAGATTTGTGGAGGTTTGATCAATAAGTTCTAGCTATTGGATAGTCAAAGTGGGTAAAGATTGGGAGATAGTGTTTATCAATATGGATCTATCATCATTGGTCCTAACTCAACACTCAAGTTCAAAGGTGATATTACAACTTAAGACATTCAATTTTTGAATAGGCTCAATGTAATTGTGGGAGTCCAATTCAGCCATAGGTGGATTAGACTCGATAGGTTCATCATTTCACTCTAGACTTACGTTGGGTCCAAGTGCATATTGGTGAATAACATCAACATGTTTCTTTGTAATAATCTCATCTGGTTCTAGAATGGCTCCCCATTCATAGTCATTTGATTCAGCTTTTGATTCAAGACCTCTAGGAAATCTTAGAACATGAGTAAAGTCAGGGTGAATACCCCAAGAAGGGTTACCATCAGTTTTTGATTTGAATTCATACTCATGGGAATCAATTTCAGAATAACTACCACCTTCTTCTTGATCCTCTTGATTATTTTTTAGATTAGCTGGTTCTTGTGTTACAACTATCTCTTGTTCTATAGTAGGTTCTTGTGTTTCTACTACATTAATTCTTTTGATTGGATCATCTTTATCATCAAGAAGGTCTTTGATCTCTTTAGGCAATTTTTCATAGGCGATGAGTTCTGAGCTGTCTGAATCACTATCTAATGGTTCAGTTTCTTCCTTCTTAAGAAGAGGTTCTCCTGGTGTGATCTACTCTATGACATGAGAACAATTACCTTTGAGGTGGAAGGGTTTCTTTTTGAAGCCTAAGCCAACTTTGTCTTTATTTTCTCTACCAGTATGTGGGAGAGATGCCTCAAGACCTTTTCCTCTGACTCCTAGAGGTCCTTTAGCTGAATATCCCATCTTAGCTATCAACTTATTTCTTGGACCATATGACTTAGAAGAGATATGTGGTGCTATAGAATCACGAGTTTGGACAACTAGGGATTCGGGTTTGTCTTTGTATAGCCATGATAGCACAGCTTCATCCTCTTCAAACTCTTGCTTGGATACTTGTTCTACCACAAAATTATGTTTATATACTTCAAAAGGTTCCTTAGGTTTGGGCTTGGACTATTTCAAAGATTGTCCATAAGACTTAGGTGAGATAGGGAGAGATGTCAAAGATAAGACTGGCTTGATAATATATTCTCCCATCCCATTTTCTTTGATATTGACCTCTTTAGCGATGTCTTCCATTTTGGATGTTGAAGCAACATTTAGTTGTTCAATAGAAGATTCTCTGTTATTGGGAACAAGCTTATCAACACTTTCCTTCAATGTATTGCAAGTTGTATTCAGATCTGTGGGGATAGTAACCTCTACTCCATAAGGAAACTTCAAACATTGATGGTATGTAGAAGGAATAGCTTGCATTTCATATATCCATGGTCTCCCTAGGAGGATGTTGTAGGCCAAAGGTAGATCAAGCACTTGACAAATGGTATCTTTGATAACTGGACCCACTCAGATGGGTAAGACAATGGTGCCTTTAGAAGATCTTTCTTGTTCATCATAGGCTTTTATGGTTATCTTCTTTTGAGGATCAAAGGCCAATTTTGAAAATCCCAATTGTGTGATCAAGTTGTAAGAACAAATGTTTAGGCCAGCTCCCCCATCTATCAACACACATTTGACTCTACAATTCTAGATCAAGACCTCTATATGCAAGGGCTGGTTATGTGGGTGACTCAAGGAGTTTTCATCTTCCTCTAAAAAGGAGATATATTGTTGCAGAGATGTAAGATGTCCAACCATAGTCTGGAATCTATCTAAATCAAGGTCATCAGGAACATTGGAACCAAGAAAAGCTTTGTCTAGTATGGCTCTATGAGCTAGGGATATTCGAAGCAACTCAAACATAGCGATTTTGTCATTAGTGTGCTGGAGTTGTTGAACAATGCTATAAGATGTAGGCCTTGCATCCTTTAGATTGGAAGATTTGGAAGCAGCCTTCTGTTTGGAAGTAGATGAAAGATTGAAGGGTATCTTAGGGACATTGGATGAATATGGGATTTGTCCTTTTAGATGTGTCTAAGCTTGTGATCAAGTAACTACATTAGCTGAGGAATGATCTCTTTCTCTTCGTACAATTGTGATGACATTGCAACTTTCAGAGAGACATGGTTCAACCATATTGATGGCAGCATTATTTCTAGGGTAGGCATAGTTGACTTTTGCCCCCATATTAGGTTGAGAAGTTGAAACTCCTTGAACATGTTGTGGAAATGGTTCTTTAAAGTTCATATGATTGTTATTGCTCTTAGGATTTTCAACTATGATGTCTCCACTATCGATCAGATCTTGAATGGTGTGTTTTAACCGTAAGCAGTTATTAGTTTTGTGACCTTTACCTTGATGGAAATCACAAAATTCATTTTCTTTCCACCAATGTGGCTTAGGGTCTGGATCAGATTGTCAGATTATTGGCAAAGAGATGATGTTATCAACTAGTAGAGTTCTCATAGCTGATTCTAAAGATTCTCCAAAAGGAGTGAACTTTCACTTTTTATCCCAAGGTTTGTATTTTGGCTTCTTTTGGAATGGTTTAGATGAATTTTGTTCTGAAGCTTTAATGGCCTAGGAACCAAAAGTTAGGTTGTAGGCTAGTGCCTTTGATGGGGCACAGATAGTGTCAACAACACCATCTGTGATGATGCCTTTATTCTTGTTCCAATTTTTGTTCTTGTCTTTAGAATTGGATCATGATTCGTACTTGTCTTTTTGAAGTGTGATTTCTCCTTTTTTCACAAGCACTTTTTCAATTTTGATAGCATTGTCCACCATCTTATCAAAAGATGTATGATCTTGCATTTGTAGAGGATAATTGATTTTTGGAACAAGGTTATTGATGAAGATTTCCAATTTTTCTATTTCTGGAATAGGTCTGGCATATAGAGAGAACTTCTTCCTCCAACTCTTGAGAAATGTTAGGAACGGTTCCCCTGGATATTGCTTGAGATTACAGATATCAATCATGGTGACTAGATGTTAAATATTGTAGGAGTATTGTTGATAAAATAATTTGATCAACTCCTCAAAAGTTTTGATAGTAGAAGGCAATCTAGAGAACTAATGGATGGCTGCTCCCCCTAGAGATCGAGGGAAGAGATGCATCAGATAGGTTGGTTCGTGCATGAACTCCATAGATTGTGTACAGAATTCTTTGACATGATCTTGAGGATCTGAGTGTCCATCATACTTATCATACTTAGGCATCTCCACTCTTTTTGGAAATGGTGGCATGTACAAGTCTTTGTCGAATGGAAAAGGACATAGGGTCTCCATGGAGAACTCCCTTGGTTCCTTTTCTTTTTCAAGGTTGTTAAGTTTGACTTGCATGGCATGCATTTGTTTTGTCATAGCTATGAGTGGAGTTTCTTCCTCATGCGTAATGATATCTTCAACATTAAATTTGGGAGGAAGTTTAGCTCCTTGATGAGCTAATTGTAAAAAGTATGCCTCTCTATCTTCTTTCAAGAAATGCTTCATCATTCGTTTGAAGTTATCATCATTTTGATATTGAGAAATTTCTTCAGGTGTGGGTTCCTGATCTGCACCATGTTGAGATTGAGCTCTTTGAGAGCCAAAGTTTGTCCCTACTTGAGACATGGTAGGAGTTTGTGGACTCCCTAGAATAGATTGATGTGGGGTTTGTTGGGTACCTCCGTGAGTTGATGAAGGAGGAATGTAATCAGTTTTTAATCGAAGGTTGCCAGCACCATCATCTTTGTAAAGACCAAAATCATGGAGTTGCTCAAAAGTTGGACCTATGTGAGTCAAAGGTAAAGTATGAGATATTTCCCCAAATTTCTTGTGGGAGGAAGCTCTAGTTTCCACCATTAACCTTGGGTGAAGCAAAAGAATAAGATGAAGACAACTAAAGAATGAATTGAATCAAGATGATCAGATGATGCAACCTTGTCAAGGTTTGATTGATTGAAGTATAGATATGACTTAGATGAGGGATATTGTGCCCTGGATGTATGGGTAGGTGCCCAAAAGATAGCAGACAAGATATCACAACACTTAGTCATTTTTTAAGATTGATTGAAGATTGATAGTTATGACAAGGTTTTGACACAAGATGATAAAGACTCAAATTGATTAAATAGAAGGCTAGATCAGATTCAAAAGAGAACTTTGGAATAATTATAGGATTCTCAATAGGTATTGCTCTATTCCTGACATAGTGATTTGTTCGACAGATTCTGGAAATAGGTTGAAAAAGCTAAGTACTTGGCAATTCTGACAACTTTCAAAATTTTCCCAAACGACACTCTGTAGACTCATATGATAGTGGGTATGCTATGAAACACTAGTTGAAAAGCTTGTATGATAGTTGCAAAACTCACACAACAATTGCTAGTAGGATTTGACTTTTTGAATTTGACTAGTAGAAAGACTCGTATGACACTAGGTTCTTTACCATACGATAGTTGGGCAATAATGAAATGACATTTGATAAAAAATTGTATGACTTTCTAACCTCCTAAGATGAATTTTGACTCAAAAAAGGAATTTCACTTCAAATTTTGCAAATTTAGGGTTTTCAGTTTCAAATTATTTGCGAATTTCAATGTCCAGATTTGAGGATTGTAACAGATTTGTTCATTTTTAGTAACTAGATAGATAAACAAGCATGCAAAATAGCAAGCAAGTGATTTCAAGCATGTCTAAAAACAATGAACAAGGGCAAAATGAACCTTGCGCATGAACAATCAAGTGACTTATTTGTGCTAATCCTTAGAAGTGCTAATTGTGTATGTTCCAAAAAGTTTTGCATTAATGCACATATTCCTAGAAAATGAAAATTTGGCCTCACTAGGGTTTTTAGTAATGGTTTGACTCTGCAACTTTTATGATCCAAGAGGGAAAACTCCAATCTAGGCGCACCGGGGTTTTGACATAGTCCAAGAACTTAATCTTTAGGATCTGCTAAGGAGATTTGATAGCCCAACAAGAGACCACACTTGTGGAGATTTCTTCCAACAGGACATTTATATAGCGGTTGTCACTACCACGGCAAAAATACTTATTACCGCTTGAGGTTCCGTCAATGTGGTTGACCCAATTAAGGTAATGTCCACTATGGTTAACCCTCTCTAAAGGTGACTCACAAGATATACCACATGGAGACTAGATCAGATTCAAGGATCTAGGTTTTTGGTACTATCCAAAAAGGAAGTAGAGCATAATCCTCTAGCCTCTTCACTTCACCAAAACAAAGCAAACAGATAAATCTTACATGCTAAGACCAAGATTATCTCACAAAGATCTATGACGTCAACCCCTTATGATCTATCAACCTCTCCAGAGAGAGAATGCATCGATCAAAAGTTGAAGACACACAAATCTAGTGGAACGTGAGACTCCCTCAGTATCCTCCCCACCTACAAGGGATCCTTTGTTGAGAAGAGTTTCACTGGAAACCCACTCTCTCAAGATCCACAAATAGTGTTCATGGGGCCTAATTACTATGTGTAACAAAGATGCTAAAAGCAAACTATGTTCATTTTTATAGCCCAAATGAAGTCTGTGATAGGAAAGCAATAAAAGTCACTCAAACTAGACACATGAGATGTTCATTTTAGATCCAAAATTGAAGTCTTATCAGCTAAGAAGATTACCTGAATTCCTCACAACGTGCTTAGTATATTTTTACCCTTTTTTTAGCAATTCTTGCACTTTTTCCAATCAAAACCAGCAGGAGTCAATAAAAAATAGAGAATTTCAATTGTTAAGATTAGCCGTTAGTTGAAATCTAAAAACCAAATATGACAAACTACCCTGAAAAATGAAACGACAATGAAAACCTGGTGCTAAAACTCGTACGACAATGGATCTGCTTCCAGACAACAGTCTAGAAACTCGTACAACACTGGGTGTATGATGATACAATAGTTGAACTTCCAAATGATAGTGTGTACAGTCTGGCATGATTCTTGATCCAATAGACTATTGTACGACTGTGGGTATAGTCTGAGATGACTTTTTTCAAAAACTCGTATGAAAATTATACGAACAAAATTTAAAAATTGTAGTTTTGGCTCAAAAATCAAGAAGAAAAGATAGAAATTGATAGAATTGAATTGGAAACCCATTTCAGGGCCCCACGGTGGGCACCAAAAATGTGTGTGTGAGTTTTGTACCTGATCTGTAGACACAACACTTCAGTAAAACATTAGAGGTTAGCAAAAATGAAAGTTGCAATGAATTGAAAGCTAAACTAACCAGGCAATTTACTGCCTTCTAATAGGTGTGAGTATGATGTTCTCATATTGTAATCAAGATCAGTGACCTTGACGACACCTAAACGAAGGATTTGAATGCAAAAGATGGATATGGAATGTATGCAATTAATCTATTTTTTTTTATATTTTCCATGCAATGATATGATGAAAATTTATATGAATCTAGAATCTAAGATGAAATTGATATGCAATGAATTGATCTAAGATGAATTCTAAATGATATGCAATACTCAAAAATAAGAATGATCTCACAATAGCTTGGATTCGCAAAGATGATTCTTCAGTCTCCAATTTGACAACGTGAGGATGCAAAAATATGAGATGATTTGTGAAGAGCTGAGGCCTTAATTTATAGAAATCTAGGGCTTTGGAGGTGCATGAAAGAAAGCCATAAATCATTCAAATAAACTCAACTTGATTTTTGAGTTATCTAAAAATAAAGAATAATTAACTCACAAAAACATGCAAAAGCAGAGTTTAACTCAAAATAGAGTTTAGCTTTAATTGATAATTGATAGTTGTCTGCTTTTGTGATTGTGCATGTTTTATTTATGAATTAATTTAATAATAGAGTGATTTATTTCCAACTTAACTGATTTTGAAAAATAAAACAATTGATTTATGGGTTAATCAATTATTTTTCAAACTTTTATTCAAAATTACAATATTAAAAATTGACAAAATGATTTAATTAATTAAATAAAATATTTAATCAATTATTTGTAAGATTTTGGATTTATTGTCAAAATTAAATATCATAATTAGGAATAATGGAATTAAATTCAATTAAATAATTAAGTGGCCAAATTAAATCTAATTAATTAAATATTGAGAATATTCAATTAATCAAACTTTAGGATAAATAGGATTTATCGACAAATAATTATAAAATTAAAGATAATTAAGATAATTAGGAATATTGGTAGGAATATTCCCCAATGCAGAATTTGAGATAATCAATTAGGATTCGATGATGTGCCGATGTGCCTTAAGTTAGGACTTTGATGTTGATTTCATTCGATGTGTCGATGTATGAGGTTAATGAACTTATAGCCCATTTTTGAAGTATTACAATAACAAATCTCTATCAACTTCCATACCGAATACAATGGGCGCATCTTATATTTATACGCACATACAAAATAAACAACTAGGTTGGCCCTTAAATTTATTACATACAACGCTTCCAAATGAATTCGCTTAAGCATGTTTACAATCAAACATATATACATGTCGGCAACCTAATTACAATAGGTGCATAGCCTTTACAACATTACAATATAGTCACAACAAAAAATGATAACTGTCGGTTGCTTACTCTGTTCTTCACTAGCACACATTGGCTGTGCAACTTCAAATGATTGTATCTTCCTCATCCTTGCACATCTGATCATGCGCTCATAGACTAAGTATAAATATAGTCTAACCAACTTAACTTCTAGGTTGCATACCATAATTCTTCCATACACATGTGCGCTGATGCTCTGAGCTGTAGGAACTCTATACACTATCCAGTCTTCAACACTTAACTAATTTTTTATCTTCTCTTCAAGTGCACTGACTCCAAACTACTATATGACTTTGTTGCCATAATGAAAACACTATATCAAATCATATACATCAGTATAGCCAACTTTCCAACACACTAAGTTTGGCGGCTCCGACAAACTATTTCAGCAAAGGATAAAGTTCTTCTCAGTCGCTTGATCTCAGGAAAAGTTAGCAATGTTCTAAATCTTTGGCAACCTAGAAAATCAAAGTGTTTGTTGAATCTCAGAATTAAGAAGTGAGGTCCTAGATCTTTTGGTGATTTGGTGACAAGATAAATTTAAAAGGTTTATTTTCCTTTAGTCGCGTGTTCTCGGAATGAAGAGATTAAAGTTCTAAAACTTGGGAGATTAAGCGAATGCTGTGTTCGCTAAGTCTCATAATTAAAAAGAAAAGGTTTAATAGATTGGGTGATTTAGAAATAGCCGTTGATTGTTTTCAAGATCTATGATTAGCGTATAATCTCATAATGTAACCTAAGGTATGAAAAGTATTCAGCGAATGGGAGATACAAGTTATTTGCTCAATCTCAAAGTCTAACTGTGGTTAAGCATTTCTTTTCAAGAATGAGAGATATTCATGTTCATTGGATTGTGGGATGGAATGAGAGTTAAGCATGGCTTCTTAAGATTATGAGTTTTTCTTGTTCACTGATTCTCCAGATGTCACTGTGGTTAAGGTGATCTACTCACAGGTTTGTAAAAGGCTTTATTCGCGGGATCTCTAGATGTTACCTAAGTTAAGAAAAGGGTTGCGAGAATTGGTGAAGTCTTTGGTCACATATTCTCTGAGTTTAACTATGATTGAATAAAGCATTCTGAGAACTAGAGATTGCCTTCAGTCACCCAATCTCTGATTATTCCAGGATTATGATGGTTTTTAAAAGAATGTCTGAGGACCGTTGATCATCTTTGGGATCAATGGTGGTCGCTAAATCTCCAAGTAAAGTCATGAGTTAAGAGATCATTCTGAGATTTCATGAATGGCCTTGTCGTTGGATCTCTAAACTTAACCCAGGATTAGTTTTTATTGCAAAGATCATGAGATCCTTTGTTCTTTTAATCTCTAAATCAAGTTTGGTTAATTTTTCATGCTAATCAATGTTATGAGCCACTGCAATATGGAAAAGGTACTTTGCCAAGCTAGAAAAGGGTAAAATGTCATCCAATCAGGTTTTAACAAAGTTTTTTGTCAATAATTAAGGGTTTTAATGCCAAAATCCATGGTCATTGCTCTAGCGCTCTATAATTTGATTTTTTAAATCAGCTTGTCAACATCCATGCCATGGCTAGCTCTAATTTGAAGGTTGGTAATATACAAAATTGAATACAAAAGTGACTTAGCCAAGATTTGTGATGATTTAGAAATTGTACACATTCAATTCTCAAGGGATATAGGTAGGACTTCATTGCTTTTTGTGCTCAAAGCTATTCTGAAGATAATTGAGTTTGTTGGCATTGAAGTAGTGAGTGAAAAATAAGATAGTTTGCAGTGCTTTGGAGTTTGTGTTTGCCAAGATGAGTCATCCGGAGGTGAGCATTGCATCATCCAGTGGAGCAGCAAAGGAGCAGGGTGGTGATGACAAGGGAAAGCCAATTATTCAGACAAGTTCCTCAGGTTGCTTCCTAGGTTGAATCAGAACAAGAAAGCCATTGATATAGCTTTTGAAGATCTCATGGACAAGTGTAGGGACCCCATCACCCCTTCAGGCTCAGGTTACACTATCTTCTCATACTTTTACAATAACATGCATAAACCAATTCCTATTTGTAATGCTTGGCCTTTGGGGATGGAAAAATTAATTTTTCCTAATGTTTTCTTAGATGTCGACATGATTATTGTGTTGGCTAGGCTATATGATCCTATCTCTAGAACTATTAGGTGTGAGGACTAGTCTATTTTTCTTAACTTGAGTAGGGGGTTATTCATGAAGGCATTTGATTTCTTTGCCTCTTCTTCCACTAAAATTGATTTGAAAAAAGGAAAGGCTAAAATATGTGAGTAATATTGGATCAGTGAAGAGCCAGATAGTTAAGCACATGCCCAAGTAGGGTAAATATATAGCTCCTCTCCCTCCAAGTATGAATGCTCCTTATGAATTAAAAATCTTCAATTAGTACATGAAATTCTTGTGTCATGGGTTGTGTAGGGTTCTAGGGATAGATGGGGATCAAGAGAAAATGCCTGGTGACCTTTTAATGATAATTCTAGATATTCAGAACTCTCACTCTAACATCGACTATGATTACATCCAGTATGTGATTAATAGAATGCATGAGGGGCTAATATCTATTAAGGAAAATAAGAGACCTATTAGGTTTATGCATTACTCCCTCCTTATGCACTTGATTTTGTACCACTATGTTAATCATGTTGATGCAACAATGTTGAAGCTAAGAACTACTTTTGAGGTCCATCCCAACCCACTGCAATTTTGGCTAAGGGCTTGGAATTACACATCCAATGCGTGTAACTTTGTTTTTTTCTAGAATTACTTTGTTTATCTGATTCTTGGGTTGTTGGGAAAAAATATTGTAAGGATGTCAACTAAGGTTTTGAAGTTTTTAAGGCCGATGCAGTATGAAGATAAGTGGCTAGGAAACCATAATTGGGGTGACTTCTACCTTGGGGCCAATTTCACAGTTCTTAGGGTTTATGGTTTCCCCCAACCCCCACATCTGCTACCCAAATTTGTGCCTCCTAGATTTTCTATGATGGAATTTATTTGGCAATTGATATGGACTGACAGAGAACACTTGGTGTCTCATAGGAAGGGTACCTTCACACCAAGACAGTTCAGAATTGGAAGTTTCTTAATTGGGAAGAGGGCACTTGATCAGGTCAGTTTCTGGCTCAATCATTTCAAGATGATTTTAGGCACCTACAGGTATGTTGATCCTGAAGACTTTATCAAGACTGCCAGGATGACCTTGATCCCACACATTGGGACAATCAGAGAGCATGAGGGCTTAGATGAAGAAGATGTGATAAGAAATATTTTAGATCATGATGAAGCCCAAAGAAGGTGGAGAAATTATTTTGAATTGCTAGACATAGAGGTCAGACTGAAGAAGGCTAAGATTCCTTTTAATGGATATTTCCCTGAGCTCTTGAACTTGAAAAGGATGGAAAAAATGATAGAAATGCATGGCACCTTGCCCAATCAATTGGAGGGGTTTCTTGAGGATAAGTTGGAGGTACCAAGAGATTATTCTACATCTGAACCTGAGGAGTCTCTTGATGACTCACAAGAAGGCAGTAGTCCACCTCAAGCATGGTACTCACTAGTTATTGATTTGACCCAAGATCCACAAGAAGAGGGGGCTACTTCAGAGCCACCATTGGAAAAAAAAAAAGGCTTGAGATAGGTGAGCCTACAAAGGAGAAAAAATAGAGGAAGGTACGTGATAGAGCTTCAGCTATTGTGCCTGGTAACAGGGCCTACCATCATCAGCTAAGGAAAGCCATCAAAGATGGTAAAAAGATTGTATCAAAAGAGGAAGGGGATTTTCCCTTACTATTGGGAAAGGATGAAAGAGAACTTTATCAGGAGGAGTTCCTCAGTGATGACCAATTCATCCAAAGTAAAGAATTCAAGGATTTCCTCATTTGGAGGAAACAAAATGAGGTTGCAAAGACCCTACCTAAAGGAATGCAACCAATTGAGGAGACTATGAGTACTCTGACTTCATATGATCCTAGTCTTGAAAGGATTACTATGGAGGAGGCAAGGGAAATGGTTAGATCAAGTGGCATGCTTTTAACTCCTAGATGGGACTTGACCTCTGCCTTCATTATTGATCAGATAAGAAAATAGCCAGAGGGTAGCTTTTCATATGAAGTGTAGATAGATGACATGATAAGGGGAGTGGTTATGACCCTAAATCTCAAGTTGTTGCATTATGGTCCTTGGCTCCTAGAACTCAAAAGCCATCCTTAGTAAGTATTGAAGATAAGATGGAAGGAAACAAAATCATCTGGACTATCCAAAATGATGAACTACAACTGATTCAGAACTAGAACGAAGAATCTGTAATTCAAGATTATTGAGGAGTTGATGATTAGATAATGCAAGATGATTAAATCAGTATTATGTTGTCATTGATGTCAACTAGCTTGACAGTACTTATCTTGTAAGTTACTATATCAGAACATCTAAAGGAAGATCAAAGAGATGAAGAACATAAATATCTACATGAGGAAGATGTATATGATAGATGAGAATAAGGAATACACTGAGTAACTTGTTGATGAGTCTATGACTTGATGGAATTGACTTTATTATGTTGCATTCATCTATGATGAAGAATAGAGCTGAAAGACACAAAGCAGTGTTGTTAGTAAATAAAGCATTTCAGTATACATCGATGAACTATAGTGTATACCGAGTGCCATATTAACCGAGCTTGTATTCACTGATGCATTTCTTTGTTAACTAAGAAAAATAAAAAGGAATTAAATGATCAGTTTAGCCGATAAAGTGATGAGCTGTAAAGTGTATGAAATCAAGGTAACAGATAATGTTTTTTACGAAGATCGACAGCTAACATAAATAAAAAAGGATCTAATGGAGCAGATTGAAACATGTTACTAAAACATCAGCCAAGGGAGCTTAAAGCGGCAAAATCTATGAATATGATTAAGTAGCAAAATCTGATGGAGGAAAAGAAAATTATTTACTCATCTATATAAGAGACATTGATTTCATTATGAAACATATGCAGAAAGAAGAAAATACTACAGAATAATCATCTGGAGAAGTTTTTCTGATCATACTGGTTAATAAGAACCAAGCTGCAGAACAGTTACTGAGCTGCATAGAGTTATTACCGACAAATAGTAAGTTGATACAGTATTGAATCTAAAGCGTTATATTGGTCAAAAGTATTTAATGAGCTGAACATTGATCTGTAAACTACAAATTGAAGTTGTATTTAGGTAGATCACCTACTGTTACACATTTAACCATTGTACACAGTTAAATCTCTTAACCAAGTGGACTATGGAAGTCTTTTGATGTTTCATTCATAGAGTGAACATTGTTATCCTATCAACCCCAGAGTGACTATTGGTTGGATGATAACTTCTAGTCTAAAATCCTCTAACAAGGTCACACCTAATAGTATGTTTGTAAACCTTTAACAAGGTTCGGTCTTCACCGACCTCACTTCAAAAGAGTGAACAATTTTGGGTTGTCGGTCCCAAGTGGTTTTTCCCTTTATAGAGTTTCCACGTTAAATCTCTTGTGTTATGTGTTGATTGTGATATTTTTTTGTGATCATACTTTGCATATTACATGTTAGATTTAACTGGTAATTAATACAAAGTTTAGATTGTCAATCGATAAATACATAGACAGTGGAAGTATTCTATGGTTACCGACTTGCAAAAGTAATAGAATTGTTTTGGATTATACATTTTGAATTGGGACACTGGATAACTTATTCATCCCCCTCTCAATTATTCTAACAATTGGTATCAGAGCCATGGTTGCTTAGAATAGAGTTTTAAGGACTTCAGCAAAAAGGTCTCAAGATGTATAAGAGGGAAGTGCCAAAGCTAAACAAAGATAAATTCATAGTATGGCAAAGCCAAATAAAGTTGTGTATATCTAGAATTGGGAATTCCACATTAGAATTGATGGAGAATGGCTACATTGAACTGACACTAGGTCCCCTAACTCTTGATCTATTGAAGGATAGGCATGAACACAATATTACTATGATGGAACTTGCTACTACCTATACTGATGCCAAATTTAATGATATCAAGGAATGTAATACTGCTAAGAAGATGTGGGACAAGCTGACTCTAATATACAATGGAGATGTGAATGTCAAGAGAGCCAAAGCATAAAGTCTAAGAGGCCAATTTGATGATATAAAGATGAAAGAAGGTGAGAACATTGTGCAATACTCAAACAGACTAAAAGAGGTAGTACATGCTATTAGAGCATCTGGTAGAGCTATTGATGATGAAATAGTTATAAGCAAGATTCTCAAAACTTTGCTACTAGTTTATGCAATCAAGATCTCTGTAATTCATGAAACAAGGGCTACATCCAACCTCACCCTTAACACTCTGATCGGTAAGCTTACAACCTTTGAACTAAATAACTTTGACAATAGTGTTGTACCTTCTGTTGAATCCACTTTCATGTCCTCTTTGAAGATTGGTAAGTCTAGTAGCAAGATTGATAAGAACAATGATAGTGATAGTAATACCAATGATGAACTTGATGAGCTTGAAGCTCTTATGGCTAGAAGATTGCCCAAAGATAAGGGAAGATATAGAGGCAAGTTACCTCTAGCTTGTTTTAATTATAAAGAAGTTGGCCACATTGCTGCTAGATGTCTGAATAAGAAAGATGATGATAGATCCAAAGACCGATCCAAAGGAAGCTATGGGAGAAGAGTTAATAGAGGCTACTGACACAACAATAGAGACAACTGAGATAGCTATGACAAAGAGAAAAAGGTATGTTACATAGCTAAAGAATTTGAATCTGAATCTAACACTGATGATGATGTAGAAGTAGTATTTGTTGCTATGAAGGATGATTCAGAAGAAGAAGAGAAACATGAGGAGATAGCACTGATCTCTAAAGTAAGCAGAAATGATACATGGATCATAGATAGTGGTTGCACACATCATATGACTAGTGATATAGAGAAATTTGATCTAATTGATGAATATGATGGTGGATCTATTAGAATGGGAAATGATGCACCTTGTATGGTGAGAGGTAAAGGTTCACTAATGATTAATGATAGAATAAAATGTGAGAATGCATACTGGGTAGATGGACTAAACTACAATTTGATAAGTGTGGCACAGCTGAACAACTCAGGTCACCGACTTGCTTTTGAGAGCAGAAAGGTAAGAATTTATGATGATGGAGGAAGACTTGTTGGAACCGGTACACAATCTAGAGGTAATCTATTTTATCTTGATACTGATCAATCCTCTTGTTTGTTAATGGAAGATGAAGATGCATGGTTGTGGCATAAGAGGTTATGTCATGTGAATTTTGATAACATGGTCAAGATTACTAAGAAGAAAAGAGTTAGAGGATTGCCTAACCTGTCTAAACCGGATCATGCTATGTGTCATGAATGTTAGAAAGGTAAGATGACTAAATCTAGTTTTAAAAGCAAAGACTACTCAATAAAGAAGATACTTGAATTGGCTCATACCAACCTATGTGGTCCTATGAGAACTTAGAGCTATTATGGTGATAGATACTTTATTCTTTTTGTTGATGACTACACTAGACTGATGATTGTTATGTTTCTAAAAGAGAAATATGAAGCTTTTAAGTTATTTAAATGATATAAGGCTAAGGTAGAAAAAGAGACTAGAAAAGAAATCAAATGCTTAAGATTTGATAGAGAACGTGAATTTATCTCTGATGAATTTACTAATTTCTATAATGAGAATGGTATTAAGAGATAGGTCTCTGCACCAAGAACACCTCAGTAGAATGGGATTTCTAAAAGAAGGAATAGGTCAATCATTAACTGTGCTAGGACACTAATGCTACAAAAGAATGTTGCTTAGACATATTGGAGGGAAGCTATCAGCACAGCTTTATATGTGCTTAACTGAGTACAACTAAAGAAGGACACCAACTAGACACCTTATGAGCTATGGTTTGGACACACACCTATTGTAAGTTATTTCAAAATTTTTGGAAGCAAATTTTTTATTCTAAAGGATGAGAGAAATGGGAAATTTGATTCTAAAGGTGATGAAGGAATATTCTTAGGATATTCTACTAAGAGTAAAGCATACAAATGTCTGAATAAGATTACAAATAAGATGATTGAAATTACTAATGTTCATGTTGATGACTATGATGACATAAACATAGAAGAAAGAAAGGAACCGAAAGACTATGGTAGATTCACTTACATTGAACTTCCTGACTATCTATCGAAGTCACAACCTATGATAACTGGTCAGTAGGAAAATAACCCTGAGGAATAGGAAAGGGAAACCGATGAACAAGATGGTGCTACCAAGCAAGCAAATGAACCTGAACAGGATGAACAAGAAAGAAGAAACTGAGTACTGGCTAGTTTTGTTAGAAGGTATCATCCTGAGACACAAATTATTGGAAACAAACAAGCTGGAATGCAGACTAGAAGTAAAACAAGAGAAGGTACATGTTTGGTTTGTGAATTTGAACCCAAGAATGTGAAAGTTGCATTAGAAAATGAAGAATGGGTTAATGCAATGAAGGAGGAAATAGAACAAATAGAGAAAAATAAAACTTTGTCCTTAGTACCCTAACCTAAAGATAAGAATGTTATCGGTACTAAATGGATATTTAGAAAAAAAATGAATGAAAATGGTGAAGTGACAAGAAATAAAGTGAGATTGGTATGCAAGGGCTTTGCATAGGAAGAAGGCATTGATTATGGTGAAACATTTGCACCTGTTGCTAGATTGGAAGGAGTTAGAATGTTACTTGCATATGTTGCACACAAGAAATTTAAGGTTTATCAAACGGATGTGAAATCAGCATTTATGAATGGTATACTTGAAGAAGAGGTCTACATAGAACAACCTGAAGGATTCATTGATCCAAGCAACAGAAACATGGTATGTAGATTACACAAAGCTTTATATGGTTTAAAGCAAGAACCAAGAGCATGGTATGAAAGACTGCATACTTACTTGTTAAGTATTGGATTTGTAAGAACCAGTGAGAACAATAATTTGTACATGAAAGGTAATACTGATGACACTATTATCATTGCTGAAATTTTTGTTGATGATATTATTTTTGGAGGTCAAGATCATATATGTAAATCTTTTGCTGATGACATGAGGAATGAGTTTGAAATGTCTATGTTCGGAGAGATTAAGTTCTTTCTCGGATTACAAGTGATACAACAGAGTGATGGGATATTCATCACATAGTCCAAGTACATAAAGGAAATCTTGAAGACATTTGGCATGGAAGATGCTAAACCTATGGGAACACCAATGGCTACTGGAAGTAAATTGACAAAGGAAGATGAAACTACAGAGGTAAACCAGACACTTTACTGATCCATGATTGGTAAGCTAATGTATGTAGTTCATAGTAGACCAGATATAGTACATGTTGTGGGAATTGTTGCTAGATATTCTGCTTATCCTAGAGAATCACACATGATTTCTACTAAAAGAATCTTAAGATATCTGAAAAATACTGAAGATTATGGATAAGGAAGGTAATTTTGAGCTGAAAGTTTACACCGATGCTGATTGGGCTAGAAATGTGGATGATAGAAAAAGTACCACTGGAGGAGCATTTTTCTTTGGTGAAAGACTTGTAACCTGGACAAGTAAAAAGCAAGCTTGTATTTCTTAGTCTATAGCTGAAGTAGAGTATTTTTCTACTGCTACTAATTGCTCAAACATTACATATATCAAACAAGTGTTGGAAGGAATGAACAAGGTAATTACTAACCTGGTGATCATATACTGTGAAAACACAAGTGTAATTAATATCTCAAAGAATCCTATGATGCACTCAAAGACAAAGCATATATCAATTAAGTATCAATACTTAAGAGAACAAGTGCAAGAAAAGCAAGTAAAGTTAGAATTTATTACATCTAAAGAACAACTTGCAGACATTTTTACAAAGCCTCTACCGAAGGACACTTTTGAATATTTGAGGACTAGACTTGGGGTCTGTCCCCTATCTATTGGTCACTAACGTGATCTGGATGTTGCATCAGCCTAATCTTATTAGAAGATCATCCATGTTGATGAGGCATAGTTCACACTTGTATTTTATATCTACAGAATGACAAAGTTGTATTTTATAGTGTTGTTTTAGTAACGTAGTGATTAAACATATTAAACTAAGGAGAGCTTACACTACATAGCATTTGATCATAGATTTGTAGAAAACATGTTTGGTATGTGTATGGTACATTTCATATTACTTGAGTTTCCATCAATGCCAAAGGGAGAGATTGATGAACTACAACTGATTCAGAACTAGAATGGAGAATCTATAATTCAAGATTACTACGGAGTTGATGATTAGATAATGCAAGATGATTAAATTAGTATTATGTTGTCATTGATGTCAACTAGCTTGACAGTACTTATCTTGTAAGTTACTATACCGACACATTTGGAGGAAGGTGAAAGAGATGAAGAACAGAAATATCTACATGAGGAAGATGTATATGACAGATGAGGATAAGGAATACACTGAGTAACTTGTTGATGAGTCTATGACTTGATGGAATTGACTTTATTATGTTGCATTCATCTATGATGAAGAATAGAGCTGAAAGACACAAAGCAATGTTGTCGGTAAATAAAGCATTTCAGTATACACCGACGAACTATAGTGTATACCAAGTGCAGTATTAACTGAGCTTGTGTTCACCGATGCATTTCTTTGTTAACTGAGAAAAATAGAAAGGAATTAAATGATCAGTTTAGCCAATAAAGTGATGAGTAGTAAAGTGTATGAAATCAAGGTAACAAATAATGTTTTTTATGAAGATTCATGGCTAACATAAATCAAAAGGATCTAATGGAGCAGATTGAAATGTGTTATTGACACATCAGCCGAGGGAGCTTAAAGTGGCAAAATCTATGAATATGATTAAGCGACAAAATTTGATGGAGGAAAAGAAAAGGATTTACTCATCTATATAAGAGACATTGATTTCATTATGAAATGTATGCCGAAAGAAGAAGATACTATAGAATAATCACATGGAGAAGTTTTTCTGATCATACTGGTTAATAAGAACCGAGCTGCAAAATAGTTACTCAGCTACAAAGAGTTATTACCGATGAACAGTAAGTTGATACAGTATTGAATCTGAAGTGTTATATTGGTCAGAAGTATTTAATGAGCTGAACATTGATCTGTAAACTGCAAACTAGAGTTGTATTTAGGTAGATCACCTACTGTTACACATTTAACCATTGTACATAGTTAAATCTCTTAACCAAGTGGACTATGGAAGTCTTTTGATGTTTCATTCATAGAGTGAACATTGTTATCCTATCAACCCCAGAGTGACTACTGGTTGGACGATAACTTCTGGTCTAAAATCCTCTAACAAGCTCACACCTAATAGTGTGTTTGTAAACCTTTAACAGGGTTGGGTCTTCACCGACCTCACTTTAGAAGAGTGAACAATTTTGGGTTGCCAGTCCCAGGTGGTTTTTCCCTTTACAAGGTTTCCACATTAAATCTCTTATGTTATGTGTTGATTGTGATATTTGTTTGTGATCATACTTTTCATATTACATGTTAGTTTTAATCAGTAATTAATACAGAGTTTAGATTGTCAATCGGTAAATACATAGACAGTGGAAGTATTCTATGGTTGTCGACTTGTAGAAGTAATAGAATTGTTTTGGATTATACATTTTGAATTGGGACACTAGATAACTGATTCACCCCCCTCTTAGTTATTCTAACACAAAACACTACTGATCTTGAGGTGTCCAAGGCAGTAACACACTTTGCCCACATTAATGAAGCAAAAACCATCCAGCTGTCTGAAAGGTATGACAGATTATTTGAAAATTCAATGGAGGTTGCTAAGGATAGAGATTTGAGGCTCATGGTAATCAAGAAGATGGAGGGTGAACTTGAGGATTTAAAGGCTAAGCTTGAAGAAGCTTCAAAGGCAATTCCTCCTCCTTTGTAAATTGAGGCTCCTTCTCAGCCAGATGTAGAAGTTCCTAACAGGCCAACTGAGGATTTAAAGAAGGTGAGATTGGATGTAGCATTGAAGACCATGGTAGAGGTTGTGCAACATAGACAGAATAAAATAAAAGAGAAGACAGAGTCATTCCATCAGTCAGTTATTATGTTGCACAAAGAAAATGAGAAAATAAATGAGTCATTGGCTACTTTGGAGCCACTTTATAGTGTATGGTCCAGAAGGATTTTGTTGTTTGAAAAACTTGATGTCTTGTAGGAACATAAGCTTGATATCTCTAAAGTGGTAATAGAGGTATATGAGAAGATTAGATTAGTTAGTGTTGTTACAAAGTTTTTCAAAGGAAAATCAAATCAAGTGAAGGCCAAGCTGGTCATGTTTGACAAGAATTATAGTAAGTGTATGGCTTCTGTTTATAATGATGATGGGGGTGTGGTAAGTGTTGATGAGTGGAATTCATCAATGGATCAAATGGTGATTAGGCAGGAGGCTTTCCTTCATGGTGATGGTTCTATAGACTTGGATGGGTGCAACGATATAATTGACAACTTGTTCAAAGTTGAAAATTATTGCACAAAGTTTGTTGCAAAGGTTAAGGGAATAATCGATTCCAAGTGGGAAGAGTAGTTGAAGACATTACAGGAGCCACAGAGTTATAATTGGCCATCTAATGATGATGTGGCAGCTTGGGACAAAAGTACAAAGAAAAAGAAGAAGAAGCCAGTTGTCTTAGAGCCAGAAGTAGAAGAAGAAGAGTAAAGTACACATGGCACCTGATCCAAAATTCCAGGGAGAGCATGCATCAAATAAAGGATGATTTAGGTTAGCCTGTAATGGTGGTCATCATTCATGTGACAAATCAAGTAACTGCTCTGAAGTATCCTCAAACAAAGGTGCCACCTGTGAAGATTCCAGTTGTTGGGAACTACTTTCTATTTTCTCTAGTCATTGGCATTATGTTGTACCTTTTTGTCTGTAGTGCAAGTCACTTTCCTAGCCATTCGAAGCTTGTTGCATCCTCTTGATGATTTCAAGATGGCTAGTAGTATATATAGCATTTTGTTTCTTTTGCAAAGGGTGGTCAATTATACTATGTAAAGAAAGTTTGCAATATAGGACCGGATTTTTCTGAGAAATCTATGTCAAATTGTACTGATGCAGTTGATTTATTAATACAAAATATAGGAACTTCATGACTATTTTCTGATTGTCTCTGTGCATGAAAGCTTCATTTATTTTATTTATTAAACTGTAAGGCTTTTTAATGCATTGTTTATAAGATAGACATAGGGGTTAAGCTTACGTTCTTTCAAGGAAAGAGTAATTCTTAAGGGAGGCTTCTAGGAATCAATTATATGTATATGAATTTGATTACAAGGATAGTGATTGAAAGAAGGAATGATAGGCATTTCATTCAAGTTCTTAGTGTATTTTTCTTAGTAGGATTTAGTTGATGTAGGGTTTGACTCTAAGGCCCAATGAATAAGGCACTGGTTATTGCTTGATTTTCTTGTATCTACCACCAAAAAACTTAAATAATTTGTTCATTTACATTTACTGTACTTTTTGAATTGTATTAACTATGTTAAGCACATAGATCTCTATTGTCATGCTTTGTAGAACTTGTGAGAAAGGTAAACCCACTTGAGTTTTATACTCGAAGTGAATAAGGTTTTAAAACCTTAATACCTTAGCATTTGAATTGTGCTAGATGCATTGATTGGGTATATATGAGTTGTGATTTCAGGAGTTTTCTGAATCTTCTATTCATCTACAATTTTAAGTGCTAACACCATCTTCACAGCATAGTCCTTGTTTGGAATTGGCTATTGTTCCATCTATCATGCTTGATTCTTCTTCTCTTGCATGTTTCCCAGCTTCCCTAAACACTAAAGACTGAGATGGGGGTATGTGATATGCTTGACTAGCTTCCTCTTGTGTAGTGATTTATTTATGTTTCCCTCATGATGTGCTACTTAATATATGTTTTTCTTTAGATTTATTTTGACAAGCCTTGTTGTTATATTAGAATAAGGTGATAAAGTAATTGATCTATCATGAAATTCTTCTATTTTTATCTCACTTCTTATATATATTATTACACGTTATGTCATGTATGTGTCATTATTTGTAAATGTACCTTTGTGTTTTTTGATTAGGGATGATGCAAAATCATAACTATCTGTTCCTTTTGGTCGTCATGACGTCAACCCAAAAAGACTCTAAATTATAATACCTATGTGGCATTCTTACATTGTTCTTTTATTTATGCTACCTTTAGATAATGATGACTATTCACTTTGATATAATATCTCATGTATTATCATATGATCATATTGACCCCAGAGTTAGTGGATCCCTTTTGTGCACTCTTTTTTCATGTGTTCATTTTCCTTGTTATGTCCTTTCTTAGGGGAATCTCATAGTGGAAATGTTTCTTGTGGGTGCATATATGCTCCATTAAAGCCATTCCTCCTATTAAGGAATTTTTAATTGCTTTAACATGGGAGCATACACTCCACTCCATGTTTCACATTTTTCACACATGCACACATAGTAAATTAAAGCAACCTCTCTTGTAGATAGGTAGGGATAAAATGCTTTTTGTGGGTTCATCTTTTCATTGGATCTATTAATGGATACAATTATTTCCTTAAGGACTGATCCTCCTTTTCTAGATCCCTTTATGGAGACAATGCTTTCTTTAAGGAATGACCTTCCTTTCTTGATCAATATGGAAACAATGTCTTCCTTAGGCTTGATTGTTTTCCTAGATCCCTTAATAGAGACAATGCTTTCCTTAAGGAATTATCTTCCTTTTATTTGATCCCTTAATGGAGACAATTATTTCCTTAAGGAGTAATCCCCATTGATGAGTTGACTAGCATAACATAGCTTTCTAGACTTTCAATGCCATATTTTTTAATGTTTTCTCTTTTTATGATCCAAAGTAATACAATACCTCTCTCTCTCTCTCTCTCTCTCTCTCTCTCTCTCTCTCTCTCTCTTTCATATCGGCTCTAGATTTGATGAAGACTTAAGTCACTTGGTGGCTTGATGTTTCTTTTTCTCCTTGACCTTGATAAGATTATTCCTATGCATTGATCTAATTTACCATGAGCATGAGTTTATCTCATAGTCATTCTATAGTGGGGGCTATATGTACCATCCTAAAAAGTTAGCACCCATGAATGGATACTTTTTAGGACCTATTAGACCCTTTTTGGTGAATTTTAGGTTTGAATGCCCATTATGGTTGATCTTGGAAATCTAATTCTCTATTGATCACACCTTTTCACTCTTGCCAAGCTCAAATTTAGATTTGAGACCATTTCTCACTGGACATGTTGGCAATGGCAATGCGTCCCTTAGTTTTGGGGCCCAGATTTTATCTAGAGCCCAAAGTTAGGGTTTTCTTAGGGTATTTTCTTTTTTGGTCATCCTAGATCAGATTTGAATCCCAAAATTATAGAGTTAGTATAAAAACCCCATATTTATCTTCATTTTGGATATCAAAACCATACTCAAGAATTTTGGCAATCAAGCTGTCAAATTTTCAAGAAAGCAAGAGCATTTGGATTCAAGATTTGAAGGAAAGAACCCAAGATCAAGATCTCCAATTCTTAAATATCATTCAAGTCAAATGAAATCTTCTTCAATTGATTCAATTTTCTCTCACATGATGGTTAAGTAGAGGAATTTTCAAGCAAGCAAGAAGATTCATCCTTCCATCCACCTTCTTCCTTCTTCTTTGCAAGTGTTATCAAGCATATCTACATTCAAGATCTAGGAGTGGAATTCATAGATCTATGCATTTTTTATGGAATCCTTGATTCTACATATCATTCCAAGGTCAGATCTTTGGATATCAAGCACATTTAAGAATCTTTATGGATATGAGCAATTTCTACATCCGATCATAAGGGTTTTATGCAAGGTGAATCTATTATTTACATTTATATTTATTGTCATTTATGAAATTTTATTTCATTTCTAAGGTTTATTTCTAAAAAGGGTTTTGACCAAGGAAAACCCCTTTATCCATCCTTTTTCCCCATTTTTTAATGTGTAGGAACAAGTTATGGTGTCATTGGATTAGATCTAAGTTGATCAGGAACAATCAAACAATCTATAAAAAATTTAGATGAAAACACCAAGAACACATCATCATTAATATCATGTCCCAAGAAAAAATTTCCATTACCATCATTTTCCTACCATTTTGAGCTTAGGTTTTAGACACAAGTTAGATTTTACTCCTCGTTTTCATTTCTGTAAATTTCTACTCACTGTTTGTTTGTTACAGTCTATTTTTACAAAATTTTCAATGACTTTCCTAGATAATCATTTACATTACTATATCTTATCATTCATATTTCATAAATTATATATTTTAGATAAGGATCATTGTCCCACTTAGTGTTTGAGTCTCCTCTTCAACCTAGTGTGGTAATCTTCCTTCCTATATGCGAAATTCATGAAAAGGGAAGTGATCTATCAACACATACATTTAACAATGCTTCATTTTTCATATGTACAAAAGGCATTCTTAGCTGGTAGTAACAAGCTCAATGATGAAATGGTCAAATCAAAGGCCAATATCTACCATGGCTATGAGAAAGGGTATCCCAATGCAAAATAATATTGTACAAAAAGAATTAGATGTATCCAAGAATGAGGGGGTGATGAATGCTTGCACTATTTTTCCCAAATATAGAAGTAGAGAACCCGGGTTCACAACAAGTTTTCTAGAAATAATCATTTTCAAAACTATGGAAAAAACATTGGCTATGAACAACCTTTAGATGGATTTAAAACACCATGTGTGACACCTAAAAAGAGGAAGGATCTTGTTGTGTCAAACTTTATGCCTATGATGATGTTACTAGGAACAAAGAGAATAAATATAGCAAGGGAATACATGTTTGCATTTTAGGTTTCATATCTTATTTTCTTTAGACCTTAGATATTGAATTCACACCTTAACTTGAAAAGACCTTGACCAAAGACATTATGATCTACAATGATTCAAATAATCCAAAATAGGTGGGAGAGAAAGGAATAAAAGTTAGATCGATCAGACATGATTCAAGAGTATTTAATGGAATTTTGCTCAATAAATGCAAGTATTTAGGTGTGAGTAAGGAGAGGAGATGTGTAGTTAATGCCACTACAAGGGATAGTGTATGATTACTCAAAATCTACCTTTTTATAGAATTATCAATTAGGACTTGTAGTCTTATGATACCCTTTTAGTGTTAAACTTTGTTGCGCTTCCCTATTGAAGGTAAGTGGGACACCTTTGCAACACAGTGTAATGTTGAAAAGGCTCCCAACTATAAACAAGAATGTAAGGTATTGATAGGAAGTAAATATGAATAAGGTGGTGGATTGGATGGCCATGTGATGGAGTGTCACTCGGCTACCTTGTCTAATTTAGATAGTATGTTATGCAGGTTAAGGGTGTGGGCCAAGGCACATGTTGGTGAACATAATAAAATGGCATAAAAATGATAGGGTGGATGAATAGCACCCAAACATGTGGAAAATTACCAAATCATAAAATAGATTTTTTTTTTCAGGTAGTCAAGCAACAGTGTATGTGGTCGATTAAAAAAATTGTTGTGGACACTAGGATGTGCATATTCTAGCTCCTCTACCCTATATAAGTATATGGAAAATTGAATCCTTTAAAAATGTAAAATCAAGCCATTAAATTTGAAATGAAAACATGTATGCCCATGCTAGATTTATTCTCTTTGTTCCTTCCTCTTTTTAGGTATCATGCATGGTAGTTCAAATTCATCTAAAAGTCATTCACAGCCAATGTTTTTGCCACAATTTTAAATATGACTGTTGCTAGAAAAAAAAATTGTGAACTTGGGTTCTCCACTTCTACATTCAAAGAAAATAGTGCAAGTGTTCAAGTTCCCCTCATTCTTGGATACATCCAATTTTTTCTATACAAAATTAGTTTTCATGGGGATACCCTTTCTCAGACCTATGATAGATATCAACCATCAATGTACCCATTTCATCATTGAACTTGTTACAACTAGCCAAGGAATGTCTCCTAATAAAATGATGTTCTTTTGGTGTCATGTTCCTTCTCAATCTTTAGTACATCTTTAATTATTAATAAGGAAAGATAACCCACCAATTTCTTCAAAACCCTTTGTTTTCAAAAAATAAAAACATGTCTTTGCAGTAGTTGTTTCATTGTGATATATGAAAAAACTAAGAAAAATAAGAACAATAAGTAAAGGTTTAGAAACTTAGAAGGAAATGAGCATCAAGGAAATTATAGATACAAAATTGGTCTTGTTCTAACTTTTTGGGTGCTTGTTCAAATTGTTGACACCTTGGCCCAATCATCACATTACATATAGAGATTACATTATAAAAAAGGCTCTTCTAAGAAATTATATTGTGGACCTTTGAAGTTAGGATGTGCAGATTCTATCTCCTTTCTCCTACAAAGTTACATACACAAATGCATATCTATGGTAATATATACTTTTATATAAAAAAAGATGTACATGTATGAGAGTGTGTTTCTCAAGGTTTAATCAAACTAATACCATAAAGTAGTAAGGATGTGAAATAATAATAAAAGGTTAAATAAATTTAATATATCATGAGGATGTAAAAAAATAAGGGTTTATAAATACATACATACATACTATCAAGATGTCAATATTGGGTTTAAGGGTTTTCAATTTAAATATTAATATTGGTTTTAAGGTTTTCAATTTCATACACAAACACATGCGTGTGTGTGCGTGCACATACACAAATATACATATGTATATAGAAAAGACAAGTAACTAATAAATAGAACAATACAATGGAAGTAGGGAGAAGGGATGTAGAGTTAATTTCATTGGAAGGAAGAGTATATTATATACCCTTAATCTAGCTCTATGAAGAGTATACTATTGTGTTTAAGGGTTTTAATTTCACTGTTAATATCGTGGATTAATAGATATAGTCATTAAAGAAACAAACAAGCATATGAGGAGATATAATACTAATTGAGTTCGATTGAGTATACAATGCAAAGATATAATACTAAGTCCAACTATGATAGAAGCATTCAAAAATAAAACAAATTATCAGTGGCTAATAGGAGTGAATGGAATACATAGAAACCTTTTCTCTTGTAGCAAAGATATTCATTCAAAGATATAATAAAAGAACATTATAAATTTAATGAATATTACAATTGGTGGACTTAGCTAAGGCCTCCAATGTGGTAATGAGTAAGTATGATATAATAGTACATTAAATAATTGGGATAGAATACATTCAATAATTAGACAGGTGCATTAAAAAATATAATCAGAAAACATTATAAATGGAGGTATTAATAGGTCTTCATGATGCAGGAGCATCCTGGGTGTAAGAGCAATCTTGCATCACCCAAAAATATTTCAATTTTCTTTTCAATAAGGGCTATCTTGTGCAGAGCTGCTATTTCTGGAAAGTTACTATTTTTAGTAATTTTTCATTCATGCTCAGAATGGTTTGATTTCTTCCCTGGAGGTTCATTTTGGTTATATCAACCTGCCAGTAAAGTTTCATTGCCAGATCAAGTGTAGATTGGAAGATATTGAAGATTTTCAGTATTGGCAGCAGGGTACAGAAACTTTGAACTTAGTTTTGAAGTCTTTAGAGGCCACAGATGAGGTCGCATTTTGGGCTGAATGAAGCTTGCTTAATTCAAGCATTGTAGATCACATCATGGCATTTTCGAAATGGGGTCATAATAGTCAATCGGAGCAATGGGTGATGACTTATGGTCTCCGAAAGTCAGGTCACCTGAAATGGCAGAAAATAATTTTCCTTCAAAATTTATGTTCGGGTTTCAAAAGTTATTTTGAGCTGACTTTGATGTAATAAATTGTAAAATAAAGTAATTCTAAGTTTGGTCGGCCCTAAGGGCTAAATTTCTGGAACCTTCTCGGGCCATGGAAATTGCCTATATAAAGAAGGCCTGTAGTGTTGTCTTGGGAGTTCGGGATAGTTCTGGGTAGTAGATCTGGGTATTGATTCGAGGCTTTGTCCTACAGAATATTGTAAGGGAATGCCCATGTGGCTTTGCATATTTTAATTCTAAAAGTTTGTAATTCCACATTTGTGGAGATAATAAGAAGCCAATTTTCTGTTCTTGCATATTGTTGTTGTTGTTTCTCTATTTCTATTATGTGTTTGTGGTATTAAGGGGAGCACCCTTCATCACTTCACCATAGAACATCATGATAAATGGATGTGTAAACCATAAAACAACAATATCACATCTATGCCATATATTTATGCAACTGCACATGTAGTGGATATTAAATATATAAATTTTAAATAAGCATGCAAAAAAAATTAGCTCAAATTTATCCATGTAGGTATGGCATATGTTACTTGGAAAGCATGAATTGCCCCCTTCAAAAGAAAAATAAGGATCAATAAATAATTCAAATGTAGTCCCTAAGGTATGTTCATATATATAATTCAAAGATCAAAATTGGATGTTACTCTAATGCCTAAAATGGAGAAGAGTATGACCTAAAGCGTGACCATTAAAAATTATGGAGGGGTATTATCACAATACATACTACCTCAAGAATTTGACCAAAAATATTGAGAAGGTGTTTTTTCATAGCATTTTGGATTAGTACTAATTTTTGTAAGTATTGGTCCTACCTCGTACATAATATTTATATACTTGTGCAGTCATAATCCCTATTATTCATGTCAAAGTATCATTATCCCAATCTCCTTGTCACTTTTGTATGGTCTACTCATAGAGATACATAAATTTTAATTGTCCTTATTAGAGTTAATATTTTCTTACTAGTATGATCGTCCTCACACCATTTACTTTAATGTTTGAAGCTAAGTTACCTTTTAGAGTCACGGTATACCTGATCCCTAGTATCCCCAATCCTAGAGTTCTAATAATTTTCATTGCATGTAGTTTAAGAGTTGGTGAGATGTAGATACCCCTACGTGAAATGAAAACCCTCAAACTTTGAAATGAAAACCCTTATATAGTGAGATTGAAACCCTTAAACCTGATATCAATAGTGAAATTGAAACCATTCAACAATAAAATTGAAATCTATAAATAGTGAAATCAAAATCCATAAATCCATTATTAATAGTGTAATTTAAACCCTCAAAAAATCATCATAAAACCCTTAAAACCAATATTTATAACTAAATTTAAACCCTCACACATTCAAATTGAAACCCTTAAACCCTAATATTAGCAGAGAAATTAGAAAACATTAAATAGTGAAATTGAATCTCTTAAACAATTAAATTCAAAACCTATAAAATTGATATTCAAACCCTTAAACCCAATATTAACAGTGAAATTGAAAGCCTTCAAAAGTGAAATGGAAACCCTTAAACAATGAAATGCAAACCCTTAAACCCAATATCAATAGTGGAATTGAATCCCTTCAACAATGAAATTGAAATCCATAAACAGTGAATTGAAACCCATAAACCTAATATGAACTATTACCCAATTTCACTTACAAGTCAATCACGTAGAGTTGGAAAGGTGTTTGCAGCTAAAAACTAAGGGTGCATGTTTTATTCTGCTAGATTGTTCATTTCATGAGTGATACGTTATAAAGAGATTTCCAATTTCAAAATAAATGCAAGTACATGAAAGGAATCACACAACTTTTTCATATAAAAATACTTTATTTATTCATAAGTTCAAAATAATACTTCCCACACAAGCCCTGGGAATGACTAAACTATACATTATAAAAAATAAATATTCAATTAAATAAATAACATATAAAAGGAGGAGGGGACAGTCATTTCTTGATGAATGATGAATCTTGTGGTTGGATGGCTAAATCTTCAACTCCTTGCTCTGGAAGTTGATGTGACATGTCCAAAGTTGCCTACAAGAATAGAGAAGAGGGGTTGGAGGTCATGAATCCTCATCAATTCCTATGTAAAATCAGTAAGGCATATTTATTTCTCATAATGTACAAATAAAAGAACAAATTAGAGAAAAAAATTGAAATTCATTATTTTATCTAACAAGTTTGTTCACTGTGTAGGTACAATTATCATGATCATTATTAAATACTTTAAGTTGATATCATAAACATCACAACATGTGGGAAAAAATGTGTTCCCATAAGGGTTAAGCCCAAAATGCTATCAATGATATTTAGTATTTCAACAGAGGTAAGTGTGTTATACTTATTGAGTTTTTCTTGGCATTGATTTTCATTGATGTCAAAACCTCTATACCAACACTTTGGCGGTATCGATTGGGTGTTGGCAATTTTGGTTAAGTGCCTATTGATTATCAATTATGCAATAGGAGTTTCAGTTATACATAGGAAAGGTTTAGTATGAACATTTTTGGTGTTCTTGGTAGTTCTATCAAGTGTACAGTGTTATATTCATGACTTATGGTTCGATGTACTTCTGTATGGTGTTCACTTGTATTGGTTTTGGGTGATTGCATTGGTTACAATGTTTTTACAATTTTCTAGATAGTTGTATAGTTCATTAGATATTTTTGGTATATCGGCTACAAATTATGATGATGACTCTTTTATCAGTTATTACATATTTTGGTCTTGGTCGTGGTAGTTCTTGGAAAATGTAATATGAATTGTAATATCTTAAGTGTGACCTATTTTTCAGTCATAGTGTAGTGTTTGATTAATCATTCTTATGTATGTCCTAGATTTAGGATCAATGTTATGTATTAAATATAATTTTAATTTCCTTAGCATTAAGGGTTGTCACACATTTGGTGTGAAGTCAACATATGTATGTTTAGATATCAATATAAACAAAGCCAAGAGTAGCAAGTGTGGTGTATGTGGTTAAAATATAGTATGAACATGTGGTAGTATTATATGTGAGTGGTGATAACTTAGGTGGCAGAACGAAGATTGAATTAGAGCTTACATACCGACAATAGTGGAATAGATAGATGGGGATCTAAAGTGTTGTAGAGCTAAAAAACTTGAGTTGTTCATGCATATTTAGATGCAATTTTATCAGTTCTTGTTCCATTTTATCTATCTTTGTATTGGTAGTGATCCTATTCATATTTAAGGGTAGTTATCCCAACTGGCAGTGAACCTTACCTATAGTGAGCACAACCAACAATGATCCTTTGCACAAATCACCTTAACTAGTGTCACCCTAATAGGTGTTTTTATTTCATGAGAATTATCTTCTCTATGGTTTTTCCTAGTTTAGGTTTTCCATGTAAATATTGGTGCTCTTTGTATTGGTATTCTGGTGTTTATATGTTTACTTTTTTGGTGGATGTTTGATCTGCTTAACCAATAAATCAAAAGTTGTTATTATAATTTTTTAATAGTTTATTGCCATAGAAAAAAATTTGTAAATTGTGTGGGAATAACTAATTCACCCCCACCCCCTCTCAGTTATTCAGTTTGTTTAACTATTAGTATCAGTGCTTGGAAAATCTATACTAAATATTATTGGAAAATCATGATGAGTGATATTGAAGGTACTGAATCAAAAAATTAGGAGCTGAAAGAAAACTTGAAGGAAGAAAAAGGCTTGCATTACAAAATTAAGAGATTAGATTAAGAGGTTCAAAGAAAGGCACTAGGAGGTTAGTCAAGAATTGAAGGAATCAAAAGATAGAGTTTCTACTCTGGAAAAGGAACTGGGGGAATTGAAAGAATCAAAAGACAATGACATAGATCTAGATCAAGAACTCAAAGAGAAGATAGCTTATCTTGAAAGGAATCTAGATGAAAAAATTCAAAGGGAAGAAGGTATCAAGGTTGGATTAAAATACAAGTCAAAGAATGCATGGTTAGAAATAATTGAACTGGAAATGACAATGGAAGAATGGAAAGAGACTAAAGAAAACTTCAGGGAGATTATCAGAAAGAGTTTTTAAAAAAATGAAAAGATAGAATTGGAACTGAAGAAGTTGAGGAAAGAAGAAAAGGCATGTGAGAGTAGTACTTTCTTGGATCAACTATTATCCTCTTAGAAAGGACATGAGGATAAAGAAGGATTAGGGTTTATCAATGAATGTTCAAATTGGATGGATAAAGGTAAGGAGAAGGTAATTAAAGATGATGCAAAGGTCGAGGTGACAAGAAAGGTCAAAAACCAAAACACATCTAAAAAAAGGCCTCCGGTTAGACAACCAAATGCTCAAAGGTATTTATCTTTCAAAAGTTGTTTTTATATTTGAAAAAAAAAATTGGTCATAAAGTAGTAGATTGTAAGATGAGAAAGGGACAGAAGATTTAATGTTTTAATTGACATAAAATTGGTCATAAATAAAATTAGTGTAAGATTCAAGTTTCAAATTAGCAACAGAAGAATGTGATGATTAAAATATTTCATGGAAATTTATGTGTGTCACATTTTTTGTCACAAGGCAAGTTAGTGCAAACCTGAAGTTCATTTGATAAGATATAGAAAAATAAGTGTGAATTGTTTCAAATGTGGATAGGCTAGGAATTATTCAAAATCATGTTGATCTGATAGTGTTATGTTAAATAATAGAAATAATAATCATGTTGTAGAATCTAGTGGAGCTCAGAAGTAGAAAATAGAATGGAGGAATAAGTCAGATGGTGTGAAAATTTGGGTGGTACTAGATCATGTTACTAGCTCTACCAACAATTATGTTGAATGCTTGGGCTTAGGGGGAGTATTCAACATGCTAAATCATACACTCCCTTGTCCTAAGGCAAAACCGGTTAACACAAATGTGTCTCTAGTATGATTATTGGACAATTAATAAATGCAATTATTGACTAATTGATGTAATGTACAAAAAATGGCTAACTTGCATCAATGATATTTAAATTTTGGTAGGAAAATTAATTATAATGTTTCATGGCTTTAAAGGTAGAATTTTTGAAATATTTGGTATTGTAGCATGAAGAAAAATTAAGAATTTACAAAAGAATAGATTTTTTGAAGAGATCATGGCACCCAAGTCTATTGTGCATGATTCCATAGTGAAGAAAATGAAGAAGGTTGAGTTAAAGGATTTTGATCACAGTTGTATCAAATAGTTGGAGTTTGGATTGCCTATGGAGGATATACAGAGAATTAGAAATCTTGGACTTGACATCTGGGGTAAATTTATGTGGTGTAATGAAAGTGAATTTATTCTATTTTTGTTGAGTTAGTTTCATGGAAAAACTTTAGTTCTTGACAAAACATATGTGGTATTCAAAGATTTAATTTAGGTATATAATCGATTGTGTGATATTGGTGAATTACCCGGTGTATCATAAGAAATGGTGAGAAATGATATCAAGGAAGATCACTCACTAAATAAAATGGATATGAGTGGTATGATATATTAGAAACACCTTGAAAGGATCACACTCAAACCCAAATCATACTAGCACAACCCAAAAGGATGAAGGGGTGCTAATGCAAGAACTAGATTTGATGATGGAGTGTGATTTGGGGATGGGTTCCTTTAATGTTAAGATGTATATGATATGTAAAAATGATACAAAAACGTATAAAATGAATTGAAACTATGATAAATGAAATGATAACTAATAAGATGTGATATCAAATATGATGTATAAAAGTAAGTGCAAGACAAAAAGAGGAATAATGAACTCACCTTGAAATTAGGAGAAGAGGAGAGAACTTCAAATATAGTTTTTACTATCACAAAGCTGATAGAATCATAAATGGTTTTAGATCTAGAAATATGACACATGTAACTTTCAACTTTGAATATTTCAGATTCAAAGGACTATGTTGAAAAATCTTTGACATTGTTCCAAAATTTTGACCTAGTTCTTTCAACTCCAAAACTAATGAAATTCATAGAGATGTTGTAATAGGTTATGTAACACCCAAAATCTAGATCTAAAACTCTAAAAATATGTTCCTGCACACAAGAAGAAGGGTAAAAGGTTGTGTAAAGGGGCTTTCCTTGTTCAAGACCCCATGTAGGAATAAACCTTGAAATGAAATAGAAATTGCATAAGGAAATTAATTTAAACAATCATCATGGATGGATGTATAATTCATTCCATGAAAATTTTTGAAATTTATGTTTTGATGGAATGTGTTGTAGAATCAAGTATGTCTTCACAAATACAATGGATCTACACTTGCCAATCCTAGATCTTGAATGAGTCTATGCTTGTGGATCTTCTTGCTATCTTGACAATTCCTCTACTTGGCCATCATGATAGAGAAACTTGTATCAAATAGGGAAGATTTCATTTTCTTGAATAGATCTTGAAGAAATAGAGACTTGGAGATATTAAATGGGTGTTTTCCTTCAAATCTTGAATCAAATCCTCAAAAAGCTTGATTGCACAACTTGAATTCTTGAACTTTCTCTTGAAATATATCTTGCACATGTATTCTTATTATGAATCATAATCATGGATCTGAAAATGACATTCTTTGATGTCCTTTTATACTCATTTCATAATTTAATGTTTTCAAGACAACCACAAATAAAGATCAAGAAGAAAAACCTTTGTATTGGGCCTAAAGCTCACTTAAATGCAATGCCCTGGGACAAGTCCAACTTGGTTTGACCTTGTCCAAGACAAGGCCAACTTAGTTCAACATATTCCTGACATTGTTAATTTTTAAGTGGATCTAGAACTTGGGAAGTGTGAAAAATTTTGGGGAGAGAAAATGAAAGATGTGGGAAATCAAGCATAAATACATTCAGATCATGAAATCACTAAAAGGGGATCTATTAGGTCCTAAATCTACCAATAATGGGTGATAAATTTTTAGGATGGTACATTTAGCCCCCACTTTAGTGGGACTATGAGACAAGCTCATGCTCATAGTAAAGTAGATCAAATGCATACGATGGTCTCATCAAGGTTAAGGAGACAAAGAAACATCAACCCCCCAAGTGACCTAAGTCCTCATCAAATCCAAAACAAAAATAAGAGACGCATCATGAGAGAGAGAGAGAGAGAGTATGTTTTATTGTGAACCACACAAGAAAAGAATTGCAAAATATCCAATTGAATAGTCTAGCAAATTATATTATGCTAGTTCAATCCATCAATAAGGATCAGTCCTTAAAGGAAATTAATTCAGATAATGGATCTAGGAACATAACGATCGGTCCTAAGGAAAGATAAGCTTCCTTAGGGATGAAAGAAGGATGGTCAGTCTAAGGACCAAGAAAGCATGGCTAGTCTAAGGACCAAATCAAAAAATGGAGATCATTTTAAGGATCTACTAAAAATAGCATTGAATCAGTGTGTGTGTGCAAAATATAAACAGAGAGTGGAGAGTATGCCCCCACATTAAAGCTATTGCAAACACCTTAATGGGAGAAAATGCTTTAATGGAGTGTACATACATATAGAAGAAATGTTTCCACTATGGAATACAACTAAGAAAGGACAAATAAAGGGAAATAAGCACATGACAAAAGAGAGCATGAAAGGGATCTACCAACTTTGGGGTTAGTATGATCATATGATAATATGTGAGATATTATATCAAAATTAAATGTCATCATCCCCCAAAGGTAGTAGAACTAAAAGAAAAATGGAAGAAAATCCTGTAAGATTTACAAAGAATAATGTTTTTGGGCCAACATCATGGAGACCATAAAGAATAGGTAGCTATCCTTTCACATCATCCCAAGAAGACAACAAAAAGGCACATTTATGAATAGTGGCACATGCACAACATAATATGTAATGACATATAGAAGAAGAGAGATGTGAATAGAAGAATGTGTATGACATTATGATTCCTTTATCACCTTGCACCAATGGATCAATGACATTCGCTTAAAGAAATCTAAACAAAATAGATAATAGGTAGTACATCATGGGAGAAGCACAGTACAACATTCAAACATATAGAATACACTATGCAAAAGGAGCTACTCAAGTGTATCACTTTCCCCCTATCTCGGTCCATAGTATTTAGTGAAGGTGTACAACTTGCCAGAAGAGAAATATCAAGTACAATAGATGGAACAATAGCCAGTTCCAAACAAGGACCCTATTGTGAAGATAGGTCACTTTTTTGTCACTAGGAGTGATAGATAACTATTGTGACAGCATAGCTGGTAAATCATGATCAATATCAATGGTCTCATAGCCATCAAAATCACTAGCATGAATTTCATTGTTAGTATCAAGAATATCATCATCAAGAGTATCTTCTTCATCTAGATTAATTGTAATATAATTTAAGATACGAATAGAATTGTCATGTTTTTTCATTTTAATCTTGTTTAAATTCACTACCTCCATTAGCTCAAGCATGGGTTGGTCAAAGGGAAGTGAAGCATGAGGAGGTGTATGAGGTGAAGCAATGTTTTGAGAAGAAAATTAATAGGATATAGCATGATGCTTGCAATGAAAATCATGATCATGATGGTTGCATTTGGTTTTTCTAGAAATTTGGGTTGGGATAGGATCAATCAACATCATGTCATTTTTTTCTTTATGAGCAAGAACAAAAGGAACCACACTAGGTTAAGAGATGACTAGAAGAGGATGTGTATAATAAATAGGAGGTGGAATATAATATTTTAGAGGAGGTATGGGTGGTTTAGGAAGAAGTCAATGTTTAGAGTTATCCTTAAGTTTTCTAAGTTCATAAATATTTTGAACCTTATAGGCTTGGTATGATCAAAAGAGATAGTCAGGATGGGCTTAAGTTGGCTGAGGAATAGAAGGCCAAAAGAAATCAAGGTTAACTAAGTCTCAAGGTACTGAAGGTTGATAAAAACTATTCTTAATGGTCATTTTTTCTCCATTATGAGTAAATTTGGCACATTTATGGATAGGAGAAGCCACAAATTTCATAGAAGTAAGTCAAGGAAGAGAAATTTTGACTTGAAATTGATTAGAAGTTGGAATGGAAGTGAATGTAACATCTAAATTTATACGACCAAATTCAACATGGAATGAAATGGAACCGTGGGAAGGATAAAGGAAACCATTGCAAGTTTGAATAATAACATCATATTTATCATAAAAATATTTTTGCTACTATTTATTGTAAAGATGGTCTTCAGTTATCACATTCACCATGCAAGTGAGATCAATAAGAGAACCACAGGTAGGAAGTCCATTAACCATTGTGATATTGTAGAGAGGATCATCAGGGATTTTAATTGTCTCACTAGAATCAAAGGTAATGCAAGGCTGAGATGGAGGTTTAGTTTTGGCTTTCTCAACTCGGTTAACAACATTATTGGATTCATTAATGTTTTCATCAAAGAAAATGCATTGGGAAGAAGAAGGTTGATCAATGGTATTGGTTGAATGATATGGAAAGGGATTGGTGTATATTTGCAAATTTTTGTTGGGAGGTGCCAAAAAAAAAAAATTATCATCGACACTATTAACAGATATAGCCTTGGAATCAATAAGATCTTGAATAACAGTTTTCAAGCAGAAACATTTTTCAGTATCATGACCAAGTTGATGATGATATAGGAAAAAGGCTTTGGAATTAAAGTATTTGGATTGAGATTTGGACACATCAATATGTTTGATAGGAGGGAGTGTTAACACCTTAGCATTAATTAACTTCAACATCACATTACACAAGATTCAAAAATTTGAGTATAATTACAAGAAGGTTTAAAAATAGACGACAAAGGAACCACACCTTTGGATGCTACAACCACTTGCTCATCAATAGTATTTGATTATTTGTTTATTTTGATGTAGTTGTTTGGTTTCTTAAAAAATTTTAAATTAGATTTGGTATCACTCTTATCAATAGGAACAAGATCCATTGGAGTGGTGCCTCTCAAATTGACTCACTTGAAGTTGATAATGATGATGTACTACACATAATTGAGAAAAAGAAGAGAATTTAGAAAGAATTATCTTATCTCTAATGTTATTTTGTAAATTAGAAATGAAAATGCATTTCACATCAATATCATGCACAAGAGAAGAAATCTAAGCATGAAAATGATTAAATCTACCAATGAAATCACTAACTTTTTCTTTAACACCTTGTTTACATTGCATTAAATCAGTTAAAGATATTTTAGGACCAATGTTTTGAAATTTTTGAATGAAAGAATTAGAAATATTTTGGAATGAATTAATTGAATAATTAGGTGAGGAACAATACCATTTCAATGCTTTGTCTCGAAAAGTTCTAGTAAACAACTTTTATATGAATCTATGGTCATGAGATAAATCACTACACAAGGTTTAGAAAGTTTTAACATGATTCACAAGATCACCCTTACCATTATAAGTCTCAAGATGAGGAATCTAAATACCTTCTGGGATAATAGCATGGATAATATCCATAGACAAAGGACTAGAAATGTCACAAGTAGTAATGTTAAACTTGGATTGAATTATGGATGCAATTTAATGTTGCAAATAAGACACAATTTGGCCAAGCCATTAATGGTAGAATCAGTAGAAAGAATGTTAGGAAGAGAAACATGAGAAATGTTAGGAGCATTGTTGGAAATTGAGGGAATAGTTGAATATGAAAAAGGAACACTAGGATAAGTAGGCATGGAAGAAGGTAATGAAACACATGACACACTTGAAGGAATAGAAAGAGAAATAGGATTAGGAATAATCACATGTGTAGGATTTAGATTTTTAATTGAAGTTGTTATGATAGGTGGAGCATAAGTGGGCACACTAGGAACATAAGTAGAGATAGGAAAAGAGATCTCAATACTTGTAGTAGGTGGAATGAGGCCTAAATCTTGAGCACAATTTGTAAGAGTTTTGACATTAGTATGAAAAATATGAGAAATGATACACAAAATTGTAATACCATGTTAATCAATATGAATAAGTTTTCTTATGCCTTCTACAATAGAAAGGGCCTCAAGATTATTTTTTTCTTGACCTAACCATTGTTCAAACTTCTCAAAGTCATGGGATTTTTTTTGAATTTGGATAGGAGGAACCCTTACAAATTCATCTTCATCATGAGAAGAATGAGAAGAGTTGTTCTCCATGATAGGATTAGGATCACTAAGATGCATGTTGGTCTCATCAAGATTCCTAGGAAAGAAAAAGGGTTCAGGATCAAAGGAACCCATAAGTATACGACTTATTCTAACTAGAATGTGTTGGCATTGTATTGAGTTGGAAAGGTTGCAGTAATTGGAAGCAATTAGTTTGGTTTCCATTGATGAAAGATAAGTCAGTTTAGTCATACAGCATAATCGGTGAAGTACAAGATGCAATCAATGAGAAGGATAAGTAATCAGTTATGCAAGAAAATGATTAAGTCCAGAAGATCAGTAGACAAAGAAGTCAACACTATGGTAGTGGTTGTGACATTCAAAGAATTATGAGGTGAGGTCACATATAAAGTATCAACATGGTCAAAGTAAAGTGTGGTTTCGACCACAACTCATTTGGTTTAGCAGTGATAGATATCTTGGTGACACTGTCATTCAGACAGGTAAGAACACTTGTTATTCTTGAGCATAAGTTGAAAGATGTTAGATTGGTAAGTGACATAATAATTGTGATGATACTTAGTGTTATGATGACATGTCAAAATGGTGATAGAATTTATGAGGAGTTAATTATGGATTCAAGGATAAAATTTTGGGAATATCTAAGGGAGTGCATGAAAAAGTCAAAACGTGTTTGATTATTTTGGAGAAATATAATGCAGATCTTATTGTAAGCTGACACGGTCATAGAAAAATATTTTTTGCATAAAGATTATCACTTTGGAGGGAAATATTCACTAGTACATTTGAGACCTTTTTCTAGTGGTAGGTCGTATGAATTGAGACAGTTTACCGTCGCTATAACAACACCACCCAATGTCACAGTTTTGCAGTCAAAAAAATTGTTGGCAATTTGGCTAATGTGGATGCATAGATGTTGTCATTATGGCAACATATGATCTCTATTGAGAGCATAGAATCTGGAATGCAAGTATGGCAAGTTGAAGGAAGAAATTGTCTAAGTATGGATACAGTGATCCTGACAGAGCACCCGATGAAGATTTAGTTGGCGATGTCCACTGGAGAAATATTTTTGTTTGTACAATTAACTAAAGCTTCTACAGAGTATGAGGATATCCCATCTCAGTGTGCATAAAGTTTGGAGTAGTATGAATGAAGTTATTCAAAGTTTACCGAAGATAGTTTTTGCAAACAGAACAATTTTGGAGACAGTATTAGCGAAAGAGTTAAGGGATTATTTTTGCTTGTCAAAATAATGACTTAACATTATGAAGGGATGACATCCTAGATGATTACTCTTGGATAAATATTTTGGAAGCTGACCATATAAATTTATTAGCTCTAATAACTCATATATTAGGCATACTTGAAATGTAATGAAAAAGTGTGTGATGTGTAAAAAGAAAGAAAAGGATAACTTGCGATAGTTGTATATT
This sequence comes from Chamaecyparis obtusa, assembly GCA_027943335.1. Lineage (NCBI taxonomy): Eukaryota > Viridiplantae > Streptophyta > Pinopsida > Cupressales > Cupressaceae > Chamaecyparis > Chamaecyparis obtusa. The sequence goes on along the minus strand of BSBK01001162.1, from coordinate 921,727 downwards.
GTGATAGCAGCAAAGGCTATTGATGTGAAGTTGTAAGCAGTACCATACTATAGTTAGAAACATTTTGTATTACTTGTTTGGGCAGTGAGCTCAGCTGGTGATCAGGTTTTGTAATCTAACTCCTAACAGGGTTAAGGCTTCCAATAAGGCCTAAAGTCCTTTAACCAGGATAGATCTACTATATATTGTAAATTGACTCCTAATAGGGTCCAATATCCCTAACAGGATACTTTTGATTAGTGATCTTTGTGGGTACCATCCCCACCGGGGTTTTCCCTTGGCCAGGGTTTCCTCAAGAACATATCATGTGTTACGAGTTCTTTCTATTTACTACTATGTTTGTTAATCAGCTTGATAATCTTTGTATGCACTAAAGTAATATGTTATATCCATAAGTGGGCAAAAGAAAAAGTTTGTGAAATACTGATTCACCCCCCCCCCCCCTCTCAGTATTTCCTATTTCTAACAATTGGTATCAGAGCACAGTTACTCGGAGAAGGAACATTCAAGGAAAGCTTAGCAGCTTGAGTAAGATCTCTATGGATATGGATCAACTTCAGAAGAATCTTGAAGAAGCTCTTGAATAGATTGATATGCTTACTGATGAAAGAAACTCCTTAAGAAGAAAATATGAAGATGCAAAGAATGCTATTGACAAATTAAAAGGTAAGATTGAAGATCTAAAATCTAAAAAAAAATTTGATATGCTTGTTGAAGATTATGATGAATTAGAAAAAGAAAATGAGATCCTTAAGCATGAGCTGAAGATAGTAAATCTGAAGCTTAGTATGAAAGATGGAAATTTGAGATCTGATAATGAAAAATTGAAAATTAAGAATGAAGATCTGAGATCAAGACTTGAAAAGGAAACATCCAAATCTGAAAAAGTAAAAGTGCAGCATGTGGAACTTGAGAAGTATAATAATATTGTGAAAGGTGAATTAACTCAATCTAAACAACAACTTGAAAGGCTATATTCAAATAGTGATAAGACTAAAAAATAAATTTCATTTGAAGAACCATTCTTTGATAGGACTGGATTTGGATTTAGTATGTTTAGAACAAACCATGAAAGTAAGAAGCCAGATCTGAAGACATCTAAAAGTTTGGAGGAAATGAAGCTAGATGAGAACACATTGGAAGATCCACCTAAAGAAGAACCACCTAGAGAGAAAGAAGAATCAAAGCAAGAAGAATCAAAATAGGAAGAATCATCTAAAAGTATGCAAAGAGAATTCAAAGGTAGATGTTTTGCTTGTAATACTATTGGGCACATGAAGAGAGATTGCACAGGTAAGCAATTTAAACCTCTTAATGGACATTGTTATAATTGTCATAGTTTTGGACACAGAGCTAACGAATGTAGAAAACCTAAAGTAATTTTGAATAATTATGATAGAATGATTGGGAATACTAACAATGCAGATAAGAAATCTATTGAAGAAATGAATCAAAGAAAAGTGGTAGTATGTTTTAGATGCAACAAAGTAGGACATATTTCTAGAAATTGCAGGTCACAGATTAACCAGCAAGGACAGAGATTTGGAAACAATGGAATCATTTGTCAGATATGCAACAAGTTTGGACACTCAGCAAGAGTTTACAGAATGAACAATGGAGGTTATCATCATAACCCTAACCCTAGGAACAATGAAATGATTACACATATGATTTTGACAGATAAGAAACTTAGCACTATTCATGGTAAGATCCCAGAAGATTTGTATAACAGACTTCTGAATAGAAAATAGAGAGCACAAGAAGAGGACATAAAGATGAGAGAACATGTAATTATACAGTTCTATAAAGTTGAGGATGAAGATCATTTGAAAAGATTCTTGAAGCCTCTTGGAACTTTATTGAGAACTAAGAGAAGAACAATCCTTATAATGGGAGGCAAAAAGGAGGAAGTACAGAAAGAGACTGAGCAAGCAGTAATGCAAGTTCTTGTAGATATAGTTGTAGGAAAGCATGTTGAATTAGATCCTCAGTAGAAGCAATCAGAGGAACCGCATGCAGAGGAAGTTGGTATTGAAGAAGTCCCATCTTCTTCACATATCAATATTGGCAAAGAATCAATGGACATTGAAGGAACCAAAGTGACACTAGAGTCAGATGATGTAGTATTTCATGATCTAGGAAACATTGTTGAAAATTTGGCTTTAGAAGAGCAAGAGAAGATTACAGAATCAGAAAAGGATACAGAGGTAGTGGAAGCACCAGTTGTATCAGAATCAGTTCCAGCAGAGTAGACAGTTAAAGGTAAACAAATTTTGACAGAGGTCACTACCCCTAGTGCACCTGACAGTAAGAAGAGACAAATTGGTTCAATTTTTGAAGACCTTGGAAATGAGGTTGAAGATGATGATCAGCTTGAGTTCATCACATCTCTTAATAAAATTATTGGAAAGAATAAGAAGGTGAAGGACCTTGAAGGCAAAGTTAGATTTTTGATAGAGAAACTTGAGAGTGTGATTAGCACTAAGGTATTTGAATTGAATCCACTTGAGAAAGCTAAAATAGTAATAAACTCTTTTGACTCTGAATTTTCTAACTTAAAGGATATTGCTAGAATAAAAGTTCAGGAAGCCTTTGAAGGAGAAATGCAACAAAATTTAAGTGTAAATATTCAAAATGATATTGGTAATTTGGATGTATGCATAAAGAATTTGAGGAAACATTTTGAGACTGGAAAGAGTTTGTATATACAATGCACAAAATCAGAAATCCTAACAGCTAAAGAAGATAAGAAGATCAGAGAGAAGATAGATATAATTACAGCTGAAACAAACACATTGACAAGCCCAAATGTAAAGATAAGTTCTGTAGAGAAGAACATAAGGAAGTTAAATGATGAAATCATAATGTTAGCAGAGGAGAAGAATAGAAAGATGATTAGGATTAACATCTTGAGAGAGCATATCTCAATCAAGACCTTAATTGTTGAAGACCAAATTGAGCAATGTCTTTCAACAAAGACATCTTTTCAGAAGTTTAGCTTTAATTCCCTGCAAGCTTGTCAGACAGTAGCATACGGATTGAGTACTCTACTCAATGTTGCTGAATCCATCAGGAAGATATGGGAGAAAGATTTTGAATCATGGAAGTCATATTTTGGTGATTGTGTTGCAAGCCTACTGGCTTTGCAATAGCTGATAACAAGGTATCAAGTTTTTTTTTTTTGAAGTTTTTGTACACCCTATCTTTGTCATTGTTGTCAAAGGGGGAGAGATAGCAGAAAATTGAAAATATATTGAGGAAGGATACTCATAGGGGGAGCTATTCTATGGAGTACAATATTGTATATGTGTTGTATAACATTTGGCCACAATTTTGTGTAAATACTCTGAAGTTTTGTTTGCACACTTAGCCAATTTTCCCATATGTTGCCACCAATGACAAAGGGGGAGATTGTTGGAAATTTGGCTAATGTGGATGCATAGATGTTGTCATTATGGAAACATATGATCTCTATTGAGAGCACAGAATTTGGAATGCAAGTATGGCAAGTTGAAGGAAGAAATTGTCTAAGTATGGATACAGTGATCCTGACAGAGCACCCGATGAAGATTTAGTTGGCGACGTCCACTGGAGAAATATTTTTGTTTGTAAAATTAACTAAAGCTTCTATAGAGTATGAATATACCCCATCTTAGTGTGCATAAATTTTGGAGCAGTACAAATGAAGTTATTGGAAGTTTACCGAAGATAGTTTTTGCAGATAGAACAGTTTTGGAGATAGTATTAGCGAAAGAGTTAAGGGATTATTTTTGCTTGTCAAAATAATGACTTAACATTATGAAGGGATGACATCCTAGATGTTTACTCTTGGATAAAGATTTTGGAAGCTGACCATATAAAGTTATTAGCTCTAATAACTCATATATTAGGCATACTTGAAATGTAATGAAAAAGTGTGTGATGTGTAAAAAGAAAGAAAAGGATAACTTGTGATAGTTGTATATTGTGATAGCAGAAAAGGCTATTGATGAAAAGTTGTAAGTAGTACCATACTATAGTCAGAAACATTTTATATTACCTATTTGGGCAGTGAGCTCAGTTGGTGATCAGGTTTTGTAATCTAACTCCTAACAGGGTTAAGGCTTCTAACAAGGCCTAAAGTCCTTTAACCAGGATAGATCTACTATTTATTGTAAATTGACTCCTAACAGGGTCTAATATCCCTAACAAGATACTTTTGATTAGTGATATTTGTGGGTACCATCCCCACTGGGGTTTTCCCTTGGCCAGGGTTTCCTCGAGAACATATCATGTGTTATGAGTTCTTTCTATTTATTGCTATGTTTGTTAATCAACTTGATAATCTTTGTATGCACTAAAGTAATCTGTTATATCCATAAGTGGGAAAAAGAAAAAGTTTGTGGAATACTGATTCACCCCCCCCTCTCAGTATTTCCTATTTCTAACAAAAATTGATGATTTCACTGGGTGTCGTAAGTATGATGACATTGGACGTCACAAGAAGGGGGTGAAAATAAGGTGAACCTGGCATCAGACCTATTTGTGGATGTCCCACTTGCAACACCTATTCACCACAAAAAATAAAAATGACGATGACCCATCAGAATCTTCTGACAGGTTGTCATCATTTGTAATTGTTTGCCGACAGACCTACTATTAGGGTGATGTATATCCTTCAAAAGCGTATGATGGATATACATTGTTTGTAGTTTTGAATGACATCAATGTTGTGCATGTGACAGGGACCCATCAGAAGTTTATGACGGCTATCCTTCATTTAGAGTTGTTTACTAAAAGCAATGTTGTGCATGTGACGGCAAGATGTTGGATTGTTTCAATAGATAACCATCACTAGTTTATGGCCATCACAATTGAGACTGCCATCAATTTTTTTAAATATATATATATATATATATATATATATATTTATCGATCGGGTTGGTATCGATTTAGAAGGGTGTTCTTGTAGATCTGGTTCCTGCTCGTGATTTGGTTATGGATAATTCAAAGATGACTTTGTAGTAGATTCGGTAGTGGCTCATGGATTATTGAGTTAGATGTGATGACTTGGGAGAAGTCTTCTTCTTGGTGAACTAATCTGAGAGACAGATTACAGAAAGTGGGTTGTTTGATGCGACTTATGAGACATTGGATACCTCTTCACAATGGGTTCACAGTGTAGTATGTGGTGTTTCTTTGCGACTGGGTTCTTGGTAGAGATCTGTTGATTTGGTAGCCATTCAGATGGATTGATATATATTTTTTGTACATGGATTGAGATCTTAAATTATTGAGCTTCTCTTTGTTTCAAAAATAGTTTAACATTCTCTACTTAACAGGTCCAATCACATGAAGGTGGAAGCTCATCTGACCCCTCCTAGGAACCTCTTTTGACCCTTTACAACATTTTAAGACCTCTAAGATGTATTCTTAGGGATCGTAAAGGGTCATAAGTGTACCTAGGACACAACAGCTAAGAAACATAAATGTAGGCATCATGGTCACAATTTTTTGGAAACACAACATAATTGAGTGGTATACCCAAACATGTTGCATCATCTGGGTATACCATTCAATTATGTTGTGTCTCCAAAAAATTGTTACCATGATGCCTACATTTATGTTTCTCACCTGTTGTGATATCTACATTTATGTTTCTCATTTGTAATGTTTATGTGCATGTTATTTATGTGTATCTACTAGAAATTCTATAAAAAAAATTAGTATCTACAATAGCCCTTTGTTAACCACATTTACGCATATGGTCCCAACAAAGTAGTGCACAAACTACACAAAGAAGGCATTGCAGAAATATGATTTCTGCTTTTGCCATTGAAGCAATCTTGGTGACACTAGCTGCCTCTCAAGCCTTGCACAAGTTGCACTCATTTCCTACATCAGGTATAAATGTAGATGGGGTAGATGTAAATGTGGTTTGATTGACCCACCAAAAGTATTGCCATCCACTATTTCCCTGCAATACCAAATGTACATCAGTTCTTCATAAAATGATTAATTAGTTGTCATATTATTTTTAAATCATAAAATATAATTACGTATCCATACCTTTTTCCTATTTGGGAAAACCCAAAATTGATGTCCAAGATTACTTTTTATGCATGACATCTTCAACATGCATGGGCCAACACCACATTGACACATAGGCACATTGATCAAAGTCATCGACACTATTTTGAAAAATATTGCATTATCACAAATATTGCATTGTCATTATTTTGTTCATTCATACTAATTATAATTACAATAAAAAGAAACATACTAATGTAGTCTTGCACATTTTTTGGCTAAGTCAAAGTCTTTGGTTTAAATCACCAGACACTCAAAACAAAATGACAAACCAAAGTCAACCATGCAATAAAAAGCAATTACTAAGAAATTCAAAATTAGCTCAATCCATTTCAGGGAACAAAGAGAATCCCGTGTGATTTAACATCATTGATGTGCAAGGAAATCAAAAATTAGCAGAAGAAACTCTCATATAAGTAGGACATATAAAACAAGGTGAATAAGAGTAGTATCATATAAAACAATTGTTAGAACATGTCAAACATCTGGCATAATTGTACATTTCATTCATATCATTGATAATCTTCTTCATCCATCTCATCATCAAGATCATCATCATTGATGACATCATCACCACCACTATCATCACCATCATCGTCGTTGTTGGGAGTATTCTTAATTTTTTGAGGTTTTTGTCCAAACATTGGTTTAGTCCTCTGGTTTGTGAAGTTATCCTGGGTACAAGTGCCAGAATGTCTTCAAAAATTGTCATAACCCTATTTCAAAAATCCTTACCCTAGGTCTTGTCCTTGAAGAATTTTGAATTCATGTCAAAAACCCCAACGTGTTTGCCATTTTCAAAATAAATCCTAAGTCAATTTCTTTATTCCTTTTCGAGCGTTACTTTTTAAGTCACTTAGGTCCATTAAAGAGCACATGCATTTATTTTTATGCAGGGGTTATATTTCTTCCTAAGTCTAGAAACTTGGTGGTATAAATAACATGTCTTATGTTTCAAGTTCATCCAACCGTGAATCTTCAAAGAAGATCTAATGGCGGTCACATGTTCGCATGGAATATTTCCAAGCCATGCAAACATGCGAAATGGTCATTGATCTTATAACAAAAGCCTCATGTGGAAAGAAGGTGGGACCACTGACAAGTATCTTACAAGTGGCGGCCTTCTATTTGTTGAGAATAGTAGGGCCGGTAACAGAAGAATCTCCAAGGTTTTAAAATAGTAAAGGGAAGATCGGACGGCTGTCGTATAATCACATGGGATCTTTTAAGCTATGCGATTATGCGACAGACCATTGATCTTGCATTGAATCAAGTGTGATTCTCCGGTGAAACCTTTTGACAAATGTGCATAAATGATGTTTTCTCATTGGTTAGCTTAAGCAGACACCGGTGCTCGAAAAGAAAGAAAGTACCTCACATTCTGCCAAGTGTTGCAAGTGTGGAATTTCTTTGTTGACGAATGCAAGGTGGGACCAGCGGCTAAAAAGAAGACAGTGATAGTTAGTGGTAAATGGTTTTTGCATGTTCGCATAAGCTTCTTTTAAGCTATGTGATCATGCGAAAAGCATTTCATGTTAATGGAGGAAGTTACAAGAGACCGCCAAAGATAGAAAGGTAATGTGACAGTTAGTCGCATGTTTGCGTGAGTGTTTTTTATGCCATGTGATCATGCGATAAGCTGTTGGGTCATCTGCTAATGAGGATCGATGGTTCTTGTTCAAACTGAAGATAAAATGGTGTGAAGTGAGGCTTCTCGTTGAAGAAGTGACAGTTCGCTCTTCTGGAGGAGTAATTGTTTCAATCGTGCTGAATTAATTATTGACAAGACTACTTTAAGTGGCTCATATATCAGAATTTCACGCACTTTTAGAAGCACAAAGAGATCAAAATTTGTAGAGATTCAGGCATGAAGATTTTTGAGGTTTGGCTGCTATTCTCAGGTGGTTTCTGAGAAAAAAGGTTGGTAAAATTCTTGTGCGATTTGCTTCCTTATTAAAAGAATCATAGCTCTGTGTTTAGTCTATCTTGCAAGGATTTCTTTTAAAGATAAACCTTAAAATGGCCCCAAGGAAAGAATTGTCAGGTAAAATAGAGTATAGTGAAAGAGGTTTGCACGAAGATTTATTGCAGTTACTTCCTGCCTCTTCCACTACCCCGATGAAGAATAAGAGTTTGATTCCCAAAGACCCTAGGGTAAAAATAGCAAAAGGTTTATATGACAGGGCAAGTTTTATTAGAGAGGCCCAGATTGGTACTATCAATGCAAGAGGTGACTCTGATACCACAAGACTGGAATTGTTCAAAGTAGGTTTTAGTCAGAGAAATGCCCCTCACCCTGCAAGCAATATATGGCAGTCTGACTTAGGAAAACTTGTCTTGCCTGGTGTCTTTTTAGATGAAGATTTGATGACCCAGGTTGCAAAAAATTATGATCCAATCACTAAAGAAATTAGGGATGCAAAGGGAGTGTTATTGTTTAAGGTTTCAGCTGAAGAAATCAGGAAGGTGTTCGAGTTGAGTGAACCTTCAAAAAGTTTGGAAAGCATTAACTTTGAAGAACTAAGACAAGTATACAATGCACAAAGGAACTATTATAGAGGCAAGTTCTTGAAGGATTTTTGCACCAAAATTGGGAAAATGGTTGTTGTGGGGCAGAACACTCCGGAGCCTTTTAAAATAGAATATTTTTATCTCAGAGCTAGGGGTGCATATTGGTCATTGTGTCAGGTTTTTGGAGAAGATGTTAGTGAAAGGATGCCAATACACTTGATGTGCATGATGATCCAAATTTTACATGCACACGTGTCTATCACTTTTGATTTTGTTCCTTTCATTGCTGAATTAATCCATAATGGATTAGTAAAGATTCAAAAGAATGAAAGTGATAGACCCTTTTGCTGGTACTCTTTCATAATGTATATGTTTCTATTCAAAGGAGCAAGCAATTTTGAACAAGAAATGGAATTGGTGAGAAAGAAGGATGGTGAAGACATGCCAGTCCAACTATGGAGCCTCACAATGACCTAGGATAAGAAGGATCATAGTTTCATCAATTTTGATAAATGTTTTGCAGCTAGACTCAGGAAGTTGTTTGTCTTAGATAACCCAAGAATCCCAACACTGTTAGCACAACTTGTTAGGCCAAACCAGTTTGCTAAGAACCTGAACATCGTACACAATTGGGGAGATGTTATTTTCTACAATGTATCAACTATTATCAGGTTGTATGGTTTCAGGGGGACCCCTTTTATATTGCCCTATCAAGTACCCCTTAGGATTGGAATTGTAGAGTTCTTGAGGCAATTAGGAGATATTGAGGAGTGTGCCCTCACTGGGAAAGGCAAGGGAACTTTATTCCCAAATGTTACCAATGCCCATCAATTCATAATAACCAAAGGTGGATGGGTCTACATCGATAAAATTCTGGCTCCATACCATATGGCTACTGCAATTGCTAGAACAGCAGATCCAGAAGGTTTCTATAATGAAATGTTTAAAAAGAGAGCCAAGTGTGCCATGATCAACCATATTTTTAATTTCCCTGAAGAAATCATCAGGAATGTAGCAAAAATACAAGAACAAGAGGTCATGAAAGAAAAATGGTTGGTATACAAGAAGACACTAGATTTTATCCGGCAATTTGATTCAGGATGGGATCCCTTGAAAAGCATAACTCTAATGGGGAAAAAAATAGACACTCTCATGAATTGTTTTCAGGATATTTTCAAGACTTTAAATGAGAAAAAGGAAAAGGTTATGAAGGATGATCCAGAAAAGGCTAGACAATTATTGAGCAAGCCTGTGCTTGCAAAAGGGTTACCCCCGGGGAGATATATGGTACAAAAGAAGACTTGTTACAATGTGGTGATACCAGAACAGAGCCAGCAAAAGCAGATGGATAAAAGGGATATCCCATAAACCTCACAATAGATTGCAAAACAAAAGGAAATTATGGAGATCCCCGATTCTCCTCCTTAGACTTCTGAAGATATAATTGATTCTCCACCCCCATCAAAAAGGCAAAGGTTGGAAGAGAGACCTACTCATGTGGAAAAGGAGTACTCCCCATCACAGTCTCCTATAAGAATTTTTGATGACCAAGAGATTGCAGAACAAGTATAGCAAGTAGATGCTCTAGGTCAGATCTTTATGACTTATGAAGAAGTAAATGAGGGAGTGCCAGAGCTACCAAAAGAACCTAAGTTGGATCTAACAGCAGGGGAGTTAGCAGGTATTGAATTGGACCCTGTAATCAAGCAAGCTTGAGAAGAATTTTTGGTTGATGACACTTTTGTTAAAACTAGGGCCTTTATGAAATTTCTTTGGAAATTAAACATCAAACAATTTCAAGAAATTTATGAGAAGAGACATGAAGAGAATTCAGAGAAGGATTTACAAGTTATAGAGGAAGAAGTGAAAACAAAGATGACTGCAAAGTTCAAACAAATCACTCCAAAATAGCGAAGAGATATGGTAAAGATGTCAGGAGTACTGATCCTCCCAGAATGGGATATAGATGATGTAGTAGTGTTTGATGTAGTCAGAAAACAAACCACTCCTCTCCATAGGACTCTAGAAGAAGCAGAACAAGCTATTAAAGGAGTCACTTTCAGTGATAATCATCAAGCATTGGTAATGTGGTCTTTGAGGAAGAATGAAAGTTATCAAGGAAAGCAAATTGTCAAAGATGACCTCTGAGGGAGTTTAATTGTGAGAAGAGTTACTGATACATCTTTGGTGGAGGAATCAGGTATGGTAATGGCCACGGCACAATTAACAGCAAAGGTGGCAGAAAAGGAAGCTAAAGAGAAGGATGAGCTCACTACAAAACTAGAAATAGTTTTGAAAGTTTATGGTGAGATGAAACAGGGGATTCTTGAGAGAGATATTTTGATTGCAGATTTAAGAAAGAAATTGGGAGAACAGGGCCCAATACAATTATCAGAACAAATTCAGATAGCTTCCTCCTCTACAGGGCCTTCCTCATCAAGCCCCATTATTGAACTTCCCCCTTCCCCTTCTCCTCCTTCCATAGATGAAGAAGATATTGATCAAAAGGTAAAGAATAAGTTAGCTGATAAGATAAAAGGTGTTGTGTCACATTTTGTTGCAAAGGTGAGACCTAAAGAAATATACAAATCTGCAAAACAATTGGCAGATGTCTTAGTGACTTTTCAGAAAGAGGTGGCAACTGTGGACAAAATTTTGGAAAGATGGACTTAAAGGAAAGATTCTCTGAGGTCATGGTTTGATCAAAATAAGGATCAGTGTGTTGTAAATATTGAGCTTGCAAGTACTTACAGGGTTATCAAGGATCTTTTTGATTTTGAGGTAAATAGAGAGAGTATAAGAAGAAGGTCAGAAATCTTAAGGATAAGATATTTCTAGGATGATTTCCAAATTTACCCTGGTCTTATTAAGGCAAATGGGGTAATCAAGGATAAAGGTCAATGGATGGAGCAAATAGATAGACAAGTACTAACTAAAATAAATGACATTCTAGGTATAGATGATAATACCCCATTTGTACACTTTATTGAACTCCTTCAGGATGCTCAGTTACACTTTGCTAATGTGAGAATAGAGGTTCATCAGTTGGTTGCTGAGTGGGAAAAGTTGTCCCCAAAGAAAGATGAGGTCCTTGCCTTTCATTGGCCAAGTGAAGAAACCTACATGACTTGGGAATCCACATATCTATTAGGAGATTTAGAAGAAAGGGAAATCAGGTGAAGAAGTGGTAGGTGTTAGTATTCCAAGCTTTTGAAAGTCAAGGTAAAAAGGGACAAAATGTCAAACAAGTTATCATAGACATGAATATGACACCTAGCCAAATAGAGTTGCAGATGGCATCTGATCCAAAAAATGAGGGAGAGAAAGTTTCAAACAAAGAATGATGTAAATTAGCCAGATGGTGGTCATCATTCATGCAACAAATTTAGCAACTGCTCTGAAATATCTTTAGACAAAGATGCCACTTGCAGGATTGTTGGAAATAGATATTTGTGATCTGTTGTTGCAAACAACTTTCTCAATTTGTAATCTTGTTTTTAGTGCAAGATCTTTTAACAGCCATCTGAAGCTTGTTGCATCCTTTTGAGAATTCCAAGATGGCTGATTGGTATAAGTAGTAAGTCCTTGTTCATTTCAAAGGAGGTTGAAAATATACTGTAGAGGCTTGACGCCATTGTTGAAATCTTAGAATATTTTATTAGATTTTGAAATGTATTGATACAGTGATATTTTATTGGAATATAAAATAATTCCCTTACATGATTTCAATTGTCCTCTTGTTTGAATTATATGGCTTTTGTGTATTGAATCTATAAGGTAGTTTTGATATACCATTTACAAGGTATCTGTGATTTTAATCTCTAGCTCCTTTCAAGGAAAGGGTTATGTCTTTAGGTTAATTTCTGAGAGCTTAGGAATTTGGCAAGAATTTGATGATCAAACATGTTAAGAGAGGATGAATTGTAAGGCACTTCATCTAGGATTTGTTTGTGCTTCATTTAGAAGATTTCTGTAAGTATATGTTTCACTGTTTGACTCTATACCTGAAGATAAGGCACTGGTCTATCCTTGATTTGCAGAGATCTCACCCTCAACAAAATTCAAATAATAATTTACTTTCATGTATGTTTGAACAACTAAGAAGATAAAGTTTGTATCAAGGATATAAACTATTGTTGTGATCCTTTCAAGAAGTAGATCTAAAAGGGGTTAACCTGCCCGAGTTCAAAGCTCGAAAAGAAGAAGGAGTTTATCCTTGTCACACTTGCCATTTTTCTACAATGAATGTTTTCTTCCGTTAATATCATTGTGGAGCATTAAGTCTGAATATAGGTACACCCGCCTGGGTCTATGGAGCCCGAAGTAGAAGAAGGACGTGGTCCTTATCAATTAGCCTTTTCCCTATGAGAATTTGGAGTTGAGAACCTGAGAGTCAAGTTTGAAAACTATATTGGTGATTCTACATGAAAAAGAGCTAACAAATTGGTGACTCTACTGGGGACCAACCTTCTAAATAGCGTGCAATAGGTTAGTGCAAATCTTGTCTATTGTGCATTTGTAGACCAGTATAAAATATTTTCATTCCCGCATAAAAGTGGGTGGTGACTCTAAACTCTGTGCTACCAGTTGCTAATTGTTGTAAACTTTGCTAATATTTTCATGCTATACCATGAGTCAACCAAGGTACACTAGGTCTTATTACAAGGATCACCCTGAAGAGAATATGGGTGATGAGCTCCATACACCAAGTAGGAAACAATGGTCTAGGAGAGGTCAGCATATTGCTAGTTCCCAAGGCCCTTCTCGAGAAGGATCTTATGTCCCACTCCCTCATGAGTCTTCATCCTCTTTTGATGATCCCAAACATGTCAAGAGGGTTACACCAGGTGTGCACATGCAGAAAGAAGTAATCACATTGGTCACAGAAGCAAGTCATTTCCCTGCAAGAGAAATTTTGGAACAACTAGAAGAAACCTCCGCTATTGAGGCCACCTCCTATGATTATAAGAAGTTGAGAGAAGAGGTGGTTTCTTTAAGAAAAAAGGAGAGTGAACAACTGGTTGAGATTGCCAATAGGTTGAAAGCAAGAGAATAGCAAATCTGTGATTTGCTCATAGAGAGGCAGGAACTTCTCAAGAGAACCAAGAAAAATGAGACCCAAGTTAGTGATTTAAACCAAGATGTTCAAGGTTTAAATAGGGACTTATTTGGTGACATGGAAGATTTGAGAAAGCAGGCCCAGGATAATAAACCAAAGCAAGGTCAATTTGAGGGAACAGGCCATGTCTTAAGGCAATTGAATCCCTTTGAAATCCAAAGGAATAAGGAGATTATAAATGCTCCCAAAGAAATCCTTGATAAGGGAAAATAGAAATTGGTGGGTATACATATTAATGAGCCCAAGAAAATTTTACTTCCTCCTAATGTACATTCTCACACAAGTATAGACTTGGAGAAGGCTAGAAAAGCAAAGGAAGAATTGGCTATTCAACTGGAGAAACTTGAGTTGGAGGCTGCTGCTGATGAAATGAAGAGGAAGATTGCCTTCCTACATGCTAACATGAACACATCCACTAGTACCTCTATCCCTATCACCATAGGAACAATTCCTTTCAGTCAGCCCAATACTTCACTTCCAAATGCTCAAGCCTTTCACCTTGGACAAACTTTACCTGGACCAGCTCCCAATCAAGTTCCCATTATAGCTAGTGGTATAGTGGGAACTATACCCTGTCAAAATGTTGCAACTACCCCTTTGAATCAACCAACTATCCAAAGATGACCAATTCATTTGGATAGATATAGGCCTTTGTTTTTTGATGGTATTCCTGGCCAACCTAATGCTATCCCCAATGAAATCAGAAAGAAGATCCCATTATTTACTGGGAATAATGTTATTACCTGTGAAGAGCATCTAAAGTTTTTTATAGATAAAGTCAATGATTATGAAATTGAACATGAAGATGTCATAATGAAGCTCTTTGTTCAATCATTGATTGAGGATGCCAGGGATTGGTATAGGGGGTTACCTGAGAACAGTATTGCATCTTGGGAAGAATTTGTCAGATGTTTTAAAGAGCAATATGTAGAACATGTGAACTCTAGCTACATGCTCAATGAGTTCAATAATATCAAGAAACATTACAATGAGAGCATGTTAGAGTTTAATAGCCGATTCCAAAAGGCTATGTATAAACTGTTCCAAGTATTGAGGCTAGATGATGCAGTCTGCATGATAACTTATTTCAATTCTATGGATGGTAAGATGTCTTACCTTTTGAGAGATAAGAATCTTCGTACCCTTAGAGATGCTTTCAAGTTGGCTATAAATATTGAAAGTAACCGAAAGGCATCTGGCCAAATGTATAAAAGGGATGAAGGTAGATTGTGGAAAGAAACTAGGCCACAACCTGCAAGGCCATCCAAAGAGGAGGATAGAATGGACAAAGGGCCTGGTAACAATAAAGATTTCTGAGCAAGGTTTGATAAAGGTGGTAGAAACTTTCAAGATGTGAGACCTCCTTATCAAAGGTAGGACAAAGCCCCTAATCTGAGAGATATGCCTTACAAAACAAACTAGAAAGATGGGAGGCCTGTTCCTAATAATAATGAACCCCAAAAGGGAAGGGATACACCAAATCCTTTGAAGAAAAATATAGCACATAATGTGGAAAGTACCCCTTGGTGTGTGGCCTGTAGTATGCCTCATTCTCTGTTCTAGTGTGCTGTTGCTTAGGCTCTGGGAGAAGAGGCCAGTGACTCATATGCAGGAGATTATGAAGGATCTGAAAAGCCTGCTATTAAAATGTTTACTACTAAACTAATGGAGGATCTTGAGTCCTCAGATGATGAATTTACTTGCCCTGATGTTGATCATAAGAGGAATATTTTCTCTGATTATGAACAACAAATATTTACTCAGTCTGATCAGGAAGAGTTTGATAATGATGACTATAAGACTCACATGGTAGAATCCGGATCAGATGAAAGACAATGGAGAAAGCCCAGTGAAGAAGAAATTAAGAGTTTAACTGTGGCTGCTATTACACAAGCAAAATCCTCATACAATTTGAAGAACATAAAGGTAGGTAATGATCAGGGAGTCCCTAGATCAGTGTTTGTCAAAAGTAATCCTCAGAATAAGGATTCCCCAAAGCCCAATATTGTGAACAATAAAGATGAAGGGTTTGAAGCTGAAAAGAAAGGGAAACAAGAAGTTACTGCCGACAAGGTGAAAAAGAAATTTGGTAAGTCAAAGGATCACCCTGATTTTGGTACTGACTCCCCTACTTTTGATATGACACATGCTTTTTTCCAAATGAAGGTTTCCATTCCTCTGCTTGAAATGTTGAAAATAGAAGAGCACAAAGCAGCAGCCCTAGCTCTCATAAGTGAGCAGAGAACTACTCTTGTTTTGCTAGATGAAGGGAAATCCCTGGACAAGCCAATTGCAATTGATGACATCTCTAATGTATGTGTTGGGACAATTGTGACACAGGAACCCTCTTCTATCAATCCTTTCTATGTCACTTTGCTTGTAAATAATTTTTTGCTAAAAAATTGTATGATTGACTCTGGTGCTGCTACAACTGTAATGCCTTACCAAGTGATGAAGGAGTTAGGGTTACAAGTTGATACATCCAGGGGAAGGTGTTATGCCATGGACAATAGGTTAGTACCTATTGTAGGGAGCCTAATTAGAATTGAGGTGAAAATTGCTGCATTCCCAGAAGCCACATATAAAATGGATGTGGTTGTTGTTGATACAAAACCTCACTATGGCATGTTATTATCAAGACAATGGGCTGTAGCAGTGGGTGGAAAGTTGCAACTAGATTTATCATATGCTACCATCCCAATAAATGGAACTGAGGTAAAGTTGTACAGGGAGCCGCGTTCTTCAGTCATGATTGAAGTGGTTGCTCCGGAGGATCTAAATTGTTTTGTAGATATTGACATGAGCAATTTTATGATTGAAGAAACACTACCTCAGTTAAAAAACATAGACCCAATTGTGGATGAGTTGATTTTGTAGCAAGATGGGCTTTGGAAAATTTTCTTTGATGGTGGATGCTCTAAGGAAGGATTAGGAGCTAGTGTGGTGTTCATTTCCCCATCAGGAATTACATTTAAATACTCATTCTTGTTAACTTTTGAGTGTACAAATAACACTGCTGAGTATGAGGCCTTGATATTGGGGTTAGATGTGGCCATAAAACATGGTATTAAATATTTAAAGGTTCATGGTGATTCCCATTTGATTATAGCCCAAGTGAGATCTCAGTATGCTTCTAAAGATGAAAGGTTGAAATTGTATAAACATGCTGTTTGGGATAGGCTAGAGTTTTTTGATGCTTTCAATCTACTTTGGGTAGAAAGATCCAATAATATCATGGCAGATTTTCTTGCAAATGTTTCCCTTAAGAGTGAAGATATAACCCTCACTGGTGTATCTATGTTAGAAGTCAAATCTAGGCCTGCAGTGCCTGATAATGTATATAATTGGCAAGTTTTTGAGGATGACTTAGATATCCTTAGGTTCCTTCAAGGCCTTGATCAATATGATGGTCAGCAAATAGATCTCAATGAGATACAACAGTGTGTTGAGGGAAAAGAATGCATCATGGGGAATGAAATAGTGCAGTTGCCATCCAACCACATACCTAAAGGGTTAGTAGAATTGGAAGGAATGTTCAAGATAAATGATGGTTTTTTGTCTCAGAAGTCTAACACTAAAATGGAGGACTTAGAGGAAATAAACTTGGGTTCAGAAAACCTCCCACAAATGGTATACATTGGCAAGAAACTGAGTAAAGAGATCAGAGGAAATCTGATAAGACTTCTGAAAAAGTACAAGCATGTATTTGCTTGGTCCTATGATGATCTCAAAGCCTATAGGGCTGATCTATTTCAGCATGAAATTCCTCTAAAAGAGGAAACCAAGCCTTTTAGACAAAAGCAGAGACCCATTAACCCTTTATTGGCTACCAAGATGCAAGTTGAGTTGACAAAACTGAGAGATGCTAGTATTATTGAACCAATTAGGCACTCAACTTGGGTCTCGAATCTTGTGCCAGTAAGGAAAAAGAATGGTGATATTAGACTCTGTGTTGATTTCAGGAACCTGAATGTAGCTTCGCTTAAGGATAACTATGGATTGCCCAATATGGAGGATATGCTACATAGGGTGACTGGATGTGAACTCTTGTCAATGATGGATGGTTTCTCTGGGTATAATCAAGTGCTAGTCAAAAAATTAGAACAATTTAAGACAACCTTTACAACCCCATGGGGAACATATGTATATGTTCACATGCCTTTTGGTCTAAAAAATGCTGGAGAAACATTTCAGAGAGCCATGGATGTTGCATTTGAGGAATTGATAAATGTTTTAATGGTTGTATATCAAGATGATCTCACTACTTATTCCAAGAAAGCTGAGGATCATTGTTCCCATTTGGAGAAGGTCATTCTTAAGGCCTTAGAATTTGGTGTGTCCTTGAATCCCAAAAAGTGTTAGTTTGCTGTGACAGAGGGGAAGTTACTTGGGCACATAGTGTCAAAAGAAGGAGTCAAGATTGATCCTAAAAGAGTAGAAGTGATTCAAAAGGTCCCTCCACCAAAGAACATAAAAGGTGTCCAGTCATTTTTGGGACAGATTAATTTTGTAAGAAGATTTATTGCCAACTTTGCAGTTTTGGTCAAGCCCATAGTGAAGTTCCTAAAGAAGGATGTGAAGTTTGATTGGAACCTTGAAGCTCAGCAAGCTTTCACAAAAATCAAACAAACAATTCAAGAGGCCCCGATTTTGGTATCCCCTGATTACTTAAAACCATTTTCTTTGTTTTCCTTTGCATCTTTTCATACTATTGCAGCTATCCTTTTGCAAAAGGATCAAGAAGGGTATGAGCATCCTATAGCCTTTTTTAGCAAGTCATTACAATCTGCTGAATTAAATTATGAACTAATGGAAAAGCAAGCCTATGCACTTGTGAAGGTAGTTAAAACTTTCAGACCATATTTGGTCTGTGCAAAGGTTAGTGCTTATGTGCCTCATGCTGCAGTAAAGGATATCTTAACACAGAGTGAAGTCATAGGAAAGAGGTGCAAATGGATAAACAGGATTCAAGAGTTTGACCTAGAAATTCATATTACAAAATTGGTGAGAGGATTGGGACTTGCTAAGTTAATGACTGAGGAAAACATGGACCTTGTTCAGGTAAATAATGTTGCTGCTAACATTGATATGATTACCAGTATTGAAATGCAACCCTGGTACAAGGATGTTATTTATTTTATTAAAAATGCTAAATGTCCACCTAATTTAAATGATAATCAAAGAAGGAGTCTGAGATTGCAAGCTCAGAGATATGTGTTGATCCAGGGTGATTTGTATTGGAAGGATAATGATGGTATTTTACTCTTTTGTCTGGATAAGCATCAGTCAGAGAAAATGTTAAAGGAAATGCACTCTAGAATACGTGGAGGACATCATTCTGCTCGATCAACAGCTCATAAAATCTTAAGAGTAGGATATTATTGGCCTATGTTGTTCAAAGACACTCATTCTTATGTGAGGAAATGTGAACCTTGTCGAAGGTTCTCTAAAAAATTGAAGTTTTCAAGTGCATTATTACTGAACCCTGTGGTTGCAGAAGCTCCTTTTGCAATGTGGGGTATGGATTTTATAGGAGAATTCTCTAAGAAGTCTAGTGGGGGACATAGTCACATTTTGGTGGCTACTGATTATTTCACCAAGTGGATTGAAGCAATCCCAACCAAAAGGGCAACCAATGCTGTTGTGATCGAGTTTCTGATGAACAACATAATTACTAGATTTGGTGTTCCTGTTAAATTGGTTGTTGACAATGCTATGAGCTTTAGGTCATAGGAGATCACTAATTTTTGCTCAGAAATGGGCATAGTATTGTCTTACTCATCCCCTTATCATCCACAAGCCAATGGATAGGCTGAATCCAGCAACAAGAGTATTCTGTAGATTCTGAAGAAAACCCTGGAAAAGAATAAGAGAAGCTGGCATGTAAAACTAAAGTTAGCACTCTAGGCTAATAGGATTTCTAAGAAGAGGGCTACTGGTAAGTCCCCTTTTGAAATGGTATATGGTGCTAAATCAAGATTGCCAGTAAATAACTTCCTTCTGATCTATAAGTTTATGCAAGAAGAGGATATGGAAATCAGTGATCCACTACAGGAGAGAATGGTTTAGCTGATTGAATTAGATGAGATTAGAAGGGAGGGACAAAAGGAAAATATGAAGTTACAACAGAAGATGAAATATCTTTTTGATAAGAGAGCAACTATGAGAAAGTTCCAGCCTGGTGATATGGTTCTCCAATGGAATGCCAGGGCTGAAGATAAAGGGAAACACAAAAAATTTAAGTCTTTATGAATGGGACCTTATATTGTTCATCAAACCCATGGTAAGGATTCATATTTCTTGCAACATTTGGATGGTGAAAAGCAGGAATTGCCAGTGCATGGATAATTTCTAAAAATTTTCTTCAGTTAAATCTTTTTCCATGCACAGTAGGCTTGTATATATGTATAGGTGTGTTTGTTTCTATTGTGTGTTTGTTTCCTATTTTAGGTTTAGGTTTTGTGGTCTGCCTCCCAGAGATTTTTAAGTTCTTGCTATGATTTTGCAATCAAGCATCCTTAGATAGAGCCACTGTTGGGAGTATTCTTAATTTTTTGAGGTTTTTGTCCAAACGTTGGTTTAGTCCTCTGGTTTGTGAAGTTATCCTGGGTACAAGTGTTGGAATGTCTTCAAAAATTGTCATAACCCTATTTCAAAAATCCTTACCCTAGGTCTTGTCCTTGAAGAATTTCGAATTCATGTCAAAAACCCCAAAGTGTTTGCCATTTTCAAAATAAATCCTAAGTCAATTTCTTTATTCCTTTTCAAGCGTTACTTTTTAAGTCACTTAGGTCCATTAAAGAGCACATACATTTATTTTTATGCATGGGTTATATTTCTTCCTAAGTCTAGAAACCCGATGGTATAAATAACATGTCTTATGTTTCAAGTTCATCCAACCGTGAATCTTCAAAGAAGATCTAACGGCGGTCGCGTGTTCACATGGAATATTTCCAAGCCATGCCAACATGCGAAATGGCTGTTGATCTTATAACAAAAGCCTCATGTGAAAACAAGGTGGGACCACTGACAAGTATCTTACAAGTGGCGGCCTTCTATTTGTTGAGAATAGTAGGGCCGGTAACAGAAGAATCTCCAAGGCTTTAAAATAGTAAAGGGAAGATCGGATGGCTATCGTATAATCGCATGGGATCTTTTAAGCTATGTGATTATGGGATAGGCCCTTGATCTTATGTTGAATCAAGTTTGATTCTCTGGTGAAACCTTTTGACAGATGTGCATAAATGATGTTTTCTCATTGGTTAGCTTCAGCAGACACCGGTGCTTGAAAAGAAAGAAATTACCTGACATTCTGCCAGGTGTTGCAAGCGTGGAATTTCTTTGTTGATGAAGGCGAGGTGGGACCGGTGGCTAAAAAGAAGACAGTGATGGTTAGTGGTAAAGGGTTTTTGCATGTTTTCATAAGCTTCTTTTAAGCTATGTGATCATGCGAAAAGCATTTCATGTTAACAGAGGAAGTTACAAGAGACCGCCAAAGATAGAAAGGTAATGTGACGGTTAGTCGCATGTTCGCGTGAGTGTTTTTTATGCCATACGATCATGAGATAAGCCATTAGATCATCTGCTAATGAGGATCGATGGTTCTCATTCAAACTGAAGATAAAATGGTGCGAAGTGAGGCTTCCCCTTGAAGAAGTGATAGTTCGCTCTTCTGGAGGAGTAATTGTTTCAATCGTGCTGAATTAATTGTTGACAGGACTACTTTAAGTGGCTCATATATCAAAATTTTTTGCACTTTCAAAACCACAAAGAGATCAAAATTTGTAGAGATTCAGGCATGAAGATTTCTGAGGTTTGGCTGCTATTCCTGGGTGGTTTCTGAGAAAACAGGTTGGTAAAATTCTTGTGCGATTTGCTTCCTTATTAAAAGAATCACAGCTCTATGTTTAGTCTATCTTGCAAGGATTTCTTTTAAAGATAAACCTCAAAATGGCCCCAAGGAAAGAATTGTCAGGTAAAATAGAGTATAGTGAAAGAGGTTTGCACGAAGATTTATTACAGTTACTTCCTAGCTCTTCCACTACCCCGGTGAAGAATAAGAGTTTGATTCCCAAAGATCCTAGGGTAAAAATAGCAGAAGGTTTATATGACATGGCAAGTTTTATTAAAGAGGCCAAGATTGGTACTATCAATGCAAGAGGTGACTCTGATACCACAGGACTGGAATTGTTCAAAGTAGGTTTTAGTCAGAGAAATGCCCCTCACCCTGCAAGCAATATATGGCAGTCTAACTTAGGAAAACTTATCGTGCCTGGTGTCTTTTTAGATGTAGCTTTGATGACCCAGGTTGCAAAAAATTATGATCCAATCACTAAAGAAATTAGGGATGCAAAGGGAGTGTTATTGTTTAACATTTTAGCTGAAGAAATCAGGAAGGTGTTCGGGTTGAGTGAACCTTCAGAAAGTTTGGAAAGCATTAACTTTGAAGAACTAAGACAAGTATACAATGCACAAAGGAACTATTATAGAGGCAAGTTGTTGAAGGATTTTTGTACCAAAATTGGAAAAATGGTTGTTGTGGGGCAAAACACTCCGGAGCCTTTTAAAATAGAATATTTTGATCTCAGAGCTAGGGGTGCATATTGGTCATTGTGTCAGGTTTTTGGAGAAGATGTTAGTGAAAGGATGCCAATACACTTGATGTGCATGATGATCCAAATTTTACATGCACACGTGTCTATCACTTTTGATTTTGCTCCTTTCATTGCTGAATTAATCCATAATGGATTAGTAAAGATTCAAAAGAATGAAAGTGATAGACCCTTTTGCTGGTACTCTTTCATAATGTATATGTTTCTGTTCAAAGGAGCAGGCTATTTTGAACAAGAAATGGAATTGGTGAGAAAGAAGGATGGTGAAGACATGCCAGTCCAACTATGGAGCCTCACAATGACCTGGGATGAGAAGGATCATAGTTTCATCAATTTTGATAAACGTTTTGCAGCTAGACTCAGGAAGTTGTTTGTCTTAGACAACCCAAGAATCCCAACACTGTTAGCACAGCCTGTTAGGCCAAACCAGTTTGCTAAGAACCTGAACATCATACACAATTGGGGAGATGTTATTTTCTACAATGTATCAACTGTTATCAGTTTGTATGGTTTTAGGGGGACCCTTTTTATACTGCCCTATCAAGTACCCCTTAGGATTGAAATTGCAAAGTTCTTGAGGCAATTAGGAGATATTGAGGAGTGTGCCCTCACTGGGAAAGGCAAGGGAACTTTATCCCCAATTTTTACCATTGCCCATCAATTCATAATAACCAAAGGTGGATGGGTCTACATCGATAAAATTCTGGCTCCATACCATATGGCTACTGTAATTGCTAGAACAGTAGATCCAGAAGGTTTCTATAATGAAATGTTTAAAAAGAGAGCCAAGTGTGCCATGATCAACCATATTTTTAATTTCCCTGAAGATATCATCAGGAATGTAGCAAAAATACAGGAACAAGAGGTCATGAAAGAAAAATGGTTGGTATACAAGAAGACACTAGATTTTATCCAGCAATTTGATTCAGGATGGGATCCCCTAAAAAGCATAACTCCAATGGGGAAGAAAATAGACACTCTAATGAATTGTTTTCAAGATATTTTCCAGACTTTAAATGAGAAAAAGGAAAAGGTTATGAAGGATGATCCAAAAAAGGCTAGACAATTGTTGAGCAAGCCTGTGTTTGCAAAAGGGTTACCCCCAGGGAGATATATGGTACAAAAGAA
The DNA here is from genome assembly GCA_027943335.1 of Chamaecyparis obtusa. NCBI lineage: Eukaryota > Viridiplantae > Streptophyta > Pinopsida > Cupressales > Cupressaceae > Chamaecyparis > Chamaecyparis obtusa. The sequence continues at coordinate 898,288 of BSBK01001162.1, read as the reverse complement.
GACTGGTTACAATGTGGTGATACCAGAACAGAGCCAGCAAAAGTAGATGGATAAAAGGGATATCCCATCAACCTCACAATAGATTGCAAACCAAAAGGAAATTGTGGAGATCCTCAATTCTCCTCCTCAGACTTCTAAAGATATAATTGATTCTCCACCCCCATCAAAAAAGAAAAGGTTGGAAGAGAGACCTGCTCATGTGGAAAAGGAGTACTCCCCATCACAATCTCCTATAAGAATTTTTGATGACCAAGAGATTGCAGAACAAGTACAGTAAGTAGATGCTCTAGGTCAGATCTTTATGACTTATGAAGAAGTAAATGAGGGAGTGCCAGAGCTACCAAAAGAACCTAAGTTGGATCTAATAGTAGGGGAGTGAGAAGGTACTAAATTGGACCCTGTAATCAAGCAAGCTTATGAAGAATTTTTGGTTGATGACACTTTTGTTAAAACTAGGGCCTTTATGCAGTTTCTTTGGAAATTAAACATCAAACAATTTCAAGAAATCTATGAGAAGAGACATGAAGAGAATCTGGAGAAGGATTTACAAGTTATAGAGGAAGAAGTGAAAATAGAGATGACTGCAAAGTTCAAACAAATCACTCCAGAATAGGGAAGAGATATGGTAAAGATGTCAGGAGTACTGATCCTCCCAGAATGGGATATAGCTGATGCAGCAGTGTTTGATGCAGTCAGAAAACAAACCACTCCTCTCCATAGGACTCTAGAAGAAGTAGAACAAGCTGTTAAAGGAGTCACTTTCAGTGATAATCATCAAGCATTGGTAATGTGGTCTTTGAGGAAGAATGAAAGTGATAAAGGAAAGCAAATTGTCAAAGATGACCTCTCAAGGAGTTTAATTGTGAGAAGAGTTACTGATACATCTTTGGTGGAGGCATCAGGTATGGTAATGGCCACGGCACAGTTAACAGCAAAGGTGGCAGAAAAGGAAGCTAAAGAGAAGGATGAGCTCACTGCATAATTGGAAATAGTTTTGAAGGTTTATGGTGAGATGAAATAGGGGATTCTTGAGACAGATATTCTGATTGCAAATTTAAGAAAGAAATTGGGAGAATAGGGCCCAATAAAATTATCAAAACAAATTCAGATAGCTTCCTCCTCTGCAAGGCCTTCCTCATCAAGCCCCATTATTGAACTTCCCCCTTCCCTTTCTCCTCCTTCCATAGATGAAGAAGATATTGATCAAAAGGTAAAGAATAAGTTAGCTGATAAGATAAAAGGTGTTGTGTCACATTTTGTTGCAAAGGTGAGACCTAAAGAAATATACAAATCTGCAAAACAATTAGCAGATGTCTTAGTGACTTTTCAGAAAGAGGTGGCAACTATGGACAAAATTTTGGAAAGATGGACTGCAAGGAAAGATACTCTGAGGTCATGGTTTGATCAAAATAAAGATCAGTGTGTTGCAAATATTGAGCTTGCAAGTACTTATAGGGTTATCATGGATCTTTTTGATTTTGAGGTAAATAGAGAGAGTATAAGAAGAAGGTCAGAAATCTTAAGGACAAGATATTTCCAGGATGATTTCCAAATTTTCCCTAGTCTTATTAAGGTAGATGGGGTAATCAAGGATAAAGGTCAATGGATGGAGCAAATAGATAGATGAGTACTGACTAAAATAAATGACATTCTAGGTATAGATGATAATACCCCATTTGTACACTTTATTGAACTCCTTCAGGATGCTAGGTTACACTTTGCTAATGTGAGAATAGATGTTCATCAGTTGGTTGCTGAGTGGGAAAAGTTGTCCCCAAAGAAAGATGAGGTCCTTGCCTTTCATTGGCCAAGTGAAGAAACCTACATGACTTGGAAATCCACATATCTATCAGGAGATTCAGAAGAAAGGGCAATCAGGTGAAGAAGCGGTAGGTGTTAGTATTCCAAGCTTTTGAAAGTCAAGGTAAAAAGGGACAAAATGTCAAACAAGTTATCATAGACACGAATATGACATCTGGCCAAATAGAGTTGCAGATGGCATCTGATCCAGAAAATGAGGGAGAGAAAGTTTCAAACAAAGAATGATGTAAATTAGCCAAATGGTGGTCATCATTCATGCAACAAATTTAGCAACTGCTCTGAAATATCTTTAGACAAAGATGCCACCTGCGGGATTGTTGGAAATAGATATTTGTGATCTGTTGTTGCAAATAACTTTCTCGATTTGTAATCTTGTTTTTAGTGCAAGATCTTTTAAAAGCCATCTGAAGCTTGTTGCATCCTTTTGAGGATTCCAAGATGGCTGATTGGTATAAGTAGTAAGTCCTTGTTCATTTCAAAGGAGGTTGAAAATATACTGTAGAGGCTTGACGCCATTGTTGAAATCTTAGAATATTTTATCAGATTTTGAAATGTATTGATACAGTGAGATTTTATTGGAATATAAAATAATTCCCTTGCATGATTTCAATTGTCTTCTTGTTTGAATTATATGGCTTTTGTGTATTGAATCTATAAGGTAGTTTTGATATACCATTTACAAGGTATATGTGATTTTAATCTCTAGCTCCTTTTAAGGAAAGGGTAATGTCTTTAGGTTAATTTCTGAGAGCTTAGGAATTTGGCAAGAATTTGATGATCAAACATGTTAAGAGAGGATGAATTGTAAGGCACTTCATCTAGGATTTGTTTGTGTTTCATTTAGAATATTTCTATAAGTATATGTTTCACTGTTTGACTCTATACCCAAAGATAAGGCACTGGTCTATCCTCGATTTGCAAAGATCTCACCCTTAACAAAATTCAAATAATAATTTACTTTCATGTATGTTTGAACGATTGAGAAGATAAAGTTTGTATCAAGGATATAAACTATTGTTGTGATCCTTTCAAGAAGTAGATCTAAAAGGGGTTAACCTACCCAAGTTCAAAGCTCAAAAAGAAGGATTTTATCCTTGTCACACTTGCCATTTTTCTACAATGAATGTTTGCTTTCATTAATATCATTGTGGAGCATTAAGTCTGAATATAGGTACACCCACTTGGGTCTATGGAGCCCAAAGTAGAAGAAGGATGTGGTCCTTATCAATTAGCCTTTTCCCTGTGAGAATCCAGAGTTGAGAACCTGAGAGTCAAGTTTGAAAACTATATTGGTGATTCTACATGAAAAAGAGCTAACAGTCATCATCACCATCATCATCATCATCATCACCATCATCATCCTCATCAGTAGAAGCATCATCATCATCAGTAGCAACATCATCATCTTCTTCTTCTTCATATTCTTCTTCGACTAGCTCTTGATTGTTATCATCATCTACATCATCTTCCACTTCTTCATCTTCCTCGGTATCTTCTTCCATCGCATTATATTTTATCAGCCTTCCTCTTGGATCATATCTAACAACAAGTGACCAACCTAATTTATGTGGAACCTCTAAGTAAAATACCTACTCACATTGGCTTGGAAGAACATAGGGCTCTTCTCCAACTGGCTCAAACAACCTTGTATTAATCATTGGAAATCCATTGTCATATTCAATAATAGTTCTATCAGGATCATTTTTATTGAGTCATAGTCTGTACCATTTGACAACGAAGAGAACTAATTTGAAGGAATTAAAGTCACGATCAAATATATCAACCAAAATATCATAGTATCAATTTTGTGACTCTTAAGGATGTAAGTCATTTCTAGATGAAATATTAGTCACTTGGAACACTACACTTATCCCAGAATCACAAGTTCTCTTCGTTTCATCCAACTTTTTGATGCAAAATTTATAACCATTGCAAAACATAGCTTCGTGTTGTTTCACCTGCAATAATGTCAAACATGTATAAATTATTGCATTACGAGTTGAAAAACATACGATTGATTAATTAAAAAATTTATAAGTACCTGGTGATCTCTTAAACCATATGCTAAATCTATTTTCTTTTGTGTAACATTGGGATCTCCATTACGATGAGCTTGTATAACCAATGAAGATATGGATTCCCATGTTAATCTATGACCATCATGCTGACATTGTTCAATCCATGTCATCATCCAATCTTGATTGTTTGCAATAAACAAATTTACTGCATCCCACTCTTTAGTAGCTGTACAAAAGTAAATAGATGACTCACAATAGATTTATTTTGAAGATTAAGAATTAATTTACTACAATAACATCTCATAATTTATTACCTTTCAGCTTCCTGAATCTACCGTTTCCCACTAAGTGCTCCTCTTCAAATTTTTTAATTGAGTTGAGATCTCAAATGCAATCTCTATTGGTCTTTGCTACAAGATTAGGAAGATATTGAGTAATGTACACCATCATCTAGTATACCATATATCCCTCAACCATAGAGACTTCAAGACATGCTCTTTGTTGTACCAAACCCTTCAAAAATTTCAAGTGTCTCTCAACCATCCACATTGAGCTAGCATGTACAGGTCCACACAATTCAATCTCCTCAACTTGGTGTATGAGGTAGTGTTCTTGTGCATTAAAAAAAGTTGGAGGTAAACACTTTTTCATTTCACACATTAATCAACAAATGCTTTTCTTCCAATATTTTATATCTTCTTTATGGATTTATTTAGATGACAACCACCTATAAGAGATTCAAGACATAAATATATAAATACGAGACTTTACAATATATTACTTGTTTGGTATATTGAATAAATATCACTGCTACCTCATGTATTTTCCAAGATCATATATCACTTATTTGATATTATTATCCAAGTTCTCTGGGAGAGATAGGGGTAGCAAACACTGCAACAATTATCAACTGATCATTTCATACAATGAAAATTGAATGCAATTACACAAATATATTGTAAATACAAAAGACTATGACTTACCTTGATGAAGGTATGTCTATCATGTGTTTTCATCCCTGACCCAAAATCATTTTTCTTTGATATGAGATTGCTTATATCCACAACAAATCTTGTAGAAAATCAAATTTTTTGAATCACTTATTTCATGGCATTACTTTGTTTCTTTGTTAATAACCAAGGAAGAGCACTTGCATTAATCCGATCTCCATTGCTATTTGATTCAATGATATTTTTCATTGCATGATTGGAATCATGAAGGTGTTGGTAAGTTATCTATACTAAGATATATGACTAGATATAGTGTTTTCATTATGGAAACAAAGTCATATAGCAGTTTGGAGTCAGCGCACTAAGTGTAAAGATCAAAATTCAGTTAAGTGTTGAAGATTGGACAGCATACAGAGCACCAGAGACTCAGAGCATTAGCGCATGTGTGTACAGATGAATTAAGGTATGCACCATGTAAATTAAGGTTGTTAGACTATACTTATACTTATTCTAAGAGCACATAAGTAGATATGAAAAGATGTGAAAGTTACAGTCAGTTGAAGTTGCATAGCCAGTATGTGCTAGCAACAAATAGAGCATAGAGCTGATAGAGACTATTTTGGTATGTGATTATAAATTAATGTTGTAGAGGCTATGTGCCCATTGTATTTAGGTTTCTAACATATGTATATGTATAATTGGAAGCATGCTTAAGCCAATTCATTTGGAATCATTATTTGTAATTAGTTATAGGGCTGACCTAATTGTATGTTTGGTATGAGTGCATAAATATAAGGTGTGCCCATTGTAATCGATATGGAAGTGATATGGAAGTAGCAAGAGAGTTGTGATAAGAAAAGCAAAGGTATGCAAAGTGAGCATAAGATGTATTAGAGCTTTGCAAGAGGTCAAAGCATCAATGCACCAAAGGAACTGATATAAAAAGCAGTGTCACAGTTACAGTTCACCTACAGATATAGTGTGTATTTGATTTAGAAGGTTGTAGCCTTCATCATTTGAGTAGTGAGCTCTAGGACAATGAGTCCACTCCCCTAATAGGGATCATTGTAAAAGACTCCTAACAGGGTCCAACCTTTAACCAGGTCTACTATACTAAAAGCATTGTAAAGCTACTCCTAACAGGGTAAAGGATCTTCTAACAAGGATCACAAAATACTAGTACAGAATATTAGTGGGGATCAAGTCCCACCAGAGTTTTTACCTATTTGGGTTTCCCCGTAACTATATTGGTGTCATGTGTTAATTTCATGTTTCATGTTTATGTGAATGTTTAATTTAGTACTTAAGCATTTATTTAGATTAAGTGAAAAGTTAAAATACAGTGAACACTGATTCACCCCCCCCCCCCCCTCTCAATGTTCTCATTCTTAACAAAATGTCACTACAAATTTTTCCATTTCTTTTTCACACCTTTCATCCAATATTTTTCACAATGTCTCTGTTACATTCTTTCCAATATGCATAGTATCAAATAAATGCACAATTTGTTGATGCTCATAGTAGGGAAGCCTACTAAATTCTCTGGGATAACATTTTAGTCCCTTTGAAAGCTAGTCAGTGATGCCTTCATGACCTTCAATATCATCAACTACATAATTATCCAACAAAACACAATCAAAATATATAATTTTCAAACATCAACCATTACGTGGAATGATATTACCTTGAATTCTATTATATTCTAACTACCATAGGTGAGGTTTCATTCTTCAAGTCTTTGATGTAGTCTCTTCTTTCCCATTGAAAAGATATCTTTCTGCACTTCAATACTTATGATTTCTAGGGAGGAACTGCCTATACTCATCAAACACCTATTTTCTTAAACTTTTGGAATGATGAGATTTCATCTTTGGACCACACATTGGACATGCAAATTTTTCCTTTGTTTGAAGACCTACAAAATAATGATAAAATTGCATTAAATATGTATATTTTTATAATTTGAATTATCATGTACAACTAGAATTCACCATAACATACGACAGAAATGTGTCAACCCTAGACCATCATGAATTATCCACACAAGAATTGCATGGAATTGAAATTGTCTTTGTCCAATTGATCAAGAAATGTCATACATAGTGAAACCATTCCATAACACCAACAACTCATCGATAAGAGGCACAATATATACATTCATATCTTTCACTTGGTACTTACCTAGTTGAATTAACAACAACATCAATAATTATTGTGGTCATTTCACTCCAAGACTTATAATTACATGTAGATAACTATAAAATAATAAGATACCTATAACAATCATTGCCAACATAATGTTCTCCCTCTTTATTGACTTCTATGGAGGAAGGTTATTGTTTATAACAAAAATAGGCCACACCAAGCAAATGGATCTCATCTCTCCATGCGGATTGACACTGTCTACTGCTAGAGAAAGCCTAAGATTTAGAGGTTCCTCTTTAAAGTGTGGCCACTTTTCCTTTATGTCTATAAATGATGAACCATTCATAGGCATTCAAATAATGTCATCTTCACTCCTGTCGCATGCATGGTAATCCATAAATTGTGCCAAGCTATTGCACCTGAATAATCATTTCAGACGTGGAATAATGGGGATGTGACAAAGAACCTTGTGAGGCACCTTTTTTGTCACTTGATCATCTCTATATCTGCTCATATGGCATTCAGGGCATTCTGTTGCATTTTCACATTCTTTATAATAAATAATATGATCTTTAGGACAAGCATTTATTGTTTGATGCTCCATTCCAATATGTTTCATAGTGGCACATAATTTTTGGTACGAGAAAGGGAGAATATTTGATGGTGGTAACAGAAAGTCACCTATCAATCTGCAACAAATAATATAAGTCATTACTATAAACAATCTTAATGGTACATGTTTCACCTTTTATAGACTATAATGACATATATGACAAACCTTAGCATATGTGACATTACTATGTTGGATAAACTATTCATAACCTTCAAATTTACCAACAATACAACAAAGAGAAGAGTAGATTGGGAGCCTTCATAAAGGGTGGTGTCCACCTTCTCAATTAGAGGTATATCATGGATGTTGTCAATGTCATCCTCATCATAATCATCATCATTGACACCAGCACTAGTACCAAATGTGTTAATGATCAATGCATTCATACCATCATCTTCAAATGTGTTTTATGGCACATGATCGTCATCTTCCATGAGATCATGATCTTCAACTTCAATGCTCACACCTCCATGTTCCTCTATATTTACACTAGGGAGATCAACCTATATAAAAATGATGATAATCAAACCCCCTGTCAATGTGATAATCAAACCTCCTTCCATGGTTCATATGTATATTAATTGTGAAAATAATATAACAAACAACTTACCACTAGATTATAATCAAACCCCCCTTCAATGTGACCATTCTCCCTACAATGTCTCTTTACTATTTTGATTTTGATTTTTCTTCTCTTTAAGTCATTACAACTCTTGCATGGACAATAACATTTGTCATCGCCTTCTCTTTGAAAGTTAGACAACAATCTAGCGATTGTCTCCCTATTTTGATCAAATTTCCTGTATTATCTGACATGATCCTTAATGTGTATATCTTCAAAACAAATTGGAGATGCCTCCTTTCATTAGCTTCACATCACCTTCTCATAGCTTCTCATTTTCTGACATATTTTGCCAAAGGCTTTGTAGAAAACCAAGTAAGGGGTATTCTTGAGTTCAAACACAATGAGCTGCTACAACTGAATTATAAATCATGAATTCACTATAAAATTAATTCACTATAAATCAAGGGGCATTATAAATCATGAATTCGCTATAAAATTAATGTATTGTTCTAGAATTCATATGGACATTTTGTCAAATGGCTGGCATGTATGTTTATTCAAATAGAGTTATATCATTTGGAATGGATATATGATATGTTGATATCAAATTCTATGTCCCTATTTGATCTAATAGCATCAATATAACAAATAGAGCACCGACCAATCAAATAGGGACATGAGGTGCTCAAACAGTGAGCTCATAAAACAATATATTTAGTCTTAATAAAATCTTATAAAACAACATATATTGTGTGAAGTGTTTGATCTCTCTTTATTTGTTTTTTTGTTTCGATATTCACTATGTGGTACTCCCCGTTTATGATCATTTCATGAGGAAATGTTTTGATGGCTTGCGAGTGCAAGCTAGGGCATCATGCATTATTTATGAGCTCACTATTTGAGCACCAACCAATCAAATAGGGACATGAGGTGCTCAAACAGTGAGCTCATAAACAATGCATGATGCCCTTGTTGTAAGTAGTTATCTCTTCTATAATGATGGAGGAGTGAAAGGTAATGATCAATGAGGTTGCTGCTATTAGATCATACATTAATACACTTACTATTTTGAATTTGAGCTCAGGCATCATGCAATGTTATTGTTGTCATTGCATGCTTGCTGTTGTTGTGCACCATATATTGTTTTATACATTGTTAATTTCATTGAGACCGTGAGCTTGGCATTTGTAATGTATTTTTTATTATTGGATCAATGCTACCATGTTTTTGAGGTTGTAGATGCATTGAATCACCATTGCCATTCTACTTTGATAATAGAAATATAACAAACAGAGCACCCTCCAATCAAATAGGGACATAAGTAAGACATTTAATGCATTATTACTTCATCATGATGATAAAAATTTCATTGGCTCAAAGCACATAGAAATTCAAAATAGTAGGATATCTTAATCTTTATGAGCTCAAATTCAAAACAGTAAGTGTGTTATTTTATTACTAATGTCCCTATTTGATCTAATAGCATCAATATAAAAAACATAGCACCGACCAATCAAATAAGGACATGAGGTGCTCAAATAGTGACCTCATAAAACAATATATTTAATCTTAATAAAATCTTATAAAACAACATATATTGTGTGAAGTGTTTGATCTCTCTTTATTTGTTTTTTTGTTTCAATATTCACTATGTGGTACTCCCCATTTATGATCATTTCATGAAGAAATGTTTTGATGGCTTGCGGGATGAAAGCTAGGGCATCATGCATTATTTATGAGCTCACTGTTTGAGCACCAGCCAATCAAATAGGGACATGAGGTGCTCAAATAGTGAGCTCATAAATAATGCATGATGCCCTTGTTGTAGGTAGTTATCTCTTCTATAATGATGGAGGAGTGAAAGGTAATGATCAATGAGGTTGCTGCTATTAGATCATACATTAATACACTTATTATTTTGAATTTGAGCTCGAATATCATGCAATGTTATTGTTGTCATTGCATGCTTGCTACTATTGTGCACCATATATTGTTTTATACACTATTAATTTCATTGAGACTGTGAGCTTGGCATTTATAATGTATTTTCTATTATTAGATCAATGCTACCATGTTGTTGAGGTTGTAGATGCATTGAATCACCACTGTCATTCTAGTTTGATAGCAGCAATATAACATACAGAGCACCCTCCAATCAAATAGGGACATAAGTAATACATTTAATGCATTATTACTTCATCGTGATGATAAAAATTTCATTGGCTCAAAGCACATAGAAATTCAAAATAGTAGGATATCTTAATCTTTATGAGCTTAAATTCAAAATAGTAAGTGCATTATTTTATTACTGATGTCCCTTTTTTTATCTAATAGCATCAATATAACAAACAGAGCACTGACCAATCAAATAGGGACATGAGGTGCTCAAATAGTGACCTCATAAAACAATATATTTAGTCTTAATAAAATATTATAAAACAACATATATTGTGTGAAGTGTTTGATCTCTCTTTATTTGTTTTGTTGTTTTGATATTCACTATGTGGTACTCCCCATTTATGATCATTTCATGAGGAAATGTCTTGATGGCTTATGGGCTGCAAGCTAGGGCATCATGCATTATTTATGAGCTCACTATTTGAGCACCAACCAATCAAATAGGGACATGAGGTGCTCAAACAGTGAGCTCATAAATAATGCATGATGCCTTAGTTTTAGGTAGTTATCTCTTCTATAAGGATAGAAGAGTGAAAGGTAATGATCAATGAGGTTGTTGCTATTAGATCATACATTAATACACATACTATTTTGAATTTAAGCTCGGGCATCATGAAATGTTATTGTTGTCATTGCATGCTTGCTGCTATTGTGCACCATATATTATTTTATACACTGTTAATTTCATTGAGACCATGAGCTTGACATTTGTAATGTATTTTTTGTTATTGGATCAATGCTACCATGTTGTTGAGGATGTAGATGCATTGAATCACCACTACCATTCTACTTTGATAGCAGCAATATAACAAATAGACCACCTTCCAATCAAATAGGGACATAAGTAAGACATTTAATGCATTATTACTTCATCATGATGATAAAAATTTTATTGGCTCAAAGCACATAGAAATTCAAAATAGTAGGATTTCTTAATCTTTATGAGCTCAAATCCAAAATAGTAAGTGCATTATTTTATTACTGATGTGCCTATTTGATGTCCCTATTTGATCTAATAGCATCAATATAACAAACAAAACATCGACCAATAAAATAGGGACATGATGTGCTCAAACAGTGAGCTCATAAATAATATATTTAGTCTTAATAAAATCTTATAAAAAAACATATATTGTGTGAAGTGTTTGATCTCTCTATTTATTTTGTTGTTGATATTCACTATGTGGTACTCCCCGTTTATGATCATTTCATGAGGAAATGTCTTGATGACTCATGGGATGCAAGCTAGAGCATCATGCATTATTTATGAGCTCACTATTCGAGCACTGGCCAATCAAATAGGGACATGAGGTGCTCAAATAGTGAGCTCATAAACAATGCATGATGCCCTAGTTGTAGGTAGTTATCTCTTCTATAATGATGGAGGAGTGAAAGGTAATGATCAATGAGGTTGCTTCTATTAGATCATACATTAATACACTTACTATTTTGAATTTGAGCTTGGGCATCATGCAATGTTATTATTGTCATTGCATGCTTGATGCTTTTCTGCACCATATATTATTTTATACACTGTTTATTTCATTGAGACTATGACCTTGGCATTTGCAATGTATTTTATATTATTGGATCAATGCTACCATGTTGTTGAGGCTATAGATGCATTGAATCACCACTTCCATTCTACTTTGATAGCAGCAATATAACAAATAGAGCACCCTCCAATCAAATAGAGACATAAGTAAGACATTTAATGCATTATTACTTCATCATGATGATAAAAATTTCATTGGCTCAAAACACATAAAAATTCAAAATAGTAGGATATCTTAAGCTTTATGAGCTCAAATTCAAAACAGTGAGTGCCTTATTTTATTGTTGATGTCCCTATTTGATCTAATAGCATCAATATATCAAATAGAGCACTAACCAATCAAATAGGAACATGAGGTGCTCAAACAATGAGCTCATAAAATAATATATTTAGTCTTAATAAAATCTTATAAAATAACATATATTGTGTGAAGTGTTTGATCTATCTTTATTTATTTTGTTGTTGGTATTCACTATGTGGTACTCCCCATTTATGATCATTTCATGAGAAAATGTCTTGATGGCTTGCGGGCTGTAGGCTAAGGCATCATGCATTATTTATGAGCTCATTGTTTGAGAACTAGCCAATCAAATAGGGACATAAGGTGCTCAAACATTGAGCTCATAAATAATGCATGATGCTCTAGTTGTAAGTAGTTATCTCTTCTATAATGATGGAGGACTGAAAGGTAATGATCAATCAGGTTGTTGTTATTAAATCATACATTAATACACTTACTATTTTAAATTTGAGCTCGGGCATCATGTAATGTTATTGATCTCATTGCATGCTTGCTGCTATTGTGCACCATATATTGTTTTATACACTATTTATTTCATTGAGACCATGAGCTATTGTAGTTGACTGTATTCTTTTGGGGTTTGATCTATTGTAGTTGTTTCTTTTTTCTTTGAATCATTATTTACAATTACTTTTGATACAATATTTTTGTGAAGAACAAGAACAAAATAGTGAATGAGTGTATTTGACAAAGATAAACATGACACATTTTGTTGGGTTGATTGGGTTGGCCTGGTACCATTTACATGGCCTAGCTAGATATTAAATGGTGAGCTCATGAACAATCACAGTATTAAACATTGAGCTCATGAACAATGTATGATGCCCTAGCTTGCAGCCTACAAGCCATCAAGGCATTTCCTTATGAAATGATCATAAACGGTGAGTACCACATAGTGAATATCAACAACAAAACAAATAAAGAGAGATCAAACACTTCACACAATGCCTTGAAGGTAATAGAAATGATTCCCTAGTTCTCAAAGCTCATAGGTTATCAAGCATTCCAAATGAAAATATGTAAACAATGCCAGTATTAAACAATGAGCTCATGAACAATGTATGATGCCCTAGCTTGTAGCCCATGAGCCATAAAGATATTTCCTCATGAAATGATGATAAACAGGGAGTACCACATAGTGAATATCAACAACAAAATAAATAAAGAGAGATCAAACACTTCACACAATGCCTTGAAGGTAATAGCAATGATGCCCTAGTTCTCAAAGCTCGCGGGTCATTGAGCATTCCAAATGCTAAGATGTAAACAATGCCATTATTAACATTCATATTGTGCAATTAAATCAACAAATGCCATCAAAATTAAATTGAGGTGCTCAAATAGTGAGCTCATAAAAAATGCCCTCTTCGCGCCACGCAAAAGTGTAGTGTCATCTTCGCAGCAGCTCTTCGAATTCACAAAAATTACAAATGACACTTTCTTTTTCAAAATTACAAAATTACAAAAATTTCATTGGCTCAAAGCACATAGAAATTCAAAATAGTAGGATATCTTAATCTTTATGAGCTCAAATTCAAAATAGTAACTGTATTATTTTATTAATGTTGTCCCTGTTTGATCTAATAGCATCAATATAACAAACAGAGCAATGACCAATCAAATAGAGACATGAGGTGCTCAAATAGTAAGCTCATAAAACAATATATTTAGTCTTAATAAAATCTTATAAAACAACATATATTGTATGAAGTGTTTGATCTCTCTTTATTTGTTTTGTTGTGGATATTCACTATGTGGTACTCCCCGTTTATGATCATTTCATGAGGAAATGTCTTGATGGCTTGCGAGCTGCAAGCTAGGCCATCATGCATTATTTATGAGCTCACTATTTGAGCACCATCCAATCAAATAGGGACATGAGGTGCTCAAATAGTGAGCTCATAAATAATGCATGATGCCCTAGTTGTAGGTAGTTATCTCTTCTATAATGATGGAGGAGTGAAAGGTAATGATCAATGAGGTTACTGCTATTAGATCATACATTAATACACTTACTATTTTGAATTTGAGCTTGGGCATCATGCAATTTTATTGCTATCATTGCATGCTTACTGCTATTGTGCACCATATATTGTTTTATACACATAGAACAATAGGTTTGGGGACTTAGACTTATCTTCAATCCTTAGTAATGGTTTGGGGAACTAATTACTAGATGAGTGACTACAGTACCCTAGTTTGCATTATTAGATGATCTTGTTTAATTTATATCCATTTCATGCAAAGATACATGTAAAGGAAAAGAAATTTTTGCATCTAAAGATTACATGTATATATATTTAAAATAACTTGTATATACTATATAAGGAAAATAACTTTTAGAAGAAAATGCAAGAGTACAGGCATACATAAGAGGATGAACATAAATAATAAGGGTGCCAGACATTGCCTGAAGTGATTAATGTTTGACCCAGGTATGAATTTAGTGTGCCCCTATGTGATCCACAACCTACAAAGAAAAGAGAGATGGAGGTTAGATAAAAAATATCTAAGCAATGAATGGCATCCTATTACTGATCCTCATCTACAATTATGCATGTGCATAGTCAAGCCATACACTTCTGAAAGAAAAACCAAGCTCACGGTCTCAATGAAATAAACAGTGTATAAAATAATATATGGTGCACAATAGCAGCAAGTATGCAATGTTAACAATAACATTGCATGATGCTCAAGCTTAAATTCAAAATCGTAAGTGTATTAATGTATGATCTAATAGCAACAACCTCATTGATCATTACCTTTCACTCCTCCATCATTATAGAAGAGATAACTACCTACAACTATATTTCATAATTCCTCCTTTGAAGTATATATATCAAGTATAATTATGAGTTTACATCATATATTTAGTCTTAATAAAATCTTATAAAACAACATAAAACTAACCCAAAATACTTTGTCTTAATAAAATAATATATTTAGTCTTAATAAAATAATACACTTACTATTTTGAATTTGAGCTCAGGCATCATGCATTTTTTATGAGCTCATTGTTTGATTACCAGCCAATCAAATAGGGACATGAGGTGCTCAAACAGTGAGCTCATAAATAATGCATGATGCCCTAGCTTGCAACCCACAAACCATCAAGATATTTCCTCATAAAATGATCATAAATGGGGAGTACCACATAGTGAATATCAACAACAAAACAAATAAAGAGAGATCAAACACTTCACACAATGCCTTGAAGGTAATAGAAGTGATTCCCTAGCTCTCAAAGCTCACGAGTCATCAAGCATTCCGAATGAAAAGATGTAAACTATTCCAGTATTAAACAGTGATCTCATGAACAATGTATGATGCCCTAGCTTGCAGCCCGTGAGCCATCAAAATATTTCCTCATGAAATGATCATAAATAGGGAGTACCACATAGTGAATATCATCACCAAAATAAATAAAGAGAGATCAAACACTTCACAAAATATATGTTGTTTTATAAGATTTTATTAAGACTAAATATATTATTTTATGAGCTCACTATTTGAGCACCTCATGTCCTTATTTGATTGGTCGGTGTTGTGTTTCTTATATTGATTCTATTATATCAAATAGGGACATTAGTAATAAAATAGGGACATCAGTAATAACAAAAACATTTACTATTTTGAATTTGAGCTCATAAAATAATACACTTACTGTTTTGAATTTTCAAATGACCAATGAGTGATAATTTCAAAAGTGTATCTTAATTAAAGGCATGTGAATTCATATTGTACTTAATCTGAATGCCATTGTGTAATATTTTTACTTACGATATTTCAAGACCCCTCTCCATTTTAAACTAACCTACGACTTCAAAGGAGGAATTATGAAATATAGTTGTAGGAATTATAAAATATAGTCTCCATTTTAAACTTTTAAGAAACTTTTGCATCTTTTCATCAAATGACCCAAAAACATCAAGAATCATCATATATAGTTGCTAATAGCCAACTTTCAGAAGAATATGAATGAATGCAAACATACATAAGTGGATGAACATAAATAATGAAGGTACCAAACATAGCCAGAAGTAATGAAGTGTTGACTCTGGGTTCAATCCAATATGCTCTTGTATGATCCAAAACTTGCAAGGAAGGAAAAGATGGGGTTAGATCCAAAGGATCTAAGCAATGTCTGGCACCCTATTATTGATCCTCATCTACAATTATGCATGTGCATAGTCAAGCCATACACAGACTCAAAAACATGGTATCATTGATCCAATAATAGAAAATACATTACAAATGCGAGGCTCACGGTCTCAATGAAATAAACCGTGTATAAAACAATATATGGTGCACAACAATAGCAAGCATACAATGATAGCAATAACATTGCATGATGCCCGAGCTCAAATTCAAAATAGTAAGTGTATTAATGTATGATCTAATAATAGCAGTGTATTAATGTATGATCTAATAATAGCAACTTCATTGATCATTACCTTTGACTCCTCCATCATTATAGAAGAGATAACTACCTACAACTATTTTTCATAATTCCTCCTTTGAAGTCATAGGTTAGTTTAACTATTGGACAATGAGCTGATAAGAGTTTCAAATAGATTTGAATAAAAACTAAGAGTATTGAATTTTATTTTTTCATATTGTGATTTTAGGGGAGAAGAAGGCTAAGACCTTTTCAGCAGATCGGGGTGGTGTATATAGCTTGTAAGTTTATAGGTTTGCACTTTTTTTGTTTGAGGCTTAATTATAAAATATTTATAAAATTACTTTTGATGCAATATTTGTGTGAAGAACAAGAAAAAAATTGTACAAGTGTATATGAAAAAGATAAACAGGACACATTTTGTTGGGCTGATTAGGTTGGTCTGGTACCATTTACATGGCCTGGCCAAATATTAAATAGTGAGCTCATGAACAATGCCAGTATTAAATAGTGAGCTCATGAATAATGTATGATGCCCTAGCTTGCAGCCCATGAGCCATCAAGACATTTCCTCATGAAATGATCATAAACAGGGAGTACCACATAGTGAATATCAACAGCAAAACAAATAGAGATCCAACACTTCACACAATGCCTTGAAGGTAATAGAAACGATGCCCTAGCTCTCAAAGCTCACAAGTCAGCAAGCATTCCAAATGAAAAGATGTAAATAATGTCAATATTAAATAGTGATCTCATGAATAATGTATGATGCCCTATCTTGCAGCCTGCGAGCCATCAAGACATTTCCTCGTGAAATGATCATAAACGGGGAGTACCACATAGTGAATATCAATAGAAAAACAAATAAAGAGAGATCAAACACTTCACACAATTCTTTGAAGGTAATATAAATGATGCCCTATCTTCATGAGTCATCAAGCATTCTAAATGAAAAGATGTAAACAATGCCAGTAGTAAACAGTGAGCTCATGAACAATGTATGAAGCCCTAGCTTGCAGCCCACGAACCATCAAGACATTTCATCATGAAATGATCATAAATAGGGAGTACCACATAGTGAATATCAATATAAAAACAAATAAAGAGAGATCAAACACTTCACACAATGCCTTGAAGGTAATAGCAACGATGCCCTAGCTCTCAAAGCTCGCAGGTCATTGAGCATTCCAAATGCAAAGATGTAAACAATGCTAGTATTAACATTCATATTTTGTCATTAATCAACAAATGCCATAAAAATGAAATTGAGTTAATGAGAAGACAAAGATCAAATTCCTACCTCAAGTGCCAGTGCCCTCTTCCCACACGGTGTCAGCCTCTTTGCGAATGCCAAACTCGAGTGCCCTCTTCGCACCACATAAAAGTGCAATGTCGTCTTTGTGGTAGCTCTTCGAATTCACAAATTACAAATGACACTTTCTTTTTCTTTCTTTTTTTTTATAACCAAATGGGTGTCGCAATTATGATGTCATCATCACTATTATGACACCATTTGGGGCACTTGCAAAAAAAAACACAAATTATAGTAGCGTCGCAAATTGGCATCAAAATTAGACCCCAAATGTTGTAGTGATTTAATTCTCATGAAGTTGGTGCTAGAAATGTATATAAGTGGTACTTCTCATATTGAAGTTGGTGTGTTTTTGTTGTGATTTTTGGTGAAGGTTTCTATGCTTGATTATGAAATTAATTAGGGTTGCAATCAGAGATCTGATAGAGTCAAATTGGTGAGAAATTATAAAGAGAAAGAAATGAATTAGATCTATCAAGAAGTCAGTGCTACATCCAAATCATTCAACTTGTTGTTACCTAGATGTTATAGCAAGAAAATACCTTAACTGGGTGAACTTTAACAGGTTCTTGTTATAAATCCTGTAATCGGGTGATATCTTAATAGAGTTTTGAAATCCTCTAGCAAGGTAGATTTTACCAAATCTGATTGTACTTATAACAAGTTATTAATCACTCCTAATAGGGTGAAGCCTCAAAAAAAGGTAATTGTAAGCTCCTAATAGGGAAAACTCATTTACTACAATAGTGGGCTTGTGGGTGTCATCCCCACCATGGTTTTCCCCTCTAACCAAGGGTTTCCACACAAAAATCATTGTGTCCTATGTGATGATTTTGTGGATGTCTAATATTGCTATCTTTTATTTGTTTACTTCATTATATGCTTTACTATTTGCAAGGTATTAGTATGGTTAATCAAATCAATGGTTGAATTTTTTTTCATTGATTCGCACCCCCCCAATGCCTAAGAACTCTAACAAAATGCTATAGGTTGGACTCAAAATGATAACACTCATGCACAAGAGAATAAAAGGAAAGAGAAATGTAATATAACTTGAAATAAAAATGCAGTCTAAGAAAATTTAACTATCAAATTTAAGCATGTAATGTAACAAAATGCATACAAGGAAAGATATGGTTTAACTATAATACATATAAAATAGATCATACAAAGATCTAAATACTAAATCAGAAAGCATAATGCATGAAAGAGTCAAGTTCACCAAAATATATCATAGGTGAACCTATAAGAATGCAAAGGAAATATAACACCAAAATCAAAAGAGGTAATGTCATAAGTAGGGTTCACCAAAATGTATCATAGGTGAACCTATAAGTATGCAAAGTAAATATAACACCAAGATCAAAAGAGGAAATGTTACAAGTCAAGTTCACCAAAATGTATCATAAAAAATCATGAGAAATTATATGGAGTAAGATCACTCACAAAATTAAATGGATGTGAAGGGTATGATATATTAGGAACACCCCTAAAGGCTCACCCTCAAACTTAAATCATATTAGCATAACCCAAAAGGATGAAGAGGTGCTAATACAAGGTCTATATTTGAGGATGGAGTGTGATTTAGGGATGTGTTCCTTTAATGTTAAGATGTATATGATATGTAAAAATGATACCCAAATGTATAAAAGGAATTAATACTCTAATAAATGAAATGATAACTAACAAGATGTGATATCAAATATGATGTATAAAATTAAGTGCAAGATTAAAGGAGGAAGAATGAACTCGCGTTGAAATTAGGAGAAGAGGAGTGAACTTCAAATCTTGTTTTTACTATCATAGAGATGATGGAATTGAAAATGGCTCTGCATCTGACAATCTGACACTTGTAACTTATAATTGTGAAAATTCTAGATCCAAAGGAATATGTCCAACATAGTCAACCTAGTCCTAGACATTGTTCTATAATTTCAACCTAGTCCTTTCAACTCCAAAACTAATTAAATTCACAAATATCCGGTAATAGGTCTTGTAACACCCAAAGTCCAATTTGAAACTCTAAAAATCTATTCCTACATACAAGAAGAAGGGGAAAAGGTTGTGAAAAGGGGATTGCCTTGGTCAAGACCTTTTATAGGAATCAACCTTGAAATGAAAAATAAATTGCATAATGAAAGTAATGTAAACATGATAAATTTTAGATTTACCTTGCATGAAAAATCCACATGGATGGATGTATAAATTAGTCAAATCCATGAAGATTGTTGAAATAAATGTTTGGAATATTTTGTTGGAAAAATTCTCAGCACTCCCCTCGAGATTCGTGACATAGCTTAACCGCCTCTTGTATCTTTTATAAGTCTAGTGGTTGTATTAGGCATTAACGGGTTGATCTTTTGGTGCAACAGAAACCACTACTTGTAACAAGTGGTATCAAAGCTTGGTCACAAGTTAGAATCCCCTCGGGTAACATTGAGGGGGAGATTGTTGGAAAAATGGTCAACACTCCCCTCGATATTCATGACATGGCTTAACCACCTCCTGTGTCTTCTATAAGTCTAGTGGTTGTATCGAGCATTAACAGGTCGATCTTTTGGTACAATGGCAACCACTACTTGTAACATATTTTGTATAATCAAGGATGTCTTGACAAATGCAATAGATCTACACTTTGCAATCCTAGATCTTGAATGATTGTATACTTGTGGATCATCTTGCTAGCTTGATAATTCCTCTACTTGGCCATCATGAGAGAGAAACTTGCATCCACTAGGGAATATTTCCTTTTCTTGATTAGGTTTTGAAGAGATGGAGACTTAGAGCTCTTCGATGGGTGCTTGCCTTCAAATATTGAATCCAAGCCCTTAATAAGCTTGATTTCATATCTTGAATTCTTGAAATTTATCTTGAAAGATATCTTTCACATGTATTCTTATTATGGATCATAATCATGGATCTCAAAATGAGAAGCTTTAATGCTCTTTTATACTCATTTCAGGATTCAATATTGTAGGGCTGACCACAAATAAAGACCAGGAAGAAAAACCTCCACATTAGGCATGGAGCCCACTTAAATGGAATTTCCTAAGACAAGGTCAACTTGGTTCAACCATGTCCAAGACAAGGCTGACTTATTTTGATCTAGTCCCAACATTGTTAATTTTTAAGTGGATCTAGATATTGGGAATTGTGAAAAGTTTCAAGGAGAGAAAATGAAAGATGGAGGAAATCAAGCATAAAGACATTAAGATCTTGAAATCACTAAATTAGGATCTAATAGGCCCTAAAGCCACCAATAATGGGTGCTAACTTTTTAGGACGGTACACCCAGGAAGAAGTCTATTAGTTATCAATGTGTACATGAAAATGTGACACTTCTGTGAATCTTTATATGCAAGGAGACTCAAGAATGAGCCCTCACAAGTTGACTCACAGCTCTCTATCTGAGAAGTGCAAGGGTTGATATTGAGGCCCTCAGATTGACCAAATTACCCATGCAAGTACAAACTCAGAACGAGAGATTCAAAGAGGAGAAGCAAGAATGCTAATCTCCATGAATCTTGTTCATGCATGCAAATGAAAACTAGTCTAAATGATTGCAAAATGCAAGAAACAAGCTAATTTACTAAAATGGAGATTAATCTATATGCAATGAAATAAACTATTTTTATCTATATGCAAATTAACTAAATGTGCAAATCTAAAATAGTCTATATGAGTATTGCTAAAACAATAAAATGAATTAATCTAAATTCTATGAGTAACTATGCAATCTCAAATGATGATTTCTAAAGCTCAAGAAAATCTGTAGCATAATAATGATATGAAAATTCGGGATCCTCAACTAAGAACGAGAGGGCTCATTTTATAGTAAAATGTGGATTTGAATGCAAATCTAGAAGCAATGTGGGATAAATGGAAAAGAGGAAACAAATATCATTTTTAGAAGGTTTGTAGGAAAATGGAATTTCATTTATTTCATTTTTTATTAATTGATTTGTTTCCTTTTCCATCACAAAGATATTTTGGAGAAGATATTTTATTTATTTAGTTGAAAAGAAGAATAATATATCCTTTAATAAAATAAAATAAGATTATATAATTTAGAAATGAATATTAATTAAATAAAATAAAGTCATTTAATTAAAAATAGATTTTAATTAAATAACATCATTTCATTTAAGAAATATTAATTTCAATTAAATAACATTAATTTATTTATTTAAAAGGAATTTATTTCTTTCAATTAATTAAATAAAATTAATGAAATATTCAAACCTTAGGAAGAAATGAAATAATTCAAATGGTTACGATTTGAACAAAGAAGTTTAATTTGAAAATTGCAACACATTGATTCAGAAAATCGATGTTGTTAAATTGAATAAATGGGGCCCAAATTCTAGGCGACCATTTTAGGGTGCATACATTTGCCCCTCTTTGACTAATGTGAGGTCAACTCAGGATCACATCCAGTCAAAGAATGGAATTGAAGTGTGAGATTGATTTGGGATCACAAAACAACCCGGATGTGTGTTTGATGGATGGGAACACATCAAGACATAGATAAGCAAACTAAAAAAGACAAGGCCAACACCTGTGAATAGGTAATTGTCAAGTCTCAAATAAGAGATAAGAATCTCAAGCAAGGTTGCCCCAAGAGAAGCAATTGATAAATTTGATAAAGCTGAATCAATCATTGAAGTTTGATAGTTACTGCCCCCTCGTGATCGAAATCGAAGTGAGATAAAGGAGAAATGGTAAATTGATAAATTTGATCAAATTGAACTAAAGATAAGGTTCTTGATATAAGATTAAAGATATAAGAATCACAAAACCAATGTAGATCAGCAAGAAAGATTATGCCCCGAGGTTGAATTAGAAGAAAAGTAGTGGGGTGAAAGTGAATGGAAGATAGAAGTTTGGAAGAAATGGAAAGAAATGGAGAGAAGAAAGAGAATTTGCCTCAAGAAAGAGGATGCATCAAAATCAATCAACTGTTTAAGATAGGAAATTTTGATTGAGATCATGAAAGAAGATAAGGAAATGAAGATCAAATTGTGACCACATTTGACTGAAAGTCCACAAGAAAGATGAAGGAAACCCTCTCAAACTCATAATGCAGCCTAAAAGTGCAAATTTAACATGAAGTCTAAATAATGCAAGCTACATGAAAATGCAAAGGTGTACTTGCAATAGGGTAACATAGGATTTTTGTGTTCATCATTCATTAGAGAATGTAAAAGAACTTATTTTCATCATAGGGTCGTTATTACCGGACATTGGACGATCATACAATCATCACTAGTCACAAATGCAACTATGAAGATATGAATGTGATTGATATCGGATTGGAATGTGGAAAGATTCTAACATGAGCATCAAAGACATAAAGGTCAAGATGACTGCAATGTTAGCTTACCCAATTTAATGTAGAAAAACCATGCTCGCATCAAGGCATAAATGCCGGGATGACCATGAGAACGGTTGTGAAAAAATAGTCAAGGATGATGCCTTAAATCTCCTAAGTGTGTCAAGGAGACAACAAGAGACATTGAAGAGGTTCAAGACAACACCCACAAGCAAAAAGCAAAGAAAAACATGCCCCATGCCCCAAGTCTTCTAGCGATGCATCATGGAGAGACTTATTAGACAAGGACACTCAACGAAAATCAATAACAGCCAGCACACAAAGAAAAAAAAATCATGACATATCTCAAGCATTAAATGTTGCATTTAAAAATTTAAGTGTGTAAACTGATATTGAGTTTCGAGGATAAGGATCAAATGCTTGCAAGCAAGTAAGATCATGTGACCAAACTGGATAAGACCAAACTGATAAGTGTTGAAAAACACTCGATGTCAAGAGGTGTGTTGAAAAACACAGTTGGGTTGGTTTTGAAAAACACCATTTGTGAGGTGTCCTAAAGACAAGCGTATTCAAGAGACCAAAGCTAACATAGTGATGCCCCCTAGACAAAGACAAAGACCAATTCCAAACCAAGGCAACAAGGACAAGGCATGATGGAGAAAGGCTAAGTGTCGAGGACACATGCTAAGAAATAAGGGTGTGAAGGCCTCAAGTAGCACCCGTTTCCAAGTTTTCACCACTTGGAAGAATTTTTTCAAGACTTTTTATAAATTTTTTTGTATTTTTTTGCTACCAAGGCTCCTGTTTCCAGGTTTTCACCAAGGCACTTTTTCTTTTTTTTTTGAATTTTTTGAATTTTTGATTTTTTTGTATTTTTTTTATTTTTTTATTTTTTTTGTATTTTTTCAGCATCATATATGAATTTTTTTGGAATGTTTTCAGGATCAATAAGGTATATACAAAGGATGCCCCCAGACAGAACAGGCATCAAGGATAGAACTTCTCCAGGTGCAAAACATTGATAGGCTCAGGGAGCTGCTCCCCCTCTTCAGTAGATAGTAGATAAGCACCTGTACCAAAAGCTGATGTGATAATGTAGGGTCCAAGCCAATTAGGTTTGAATTTTCCCTTTTGTTCTCTATTTTATTGGTTCTTAGGATTCTCTCACAGGACAAGATCTCCTACTTGGAATTCTCTAGGGTGAACCTTTTTGTTGAAGGCTTTGGACATCCACTTTTGGTAGACCCTCATATGGTCAAAAGATGCTTTACGCTTCTCATCAAGAAGTTCTAATTCTTGTAGTCTCATGGCATGATAGTCTTCATCTATAACTAGGCCTTTGAGAGAGACTCAAAGTGATGGAATCTCAACCTCTAAAGGTAACACTACTTCAGCACCGTATGTGAGGGCGAAAGGAGTAGCCCCAGTTGGAGTACGAATACTCATTCTATAGGCCCACAAGGCTAGATTTATCTATAGGTGCCAGTCTCTACCATTCTTATGAACTGTTCTATGTAAAATCTTGAGAATGGTTTTATTTGAAGCCTCTGCCTAACCATTTCCTTGTGGGAAGTAAATGGAGGACCAATGTTGCTTTATCTTAAATCTTTGGCAGAGTTGTGTAAGGTCCTTGTTTTTTAACTAACCTCCATTGTCAGTGATGATCTCATATGGCACTCCATATCAACAGATGATATGGTTTAAAATGAATAAAGACACTATCTTTCCTGAGGCAACAGAAAGTGGAACAGCCTCCACCCATTTTGTGAAGTAGTCAGTAGCAGTGATAATGAACTTATGTCCACCTGATGAGTTGGGATGAATCTACCCAACAAGGTCAAAGGCCCATCGCTAAAATGGCCAGTGAGATATAGAAGGAATTAGCTCCCTACTTGGAGCATGTATCAAGTGTCCATGTTTCTGACATTTTTCACAAGACTTGGCAAAAGCTACAGCATCTATCTGCATTGTAGGCCAATAGTACCCCACCCTAAGCAACCTTCTAGCCATGGAAACACCATTAGAATGTCCCCCACATATGCCCTCGTGGATGTCAACTAGCGCTTGATCAGATTTCTCCTTTTCTAAGCACCTAAGTAGTGTCCCATCTAGACCCCTCCTATACAAATCACCAGAGATGAGGGAATGGCGAGAGGCATTACAAACAAGGTTTCTTCTTTCAGATCAGTTAAATGTGTTGGGGATGATGCCACCATGGAGATATGAGTAAATAGAACCATAGCGAAAGAATTTGTGATTGACAAGGGTACAAATGACATGGCTTTCTTGAGAGTCATAAATGGGATAATGTAGCTCTTCCACCAGGAATTCATATCTAGACTCATGTTCCTCTAACTGAAGAAGTGAAGCAAGGGTGGCCATAGCATCAGCTACTTTATTCTCAGCCTTAGGGATTTGCTAAAAGGTGACAAAAGTAAAGTACCATCTTAATGAATCAACCATTTTTTGTAAGGCATCAACTTGTCATCTTTTGTTTGGTATTGCTCATTGACTTGATTGATGATCAGCTGAGAATCCCCATAGATATGTAGTTCTATGATATTCCACTCTATAGCCATTTTTAGTCCATTTGTTAAAGCCTCATATTCAGCTATGTTGTTTTTGCATGGGAAGAGTAACTTGTAAGATTTGGGAATAGTGTACCCATGTGGAGAGACAAATAACACACCAGCTTCAAAACCATTTTGCATGTAGGAACCATCAAAGAATAGTTTCCAGGATCTCTCAGTCATGTACATAAGATGTTCATCTGGGAAATTGACTTGAATGGACATATTATCTTGAATTGGGAAATTATCCAGTTGATCTGCAATAACCTGGCCTTTGATTTCCTTGCACTCAATATCCTCTATGTCAAATTCAAAAAGAATCATCATCCATTTAGCAAGTCTACCCGTGAGAGCAGCTTTACCCAGCAAGTATTTGAGAGGATTAATTTTTTCTATGAGGTGTATGGTGTGCACAAGCATATAGTGTCATAATTTTTGAGAAGCAAACACTACTGCAAAGCAAGCTTTTTCAATACTAGTATAATTGACCTCGTAAGCAACAAGAGTGCGGCTAATATAATATATGGCCCTTTCTTTCCCTTGTTCATCTAATTGAGCCAACAATGCCCCCAGTGAAGATTCAGTAGCTGAGACATACAAAATGAGGGGTTTTCCTGGAATGGGAGGCATTAAAATGGGAGGACTTGCCAAGTATTCCTTAATTTGATCCATGCTCTTCTAGCAATCCTCATTCTAGACACATTGAACGCCTTTATGCAAGTTTTTGTTAAAGGGCTGCACTCTATCTGCCAATTGTGAAATAAACCTCCTTATGGATTGAAGGCATCCTTGAAGACTCCTCATTTGACTAATATTTTTGGGAGGTGGCATGTCTATAATGGCTTGGACCTTTTCAGGGTCCACTTCTATCCCTTTGGCTGAAATGATGAATCCCAATAATTTGCCAGAAGTAACACCAAATGCACACTTTTTTGGATTTAATCTTAGTTGAAATTGTTCCATGCGATCCAAAATTACTTCTAAATCAGCCAGATGTGTTCCTCTTTTCTTAGACTTAGCGAGGGTGTCATCCACATAATCTTCCATATTCTTATGCATCATGTCATGGAAGATGGTTGTCATAGCTCTTTGATAAGTAGCTCCTACATTTTTCAATCCAAAGGGCATGACATTCCAACAATAAGTGCCCCATGCACATGTGAATGTAGTCTTTTCCTGATCCTCGAGAGCAATCTTGATCGGATTATACCCAGAAAAACCATCCATCAAGGAATAGATCTCATAGCCTGCCGTCATGTCCACTATCATGTCTATGTTAGGAAGTGGAAAATCATCCTTTGGGCATGCTTTGTTAAGATCTCTAAAATCTATGCAGATTCAGATGGATTTATTGTGTTTGGAAATAGGTACAATGTTGGAAATCCAGTCGGCATAGTCTATAGCTCTAATGAATCCTGCACCAAGGAGCTTTTCTAATTCAGCTTTCACTAGAAGAGCTATATGAGGGTGCATTTTTCTCAACTTTTGTTTGACTAGTTTGACACCTAGAGCTATGGACAAATGATGCATAATGAGATTAGTGTCCAACCCTGGCATGTCTGAATATGTCCATGCAAAATTAATTTTCTTCTTTTGGAGGAACTCAATGTAGGCTTTCTTTTCTTGAGGTGATAAAGATTTAGCCAAGTGTACAATTTTTGGAGCCTCTTCTATGCCCAAATTAACAGCTTCTGTAGGTTCAACCAATACTGATGATCTATCTTGAAAATAGCTTGGGAGACTATCAAGTACCTCATCCGTAGGCACCTTAGAGAGGTTTTCACCCTTGGATGCATCTTTTATTTTTACTTTTTTTGGTTTTGACACTACCACACAGTGGTTTTCACCATCAAAACTCTTATTCTTTTTTTCTTTTTATCTTGTGACTAAGGTACTTGATGTCAGGTTCTGTCATATTGGTAGCCGGTTCACCAGTGGAAGAGACTACAGGTTCAATGGCATTTAGATAGCAGGTGATCTCATAGTCATTGTGAAATGTCAAGAGTTGAGGCTCTTGATAACATTGAGACCAATCAATAAGGTTGGGGTCAATAAGGGATAGGTTAATGACTGGTTCAAGATTAAAGATATAGGTGATGTCATCTCTAGTGACCGCAGAATTGGAGTCTATCAAGTATCCCTCTAAGGTGTCTAAATTATAATTTACCCTATCAAGTGAAGAATCATCTACTAATGCGACACGTGGGTTCCAATCTTCTAATTTGACACATGACTCATTAGCTACATCAGGTTGAGAACTATAAGCATGGAAAACATCCATATCCAAGTCAATTGTGGTGTCTGAGAGTGAATCCCATTCAAACTCATGAGAATCTATTTCTGAATTATTGTTGGGGCCTCATATGTAGAAGCCTCAAGGTTTGGAAGAGTTTCCTCTCCTCTAGCAATTTTATCAATCACAAAATTATTTGAATTATCACCATCCATTGCAGTTGGGATGGAAACACTATCCATAGTCAATCTTGCATTCATATAGTCACTATCTATCATAGCTAGGATAGGAGGACTATCATTTGTTAAATCTCTGGAATCTCCCCAAAGGAGATTTTTTGAAGGTACTCAATCATCTATCATGTCTTGTTGATTTGTCAAATCTGGTACATATTTTGTGTCATCTTCACTATCCCACCTATCAGGAATGAGGACAGTGCACTTGTTATTCTTCATAAAGCCTAGGCCAACCAGTTTCTTAGACTTACATCCAAAAAGATCATGATTAAGTGGTTTGGCTCTAGCATCTAACCTGTAACTAAGAGGGCCATATCCTGTATAACCCATCTTCTTGACAAAAGTATATCCTCTCCCATAGGACTTAGGAGAGGGGGAGAAATTTTCATTATGCTGGTACTTCTCCTCTTTGTATATCCAATCTCGAATAGCTACTTCCTCTTTTTCATCTTGTATTGGTACTGAGGATTCAACAAACTTGTCAAATAGTGTCATTGCCGAAGAAGACAGTTTCATCTCCTGTGAAGGCTTTCCATAGGACCTAGGGGAAACATGCATCTTTGCAAAAGAGTCAAGTTGATACCCCCCCATGCCAAGGTCTACTAATTTAAACTTGTCTTGACATTCTATTAAAGTTGCTTGATAATCCTTTGCTTCTTGATTAAGAGGGACATGAACATTAGCTGAGATTGAATTAACTGATAAAGTGCTATCCCCTGGTATGAAAATTTCTACTCCATTATAGGGGAACTTAACACACTAGTGGTAGATAGATAGCACTGCCTGCATGTTGTGAATCCATGGTCTACCCAATAAAATGTTGTATGCAAGGGTTCCAGTATCAACAATTTGGAACAAGATATCTTTTTCAACTAGGCCAATCCTGATAGGAAGGATAGCTAACCCCTTAGAACTTTGTTCTGCCTCATCATAGGCCTTTATATTGATCTTATTTTTAGTGTCGATCACCTCCTCTGAATAGCCCAAAGTTTTTAACAAACTTAAAGTACAAATATTTAGCCCAGCACCCCCATCTATCAACACATGCCTGACACGAGTTTTATGAATCATTACTTCAATGTGAAGGGCAAGATTATGTGGATGCCTTAGGGATTTGTCATCATCTTCTAAGAAAGATAGGTAATGTGGGCTGGTAATGTGATTCACCATGCCTTGAAATTGGTCAATATCTATGTTGTTGGGGACATTTGTTGTGTGCAAAGCATCCTCAAGGATCTATTTATGTCTAGGGGACAACTCTAGAAGCTCCAAGATTGATATTTGTGCTGGAGTTTTCTGTAACTGATCTACAAGATTGTAGTTTCATTTGGGAGCAATGGAGGACTTTATGGCGACATTCTTGGATGCCACTTGCTTGGATTGTTTGGATGGACCTAAACTAGGACCTCTAAGAACAATAGGGCCTTGACTCCTGGTAATAGCATTAAGGACTTGAGAAGATAACCTAGAATGAGGACCTCTCAGCACCACAACAGGTTCTTTGTCAAAGATAGGGGGAGATTCATAACCATGAAGGTCCTTACTCCTCATCATATTAACACTTGGCTCCACAACTTCAAGCAATTTTATCACATTTTCTATTGTTGTGTAAGTGTAGTTGATTGCAGCTTTGCCATTCTTTGATTTAGAGGTTTCCCCCTTGTCATAATTAGGCAAAGGTTCCTTAAATGCTTTGTGATTAGCATTGGTGTTCAGTCCATCCACCTTAAGCTTTCCATTCTCAATGGGATCTTGGATAATGTGCTTGAGTTTCCAATAATTCTCAATGGTATGCCCAATGCCATTATGAAACATGCAAAAAGCCTTCTCATCCCACCAATGTGGGTTAATGTTAGGGATGTAATGTTTTGCAAGATCCTGAGGATGTGCCAAGTTGTTAGCAATGAGATTTTTGAGAACATCCTCATATGAGTCACCCAATTTGGTAAATTGCCGCTTCTCCTTTTTGGTTCTCTCTTGATATCTTGGTTTACTTTCTTGCTGTGGAGGTGCATTAAGCTTCATGGCTTGCACAGCACTAGTCAAATTAAGAACACCTTGATCTCTTGATTGGGAAGAGTCCACAACTCCGTCATTGACAACTTGTTTTTTCTTGTTCCAACTATTGTTCTTCCCTTTATCCTTGTTGTTGTGTTGACCATTGTTGCCATTGTTGCTATGTCTGGTCAAAATGCCTTGTTCTTTTAGGACATCTTCAATTCGACATGTAGTTTCAACCATGGCATCAAAGGAATTGAAGACTATCTTTTTAATCTCATATCTCATTTTAGGCACCAAGTTACTGACAAGTATGTCAATCTTTTCATCCTTGTGGATTGTCCTAGGATACTGAGAGCACTGTCTCCTCCACCTCTATAAGAAGGTAACAAAGGGTTCCCCTTGATTTTGTTTCAAGTTGCATAGGTCCAACATAGTAACAGATCTTGATAGATTATATGCAAAGTGTTGAATGAATCTATGAACAAGTTCTCTAAAAGTCTTGACGGGGGGAGTAATATTGGTAAACCATTCCATTGCTTGTCCTTTAAGACTTCTAGGGAATAACCTCATCAAATAGGAGTCATCCTGATGAAATTCAAAGCTCATAGTATAGAACTAGCGCACATGGTCATGTGGATCACCACTGCCATCATATTTATCATATTGAGGGAATTCCACCCTCCTTGGAAAATCTTTCATATTCACAGTCTTGTCAAATGGATTAGGACAAATCGAGTCTTTTGAGAATGAGCTCTTAGGTTGCATCATTTTCTCCATCATTTGCTTCATTTGCCAGATTTCTTCCTCTTGAGAGGGATTTTGCTTTTGTATTTTTTTGTCCACATCAAAATTATAAGGGACTCTGGCGCACTTATTGATTAAACTTTCCAAGAACTTATCTTTGTTTTCTTCCAAATACCTATCCACATACTATTGGAAGATAGGCTCTTGTTGCATTTGCATAAAGTCTTGAGTATCAAGGTCATAATGTGAGCTACCACCTCCATGTTGGGAACCATGATGTACATGTTGGGAGTATGGTCTTGAGTTTCTGGGAGGGTTTTGCCTCCTATAGTGAGCATACTAAGAGGCCCTTCTTCATCTAGGACTAGGAGATCTAGAAGGGGTTCTTGACCGCCTTCTACTTCTTGGTGTTCTGGAAGGGGTGGAGGGAGGAGAATTATTTCCACTGTTAGCACCCCTGTTGTTGAATTAAGTGTTTAATTATTGGGCTAACAGCCTATCTTGCTCCTCTTGGAATGCTTTTCTCTCTATGTCCAACAAGGCTCGTTGTTCCTCTTCTAGAAGCCTAAGTTTTTCTTCTTTTGCAGCTTGTTCATTTTTTGCAGCCTATTTTTCCCGCTCAATTCTTTTTAGCCTCTCACTTGTATGCCTTGAGGTTGTTCAAAGTGGAGAGTTTGGTCTTGAATGTTTGTACAAATCATTGGTATACATTGCATTGACATGAGCTTCACCAAGTTCATTGTCTTGGTCTTCATGTTGTGACCATTATTCTGGGTGAGCTCGTCTCTCATTCCTTTCGGCTCTTTGATGTGCATCTAGGTACCTAGTGTTGATGGGGGGTGAACTAGGTTGAGCATCATGAGAGGAATTACCAAACAAAATATTATCTCTATGTCTTTCATAGATATCATCAAGGGTTTGATCCATAGCTTCCCTCTCCTGTCAAGTCATGGTATAACTCATATCCATACCTGAGTGGGAAGGTGTTGAGGGGGTACTCAACTCACTAAAATGGCTCTTCAGGTCAAACCAGGTTTCAGACTTACTCCTAGGTGACTGGTCAAATATTGGTTCATTTTCCTTTCTCTTTTGATGAGTCTGAACTGGGGGTAGTTGGTTGAAGACTATCTGAGGTTGCTTTCCTTGGGTCACTTGATATCTTGTTGTTACTGACATGAAAGGGAGAGTTCAAGAAAATAGACAATTCTAGGAAACATCAATACCAGACCAAGATAGTAAAAGTTTTCCCTTGTCTGAGAGAAATGGTGAAATAGAACTATTGCAAATAGGTGCAAACCAACACTACCACAGAGGTGCTTAATTCTTGGGTGAATACCCTAGCACATATGGATCAGGATGATGACTTACACAAATTACTAAATTTGAATGTGATGAAAATGGGTGGATGAAGAGATTACTAGCACTTTCCAAGTGTGTTATCAATGAGTCAAAAAATTTACCTATTTGACAGGAGCAATTCCTAATTTGTCAATCTCAAGCAAAATTTCTTATGAGATCAAGGATCACTAACTCAAAAGGTCAAGGACACAAGAACCCTAAATATAGAATAGGTCTCTAGAACTGGGACAAGTCACCTAATCGAAGAACTTAGTATTTCAGTTTGTTGTTAATTTTCAAAGATGAAGTAAGCACATCAATAGATTTTTAGCATTGATCAGGCACATAAGATAGCAATCAAGGAGTCCAAGCAATCAGTTGTCTTCAAACAATGAGCAAGGGGCAAAGCAACCTTGCACATGAACAAGAATAGTTACTTAGTATGCTACTCCTTAAAGATGCTACTTGTGTATGTTCTTGAGAATGTTTTAGCAGGCAATTAGAACACAACAACATCCTAGCAAGCTGTCTACAAGGATATACATGACTTTTATAAAGGGTGTCCTTGATATACGCAAGGTACGTGAGGCCCAAATCCATAGATGAGAAGAATCAAAAATCATGTAGTCGGGGGGAGACGGTAACCCAAATCTCCTCCTTCACTTCTCAAAGGTATAAAGTTCTTTGAGGCTTAGCCAAGAGTGAAATCTAACTCATTCCCAAGAGAGGTGTCTTTGGATTCACCTCCCAATATTTATACCCTGCCGGAACACGGGAGTTAAGGTCATCCCTTGAGGTGATGAAATCCCCAAGCAGGCCTTCTAGAAATGAAAAGTAAGTAATTCACTATCAAAAATTATTGGAAAGCACTAAAGGTGGAACACTTAATGCTTAGAGCAAATATGAGGTGAGTCCACAAGGTGGAGCAATTAACCCCTCACACAAGCTAGAAATGAGTCCACAACCTAGAAAACTAGTGAGTTCTAAAAAGCACAAAAGGGTTGTCTGGTGGAACAATTAACACTTCTTTCTATGTAGACCCCTCCCCTTTAATGTGGTGCTGACCTTGCAACCATTGGGTGGAACGAGGGGCCGGCAGATGAGCAAGTCCAATAACCCAAGATAGCAATCTAGATCAATCACAAGTAATCTAAGATTGCTAATCAATACTACTCATAAGTGCAAGAGGGTTTGAATCATGGAATATTTAACTTTCCAAGTAAACATGAAGTGAGTCCACAAAGTGGTGCATTTAACTCTTCATGTAAACTAGGAATGAATCCATGCCCTAGATTACTCAATGAGATGTTTTGATATTTGAAACCAAGAATTACTTACAATTTAAAAGACAAGCATTCACTTAAACACAAATTTGAATGAAAGAAAATCTAGGTTCATTCATTTCCATTAAGAGCATAAAAAAGGTGTTGTAGGAAAGCGTGTAACACTCAAGCCAAACATGAGAGTTTAATTTTAATGCCCAAACCAAATGTTATAGAGATTATAGTAACTCACCTTAGGTCCAAAGATCTGCAATCCAAAATTTAGCACACATCTGAAAGTACAAAATCAAGACAAATCAATGGCAAACCATAAGCATTAGAAATCAAAATCCCAATCAAAATCTAAAAAACATGACATCTACAATCAATATTCTGTGTAATCATATCTAAAATCTAAAATCTAAAACCCATCTTTAACTAATCAAAAAGCAACCAGCTATCACAAATTTACTTCGCTGAATTATCTGTGAAATATGCTTCTCATAAGATGTTTTGGCCTAACAAATATAGGTGCCAGAAGTAATTGAAGACAACTGATAAATAACTTACACATCCCAAAAAGATTTAACCTAAAATGAAACATTCCAGTTGAGATAATATGTAAAATTGAAATAAATATGAATTGCAACAAACATCCAAGAATGAATTAATATGCGAGAAAGACATAGTTCACTGCAAACAAGTTTTACAGGTTTCTAGTTGCTGGACCACGTTTCAAAAATGTGGGCTATGGCTCTTCAAATAAACACTTTCCTATGTTGTCAAAAATGTAGGCTATGGCACTGACTCCTTTCTACCTTCAAATGCTGAGATCAAAATGTATTGGCTGAAAATGATGCAAAGATCATTCAACACTCCTTGTGGGTCATTTGCAGTCTAGGTTTGTATCGACTAACCTTGCAAGTCACAGCAAGTACATTCATTATATCTTTCACTAAACACCATAAACGTTGCACACACATCTCCCTCACATGACAGTAGCAAATAAGGTTCTCAGTTTTTATGTGGTATCAATCAGTTATCCAATCAACAAAGTAACGGTTCTTAAAAACAAAGATTCCAATACATAGGATAATTAGCAATGGATTGTAAAATTGATACCCCATCATAACTAGAGACTTCCACCATTCCAATACATGAGTAGTGAAATAGCGAAAGAGCAGCACATTCTGATCAGTGGCGTAACTATGAATAAAGAAGGCGATGATCTATTTGACATCGAGCCTTTTAAATAGTAATTGATTGGCAAAATGTAAAATGCAAGGAATAATGGTATTTCAAGATTCCCATCATATCTTGGATAGATTTTTGTATTATGATCGTTGCTGATACTGAATATGATTTCAATAATGAGTCTATGTCAAACTCATACAACTTATCAAAAAGATTGCAAATGATTTATGGTATTGCACTGTGCTTATTTGTGTGGCGTTGTTATTCTTATTATTAATGTCCAAACCTTGTTGAAATGTTATTGGTGAGTATTATCAATATCCTTTAATTCTGACTCAAGACAAATTGATTCATGTGACTGTTACATTCCTTCATCAGAAACTGATAACTATTGATTTCTTTTAAAAAAGAATTGAAACACATAAACATTAAACCACTTCAGTAAGAAATCCGATGCTTAAGAATTAATTCATAACCCAACAAAAGCATAGCCATTCAGAATTAATAGAGAACAAAAGCATAGCCATTTTGAATTAATAGAGAACAACTTGTGAAGTTATACGGTTTGAAGACAGAAATTATTATTGAGAGTTTGATGCATGAGAGCGAACACTAATGTCAATATTGCTAGCAGCAACAGAAATGCTTAGCCTCTAAGCAACAACGTTGGATTTCAATGCAACAAATAACATTGAATAACAACAAATAATGGCAATATCAAATAACATCAACTTCAAATAACATCGAATAACAGCAAATACACAGTGGGCGCCAAAATGTGTACACAAAAATGTGACACTTCTGTGAATCTTTATATGCAAGGAGACTCAAGAATGAGCCCTCACAAGCTGACTCACAACTCTCTATCCGAGAAGTGCAGGGGTTGATATTGAGGCCCTCAGATTGACCAAATTACCCATGCAAGTACAAACTCGAAATGAGAGATTCAAAGAGGAGAAGCAAGAATGCTAATCTCCATGAATCTTGTTCATGCATGCAAATGAAAACTAGTCTAAATGATTGCAAAATGCAAGAAACAATCTAATTTACTAAAATGGAGATTAATCTATATGCAATGAAATAAACTATTTTAATCTATATGCAAATTAACTAAATGTGCAAATCTAAAATAGTCTATATGAGTATTGCTAAAACAATAAAATGAATTAATCTAAATGCTATGAGTAACTATGCAATCTCAAATGATGATTTCTAAAGCTCAAGAAAATCTGTAGCATAATAATGATATGAAAATTGGGGATCCTCAACTAAGAACGAGAGGGCTCATTTTATAGTAAAATGTGGATTTGAATGCAAATCTAGAAGCAATGTGGGATAAATGGAAAAGAGGAAACAAATGTCATTTTTAGAAGGTTTGTAAGAAAATGGAATTTCATTTATTTCATTTTTTATTAATTGATTTGTTTCCTTTTCCATCACAAAGATATTTTAGAGAAGATATTTTATTTATTTAATTGAAAAGAAGAATAATATATCCTTTAATAAAATAAAATAAGATTATATAATTTAGAAATGAATATTAATTAAATAAAATAAAGTCATTTAATTAAAAATGGATTTTAATTAAATAACATCATTTCATTTAAGAAATATTAATTTCAATTAAATAACATTAATTTATTTATTTAAAAGGAATTTATTTCTTTCAATTAATTAAATAAAATTAATGAAATATTCAAACCTCAAGAAAAAAATGAAATAATTCAAATGGTTACGATTTGAACAAAGAAGTTTAACTTGAAAATTGCAACACATTGATTCAGAAAATTGATGTTGTTAAATTGAATAAATGGGGCCCAAATTCTAGGTGACCATTTTAGGGTGCATACAATCAAGAGGTAGAATATATTATGGAAATTACCTTGAGAATATAATTTGTGTAAAATGTTATTGGATAATTTCCATGAGAATATAAAAATAATAGTTTAAAGTGGATATGCATTCAAATTTGGTTCGTTATTAATGTTTTTGGTATTCTAATTTATGAAATATTTATTGAAAAATGAGAACTTTGAGTAGAGGACTAGCATTCATCTTGGTAAATAGATTTGCAAATATCTGAGTTTCTTGGAGGGCAAGGTGAGTGCATGCAAGACATGCTTTTCTACTTTACAAATGAATATTTTTTCTGGTGGTTTGCATGTAATTTTTGGTGAGGAGGGTTCATCCTTTGGCCAAATTTATTTGGAAGAAGTTGTCTGGGGTTCATCTCCTGAACCAAAGAAGTTAAATACTACTAAGAAACGAAAAGAAATAGTTACTATTTTAGAAGATGAGGAAGAAGAAAAAGATGAAGAGGAAAATATTATAGACAAGATGGAAGTTGAAGAAGATATGGAGAGATTTGTTCCCTCTTTGCATAAGTTTGTGCATATGGATTCGATTATAGTGAGAACCTACTTAGATAATGATGAGTATGTAAATCTTGATGTTTTGTGGACCAATTGTTCTTCAGAGGACAAGAAAATGGTGAGAAAATTGTTGAATGATCACTTGATCAGAAGAAAGGTTGAAATTTATAATGTGTCTGGTATGATACCATTTGAGTTAATTATGAATATTGAGGTTGATTTTTTTCATTTTGGAGTGTATTACCTGATGGTGGATAAATATATAGTGAAGAAGTGTAACAATGCAAAATACAGACTCTCGAAAGTTATCAGTGAGATGAAGAAATGTGTGACGGAGATACATGATATTTATAGGAATTGTCTTTTATGGCCTACTACTATAGACAATTTCAGAGGTCAAAGTGAATTAATTGAGGATTTGAGTAAGCTTGGAAAATTATATGATGTTTTTAAGAATTAGGATGGAAAAAAAAAAATAGAGTCAATGAACTTCAAATAGGGTGGTTGTTGCTACAGAGACGGAGAGAAGATCTAATAAAAACATTTTGGTTAGTAAAAGACATGATTGAGGTTTCGTTGGGATTTTTTCTAGCATTCTAACCAATACAAAGGATTATGTACAATGATTTCAATCTTAGGATTGGACAAAATCATTTGATAGACTAGTGGAATGTGATAGTTTGTGTGTTCAAATAGAGACAACAATTGTTGAGTGGAAGAAGGAGCTTCATAATCTAAAAGAGAAGTATAAGAAGGTATTTTTTGTTATGATTGTTGTATTACCTTAAGTTTTATTTGTTATATTTTTTTCCCTTTTCCATTTTGAAAAAAAGTGGGGGGATGAAAGGAGAATAAATGTTGCATTTACTCAAGGGAATTTTTTGAGTTTTTTTGTGTTTTGGTGTTTTTCCATCAATGCCAAAGGAGGAGATTGTTAGACATATTGAGTTATTGCTAGAATTGATTTTCATAAATGTCAAAACCTCCATACCAACACTCTAGCAGTATCAGTTGGTTTTTGGTGGTTTTGATTATGTATATGTTGATTATTGGCTATGCAATAAGAGTTTCAGTTATGCAGTAGGAGTTTCTATTATACATAGGACATGTTTAGTATGAACATTTTTTGTGTTCTTGATGTTTATTAGCAAGTGTATAATGTTCTATTCATGACCCTTATGGTTCATTTCACTTGTGTTTGGTTTTTATTTTTATCAATTTCTAGTGATTGTGTTGACTACAATGTTTTTACAAGTATCTAGATAGTTGTGTAGTTCATCAAATATTTTTATTATATTGGCTACAGCATATGATGGTGAATCTTCTATCATTGATTACATATGTTGGTCTTGGTTGTGGTAGTTCTTGGAAAATATAATATGCATTGTAATATCTTAAGTGCAACATATTTCTGGGTCGTGGTGTAGCATGTGAATAAACATTCTTATGTATGTCCTAGATTTAGGATCGATGCTATATATTAAATATAATTGTAATTTCCTTAGCATTGAGGGTTTTCACACATTTGGTGTGAAGCTTACATATGTATGCTTAGATAATAATATAAATAAAGGAGAACCTTTTTGTATCTGAGAGTAGCGAGTGTGGTGTATGTGGTGAAAATATAGTGTGAACACGTGGCAATGTTGCACGTGAGTAATAATAGTTGAGGTGGTAGAACAAAGATTCAATCAAAGATTACATATAGATAGTAGTGGATTATACAGTTGGAGATCTACTAGTGATTGTGGTGACAGAGCTAATATTGTTGAATTGTTTGTGCATATTCAAATGCAAGTTTATCAGTTCTTATTTTATTGTATCTATCTCTATATTGGTAGTGAACCTATTCATATTTAAGAGTAGTTAGCTTGACTAGAAGTGAGCCTTACCAATAGTGAGAACAACTAACAATGATCCATTGTACAAATCCCCTTAACCGATGTCACCCTAATATGTGTTTTCATTTCATGATAATTAGCTTCTCTATGGTTTTTCCTAGTTTGTTTTTTCCACGCAAATCTTGGTGTTCTTTGTGTTAGTGTTCATGTGCTTACATTTTTACTTTTTTATATATTTTTTATGTGCTTAACCGATAAATCAAAATTTTTTATTGCAGTTGTTTAATAGTCTACTGACATAGAAAAAAATTTATAAACTGTTGTGGGAATAACTAATTCATCCCCTCTCTCAATACTTAGGCCTATTCAACAAAGTGTGGAATTTAGCAACACCATTCAATGGTAGTGTTATCAAAATTTCACTACCCTAGCAATTTTTCTACAAAAGATGCATTTCCAATAAATTGACTTCATATATTGATTTCAAAATAGCAAGACAAATACATTGTAGATTATGAAAGAAGCATTTCATTTGAATTTAATAATGATAAATTACATTTTTTGAGTTCATTCATTTGGAAATATGGATACATGTTTTTCAAATGTCTCACACAAGCCATGAGTATAGTTACTAGTTTTCATATGCATTTAAAGCATGAACAGATAGAATATCTAGAAGAAGTAAGGTTAGAGGAAACCAGTCATTACCTTTTTGCTTTGACTAGTTATGTGTCCCTTGATGTCACTCGTTATCCAACTCTTAGCTCCTAAGTTCCTAAATAAACTTTCTATCCCCCTGCATGAGAAAAAGAGTGGTGTTAGATCCCAAAGGATCTAAGCAATGACTGAATATATACAATTGACTACCATTATACATATGTTATTTGTTGATGCAATTTTTCTACAAAAGAAAGTAAACTACACTCAACATCAAAACCAAAATTTATTGCTAATGTGTTTGTTCCTGAATAGTGGTAAAAGGAAATCACCACTATTGAAATGTGATGTGTGAGTGTATGGGGGAAATATTAGATCCACTCCTAAATCCAAATGCCCAAAGGAGAGATCCAATTTGATCAACCAAAAGGTTAATACACAATTGAATCAATCTATGGAGAATATGAAAGAGAGAGAAAAACCCTATATTTCCCTATGGAGAATTATGCTTGAAATCTGAAATAATTGAAATACAAGTACTAACCTCAAATTAGGGAAAATCTAGAAAATGCTAATTTCTGATGTCTATGTGTACTTTTAGGCAATTCTACAACCTGTTTCAGACTGGAAATTTTGAGATGAAGAAAATCCAGAAATCTTTTGTCTTTTCGATGGCAGGTCGATTCTGAATTTGTTCGTAGATCCCGGAAGTTTGCCAAAAAGGGTATCCAAATTTTCTCTTAGATTCAAAATTCCACACCTATACCTACAAGAAAATGAGGGTTTTGTTTGTATGGGGGGTTTGCCTTGGTCAAACCCCAATTTAGGAATTAACCTTGAAATTGAATTGAAACATAGTGTGCATAAACAAAGTAATTGAAATAATTCACCTCGCTTATGTTGAAGTCCTTGTAGAGGATTTGAATCCTCAAATCCATAATTAGGAATGCTTTGATGGATGTAGAATGAATGTAGGATGTTTCAAATCAATGGAATTTGATCTTCAACACCAATCTTGAATTGATCTTTGCATATGAGGAGGTTTGGTAGAAGGATGGATCT
Organism: Chamaecyparis obtusa; assembly: GCA_027943335.1. Classification (NCBI taxonomy): domain Eukaryota; kingdom Viridiplantae; phylum Streptophyta; class Pinopsida; order Cupressales; family Cupressaceae; genus Chamaecyparis; species Chamaecyparis obtusa. Next base: position 857,586 of record BSBK01001162.1, on the reverse strand, counting down.
TCAAGGGGGCTCCAAAGAGATTAAATCCTTCAATGGCTAACAATGGATCTTCTTGATGGATGAATTCTTGAACACTTGAATGCTTGAAGGCTTGCTTGAATGCTTGAATTCACTTTTTTGCACTTGAGAGCTTGATGGCCAAAAGAAGATATGAAAAAGTGATGATAAAATGAGAGAGGAAGGCCTCCTTTTATAGTGAACTAGGGCACAATCCTCTAGAGGGGCCACCTTGGAGAATTAAATCCCAATTAGGTCCTAACCTTTAGAAAATATACCTAGATTAAATTAAATTTAAGGATTTACCATTCTAAAACCTGAAATGGCGGACTCGGAGGTGGAAAAACAAATATCCCCGAAACCCAACACCCAAAAATCAAGGAAATTTGAAATCTGGACAAGGGGTCAAGGACAAGCTCAGATCTGACTAGGTCAAAGTCAAAGTTGATCTTGACTAGGTTAGGATAGAGGTCAACTTTAACCCCATAAGGTCAACTTTGACCTTGTGGTCAAAAACCTCAGGATCTTGACCCAGAATGCTAGGAAATGCAAACATGAAGTGAAAATCAGGTGCAGAGGAAAGTAGAAGAGGGGGCAAAGCCAGATACGTGTAAAGACCTGATCAAGGCACTTAACATGACCCCAAACCACTTACTCGGAGGGATAAATTCTCTTATCATGGAAGTGCTTCCATTTTAAGATGATACATTAAGCCCCCACTTTAGCAAGAGTATGGACTTGATGCAAACTCTTGGTAAAGGAGATCAGAATGAAAAGCTAATCTTATCATAATCCAAGGGACAAAGAGAAACCTTAAGCCCCTAGGGAATCAAGTCTTTTTTGAATCCTAGATCACAATAAGAGGGACATCTCTAGAGAGAGAAAGAAAGGGTGTGATTACCTCACCCAATGAAAACTTATGTCCCATTGTGAACCACACACGGAAACAACGCAACTGGAAAGATGGAATTGAACCGCCTAGTGAATGTGGCTACTCACTAGTCAACCCATCAAGGATTCACCCTTATGAATATACTATTCCATAAGAATAAAACCAAAAAACTAAAGAGATCTAGTCTTAAGGACACCTCTGACCTTAAGGGATCAAAATATATGTATATTTGAAACTTGAGGGATCAAGAGATCCTGAAATATAAATCCATGCTTTAAGGATTAGTTACTAATCCAAAAAGGGAGAAAATGTATTTTTAAAAATATGTGCATATGAAAAAGTGTTTGTGTACAATAGGTGAGCAGAGCGTATGCCCCCATGTTAAATTCATTGTTGACACTTTAACAGGAGAAATGGCTTTAACAAAAACATAAACAACTCCACTGATTACGTTTCTATGTCGAGATGCCCCTAGATGAAGACAAATCAAGGGAAATATCATAGAAACATATAGAGAACACATAAGGGATCTATCTACCGTGGGGTTAGTATGATCATAAGATAATATATATATATGATATTATTGCAAATGAATTGACATCATTCCCCAAAGAAAGTAGAACTACAATCACAAAGGAGGAAAGATCACATAAGATATACGAAGGAGAATCTTTTTGGACCATGACATGGAGACCAAAAAGAATTAGTGCTACCATATCTTGAATCCAAGAAAAGTACACAAGGAAACATTTATGAACAATAGCACAATTACAACATAACATGGAACAATGCATAGATGAATAGAGATACATATAGAGGAATTTGAACAATAGTTTCGATTCCTTTATCACCTTGTACCAACAGAGTAACAAGGATCATATAAAAGAATCTAAAAACATTTAGAAAACACATTATGGGAGAAGCATAGTACAATAGGAAAACACACAAAAAAGCTACCACGAAGGACAAGTCGATCAAGCATGCCACCTACTCTCCCCATCTCTTTGTATATCATTTAGGGAAGGTGGGTAACTCGCAAGAGTGACTATATCCAACATAGTAGGAATAATAGCCAGTTCCAAACAAGGATCCTCTTGAGAATCACAATGTTTGATACTAGGTGTAAGAGTTAATTGTGATGAAAGCATATTAGGTAAATCAATGTCAATGTCAATAGTCTCATATTCATCATTAACATCATCAGTATCATCAAGAGTATCTTCTTCATCCAAATTAATCAAAATAGGATCTAAGATACAAATAGAATAATCATAATCATACATCTTAACATCATTATTAGTAACAACTTCTAACACATCATGCATAGGTTTATCCGAAGAAGGTGGAGATCTTTGAAGAATAGAATTATGAGCTTTAGAATGAGCACGACACTTTTTACGACGTTCATTAGTAGCTCGATTACATTTTGATTTATTTGAAATAGGTTGAGAACTAGGAGGAACAATGATAGGATCCTTCATAGGTTCTTTAGGAAGATCAATAGGATTATCAACAATAGGAGGAACAATCACAGGATCTTTGATAGGTTCTTTAGGAAGAGCGATAGAAGGAACTTGATTAATAGAACTAGAAGTCATAGTTAAAGGAGGTATTGAAGGTGTAGGAAAAAGACTATGATTAAGATCCATAGGAGGTATGCTTAATTAAAGAATCTTATGATGTTTATAAGCTTGATATGAATGAAAAATATTATCAGGTTGAGGAGGAAATGAATTAGGTAATGAAGGCCAAAAGAAATCAAGAGCAGCACAATCTCTGGGCCTAGAAGGTTGATATAAACTATGATTAAGCATCTTCACTTCTTCATCATGAATGAATTTAAGACACTTATGGATAGGTGAAGCAACAGCATGCATGGCATTCAACCAAGGCAAACCTAGCTTAACTTGAAATTGATCAGAAGTAGGAACCACAACAAAGGTAGTGTTCACAATTTTTCCACAAAGTTCAACCGGTAAACTAATAGAACCAAATGATGGATAAAGAAAACCATTACAAGTTTGAATCCACACATCTGATGTATCATAAGAATCACATTGTAAGCTTTTCATAAAAAAAATTTCTTCAGTAATAACATTGACTAAGGATGTAGGATCAACAAGACAACCACGAGTAGGTTTCTGAGAAATCCTAGCATAAATGTAAAGGGGACCATCAGGAGCCTTAATAGTCTAAGAGTCATCAAAGGTAATCAAAATTTCTTGAGATCTTTTATTCTTAGGTTTTTTTCAAGGTTTAGGTTGAGTTTTTAGTTTAAGTTTAGGTTGAGGTTGACATTGAACTTGAGATTGAATCAAAGGTTGAGGTTGAGGTTGAGGTGGAGATATAGATTGACCAACATGCTCCACTTGATTAACAACATCATTGAGATCATCCATCTTTGAATCATACACAATTTCCATAGTAGATGGTTGAGAAATTGTATTAGTATCATGCTAGGTAAAGGATTCATATAGATTTGAAGGTTTTGATTAGGAGGAGAGATAGATTTGTTCCCACTACCATCAAGATTATCAACAGATAAGGAATTAGAGTCAATTAAGTCTTGAACCTTATGTTTTAAAGAATAACATTTCTCAGTATCATGACCATTTTGATGATGATATTGACAAAAAGTATTTTGATCAAAAGATTTAGAGGCAATCGTAATAGGTAAAAGAGGTTGAATAGGAGGTAAAGTAATCATATTAGCAATTAAAAACCTATTCATAATAGCATGTAAAGGTTCAAAAAGAGGATTAAACATACAATTTAATCAGAAAGCAATGGATGCAGAAGTGGCATTGTGAGATGCAACAACAACTTGATCAGCAACTGCATTCGCTTGTTTTTTTTATCTTGACATAGTTGTTGAATTTTTAAAATTTGTTTGTAGTAGGAGCAGCATCACTTTTATCAACTAGAATAGGAGCCATTGGAGTGGTGCTTCAAATTGACTCACTTGTAATTGATAATGATGAAGCATTGCACAAAGTTATTAAAAAGAGGTAAATTTGGTAAGTAGAATCTTATCTCTAATATCCTTTTGCAAATTTGAAATAAACATACGTTGAATATCAATATCAGGAATAGGATAGGAAATATAAGCATACAAATGCTTAAATCTACCAATAAATTCAGTTAATTTTTCTTTAGCACTTTGTTTACAATGCATCAAATCAATCAAAGACACTTGCGGGCCAATGTTGTTTTGAAATTGTTGAATAAAGGCATTAGCAAGTTTTGGAAAGGAATCAATAGAATAAGGAGGCAAGGAACAATACCATTGTAAGGCCTTGTCATGGAAAGTTCTAGCAAACAATTTGGCTAAAATCATATGGTCATGAGCATAATCACTACAAAGGATTTGGAATGTTTTAACATGATGAACAGGATCTCCTTTTCTATTATAATTCTCAAGATGAGGCATATCGACTTGCTGAGGAATGGGAGTACAAATAATATCCAAGGAAAAAGGACTTCCCATGTCACATGTAGGGATACTAAACTTGTTTTGAGTTAAGGAAGTGAGTTGTTGTAAGGATGACATAGTTTGAGCCAAACTGATGATTGTTGAATCATTAGAGGAAATAGTAGGAGTAGCAACATTAGACACACTAGGTAAAGTGTAAGAAGTTACAGGAATAGAAGACACAACTAGAGGAATACTAGGAACTGTAGTTGGAAGTGGATTGGAATAAGTAAAAGGAACATTATGATATGAAGGTTGTGATGTAGGAAGGGACATAGGAGGAACACTCATAGGAGAAGAGGGAACCATCATAGTCACCAAAGAAGGAGTATAGGTAGGAATACTTGGTAAAGGATTAGGAGGTTCAACACTAGTGATAGGAGGAATCAACCCTAAATCTTGAGCTTCTTGAGCTAAAGGTTTAACATTTGAATGCACAAGGTGAGTAATACCGTGCAAGAGATTAACACCTTGATCACTATCACGGAGAAATTTCTTAAGAGCCTCTATAGCTTGAATAGAATCTTGATTATGGTTCTCTTGAATAAGCCAATTACCCATTTTATCAAGTTCAGTTGAAAGTTTTTGAACTTGTTTAGGAGGAACTCTTAAAGCATCATCCTCATCATGAGATGAGTGAGAAGAGTTTTTCTCCATAGTAGGATTGGAATCATGAAGAATCAAATTATCATCTAGGACCCTAAGGAAAGGAGATGAAGATTCAGGATCAAAGGCACCCATGAGTCTATGACTTCTTCTAACCGGAATGTTATAAGTAGGACTAGTAGTAGTAAAGCTCATAAACCAATGTAATGCAAATGAACTAAACTAAAACCACATAAAGCATGAATTTTTTTTATTTTTGAAATCTAATTAGCATGCAAGATCTAACACAAAGGAGAAATCTAATACTAACAAGATAAAAGGAAATCTAACACCAAAAAGAAAGAGAGCAAGGTTGTCAGGTTCACCAAAATGAATAGTGGTAAAATGGAATCACCACTATTGAAATGTGATGTGTGAGTGTATGGGGGAAATATTAGGTCCACTCCTAAATCCAAATTCCCAAAGGAGAGATCCAATTTGATCAACCAAAAGGTTAATACACAATCAAATCAATCTATGGAGAATATGAAAGAGAGAGAAAAACCCTATATTTCCCTATGGAGAATTATACTTGAAATCTGAAATAATTGAAATACAAGTACTAACCTCAAATTAGGGAAAATTTGGAAAATGCCAATTTCTAATGTCTGTGTCTACTTTCGGGTAATTATACAACCTATTTCAAACTGGAAATGTCAAGATGAAGAAAACCCAGAAATCTTTTGTCTTTCTAATGGCGAGTAGTCTTTGACCCTCATAAAAGGTCAAAGGCTACATTATTTATTTGAAGGTTGATTCTAACTTTGTTCACAGATCCCAGAAGTTCACTGAAAAGGGTATCCAAATCTACTCTCAGATTTGAAATTTCGCACCTGTACATACAAGAAAATGGGGGTTTTGTTTGTATGGGGGGTTTGCCTTGGTCAAACCCCAATTTAGGAATTAACCTTGAAATTGAATTGAAATGTAGTGTTCATAAACAAAGTAATTGAAACAATTCACTTCGCTTATGTTGAAGTCCTTGTAGAGGATTCGACTCCTCAAATCCACAATTAGGAATGCTTCAATGGATGTAGAATGAATGTAGGATGTTTCAAATCAATGGAATTTGATCTTCAACACCAATTTTGAATTGATCTTTGCATATGAGGAGGCTTCATAGATGGATGGATCTTCAAGGGGGCTCCAAAGAGATTGAATCCTTCAATGGCTAATAATGTATCTCCTTGATGGATGAATGCTTGAACACTTGAAGGCTTGAAGGCTTGATTGAATGCTTGAATTCACTTGCTTGCACTTGAGATCTTGATGGACAAAAGAAGATATCAAAAAGTGATGATAAAATGAGAGAGGAAGGCCTCCTTTTATAGTGAACTAGGGCACAATCCTCTAGAGGGGACACCTTGGAGAATTAAATCCCAATTAGGTCCTAACCTTTAGAAAATATATCTAGATTAAATGCAATTTAAGGATTTACCATTCTGAAACCCAAAATGGCCAACCTGGAGGCGGGAAAACAAATATCTCCAAAACCCGACACCCAAAAATCAAGGAAATTTGAAATCTGGACAAGGGGTCAAGGACAAGCTCAGATCTGACTAGGTCAGGGTCGAGGTCGATCCTGACTAGGTCAAGATAGAGGTCAACTTTGACCTTGTGGTCAAAAACCTTAGGATCCTGACCCAAAATGCTAGGAAATGCAAACATGAAATGAAAATCAGGTGCAAAGGAAAGCAGAATAGGGGGAAAAGCTAGATACATGCAAAGACCCGATCAAGGCACTTAACATGACCCCAGACCACTTACTCAGAGGGCTAAATGCTCTTATCATGGAAGTGCTTCCATTTTAAGATGATATAGTTCCATGTGCAGGAAGATAATTATTCTAATGTGTGTGTGCCCCTAACTGAGGCTCCCTTTGCGTATGAGCCTGACATACGCATTAGAATAATTACCTTAAAGATGTCAAGATCAAGAAATAAATATATAATGTTAAAGGGACATATTAATTCTGATATGAAACCTTTCATTACAATCAAAATAGACAAGCTAAGTCTATTTAAGGGACAATAGTCTCAAGTTGAAACCTTATAGACTAGAACAACAATAGAAAATGGATAAATGATTTTGAACAAGAAATATAGAAAAAGAGTACTGATATACATAAATGAATTCTAGAAGAGAGCAATAGAATGAATATAAACATGGAAAATGCATACCTCTTTCTTATGGTCAGCAGAGGATTATGGACATTGTTTGAATTTATCAAAAAGAAACAAATGCATACAACAACAACTTGATAACAACAAGTGGTTATGTCAGACATGGTATGGTGCTCATGAAACTTCGAGGAGATATGCATTTTTTTATGTATGAAATCTTTGGGGAATGACATGACATCAATCTAGATGAGTGTAAGGGGATCACCAAAAATTTCAATCCTATCCTTCATACAAGTGATCAACCTACAAAAAAAAATTGGGAGATGCTACAGGTGTTAACAAGTAGGAAGATTTATATCATGGTCAAATAAGAGATATGGTTAGCAAAGTCACTAAGTGAGTATATAACTTTTATAAAAGGGCATAATCCATAGTGGGTCTCCTTCAATATATCTTTCAAAGGTGTTGACTAAGAGATAACAGTAAATAGATAAAAAGCCATGAGATTAATTATTTCCTTCCAAGTTTGAATCCAATAAGAGCTACAACTATATTCAAATTTATAGATATACGAGGGAAAGCTAGGATGAGATATATACATCTGGTGCTATCTTACAATTTTATCTTCTTAAGGTTCAAAACCCATGAATAATATCACCAAAAATGGCCTTATGCACAAAAGGGAAAAGTCATGAAAGGCCAAGTATCCAGATTACAAGTAATATTTTACGAGTCCTCTGTTCATAAAGGAATAAATGAGTTCAAAAAAAAACAAAATCTGTGTAAAGGGAGAAGCCCAGAAATGTTCAAAAAAACTCATTACATGTCGTGGCAGCCATAGCAACAAAACTGAATGAAATCTTCAGCTCGCCCAAAAATAACAAAGAAAATTCCATACAAGTTAGCCTCCAATCAAAAAAGAATAAACTACAACAGCTCAAGCCATAAATAGCTCAGAAAAACCAGATAAAAATGGCCCACAGCTTGAAAATGCTTCTTAAACGGTAGAAAAGGCAAATACATTGAAGTTTCAGCAACATGGTGGCCATTAACTGAAGAAAATGCCACCAAATCTCAGAAAAAATGTATCAAACAGCTCTATGAATCTCCATCCATGGTGGTAGCTTAGGGTTCTCAAACCCTCTTTCTCATGAAAAAGGAAGAAAATGATGCGAAATGTCTAAGGGTTGGGTTTTTTTTGTCGCCCTTTGACACTTTGTATTATCTTTACAAATCTGATATTTTTTATGGGATTTTAATTTTTTTTTATTTCACTCAATAATTTAATGATATATTTCTTGAATATATCATTATATTATTGATTGAAATAATGTTCTATCCCCATTATTGTTTTCTATAGAAATCCATGGTAATTTAATAGTTATTAATTGATTTATTTCATACATCAATTAATAATTATTAAAGTATTTTTGAGGAAACTGTAATTTAATCATTGTTAATTAATGAATTTTATAAACCAATTAATGAATATTAAACCCTTTAAAAGGAAATCAATAGCAATCCAAGGGTGGAGAGATAAGGGTGTTTTAATTAGCCTAATGACTTCTTCTTAGAAGTTGTAACCATCTCGAGACATGAGGAGTGGATTTAGGAGATGTTAGAGAGTTTTTAGGAAGATTTTTGAAGTGAGACTTATTCTAAGTTTTTGGAGGACATTTATTGGCAGTTTGAGTCTTTTGAGGTCATTTTTAGTGAGTCACCAAGATGGTTAATGTCTTGGTTGGACTTTTTCAGTCTTCTAGTCCTTTTTGGAGGGAGTTTTAGGTCCTATTTTTTAGGCTTTATTGTTGCATTCAACCCAAGAGATGGGGATTGGCATTGTACTTAAGGAGTTGGGTAACTTCATTTTTGGGAAATTTTGATTATGCAAAAGATGGCTTTTATGACATTCTTTTTGTCCTTAGCAGTTTTATGCAGAGGTTTGTAACTCATTTTGGAGACTAAATATATAGTGACAGCATTTTGGAGCAGTATTCTATCAAGTTCAAGCCTTCTTTATTTTTATGACTATGTGTCAAGTGCATGATTGATAGGAATAGTAAGTGAGTTGATAACTCCTTTTTTATTTTTTGTCTCAACAATTACCTTGTTGTAGGAATGTATGTTGTTTGCAGGTTGTAATTTGTGTCCAAGAATTCATAGGGTTTTCTTGTGACAAAATTTCTTCCTTGTTAATTCTATTAAGGACCTCTTTATGAAATAATTATGCAAACCTATATAAAGCAGAAGTGTTTTATTCATTGAGGTAGAGTTTATAGTTTTAGGATCCATCATTATCAACCCAATTTTCTTAAATTTAGTTTCAGTTTACAAGTTCATCTCTACAATTTTTATCTCTTTCCCTACAAAATTTAAGTTAGTTTTGAAGAGTTATAGGTGATTATCCAATAGGAACCGACCTAGAATCTGAAGGTTTCATTTCAAGTTATGCATTTTCCACATGCAGAAATGAATCCCATGTTAGGAAAAATTGCTAAACTTGTGTAGTTTAACAAGGTGCAAATTTTAATCCTTGACAGTTTTGGCATGCCCGATAGGACCAGAGGTCCATGTTTTTAATTTCATGATGGTTTGATATATTGTCACTATAAAAATTGACCTATTTTAGGTTATCATTAAGTGTACCTAGTGACTCCATGGTGAAATAACAGTGATTGTAGTGCTACAATAAGTTTTTATGAGAAAAATTGAGACAAGAAGCTCAAATACATTTGAATATCTTGAGTTGGAACAAACATCAGATAAAAGTAAAGGACCTACAATGGAAATTTCATCATCCATAAAAATGCCAAGTATTTTGAAGAAAACTCCTGGTTTACTAGCTAAAGAACAGCCTCAATGGGATGTAGATTCAACAACTGTTAAGACACAACACATGACATATTCAGTTGTAACTTTCAACATTGTAGACAACATGAAGAAAATGAATGTTTCCATGAGTATGTGGGATTCTTTGGCTATTCCAAGTCAAGCGGATAGTTTGAAGAAGGCACTAAAAGAGGAGATCACTCCTAAGGTGACTTTTGTTGATGATAATATAGCGGCTGTCTTGACTAATGTTGTTGTTCAAAGTGATGAAAAGAAGACCAGCAATAAGGAAACATCTGCAGTTCAAGGTAAGAACGTTAAACCACCTCCATTTTATGTTTCACTTATTATTGGTGATACTTTGGTGCATAACTATATGGTGGATAGAAAAGCTACATGCTCCGTTATACCTAAGAAAAAGGCTAACCAGCTAGGCTTAAAGTATGAACTGTTAGAGAAAGGCATAGTACAGCTTGATGGTTTAGCTATCAAAACAATAGGTCTTATCAAAGATGTCAGTTTTACCTTACATCCTTTTCCAAGTTTCTCTATATCCAAAGATATCTATGTTATTGATTTACCTCTTTATTTTTCCTTGTGCTTATCAAGAGAATTTACTACCAAAATAGGAGGATACATATCATCTGATTGGTCACATATACTTTTTTGTACTAGGTATGGTACCAAAGTTACCATCCAATCCGATTTATTGTCCAAAGACCATATTGAGCCATACATGCCCAGTGTCATTAATGCTAATTGTGTAATTTTTTAGCATGATGAATATGTTGTTGCTTCAGAATCCAAGACTCAAGTTAGTGAAACTCTGAATATCTTATTGGATGAATGGGCAGCAAAAAACATCTTAAATGATGAAGCTAGTTTTCTTGTGGATGCAGGTTTAGGAAACTATATGTTTCAAGAAGTTGATTTAGTAATACTAAATCTGGTCAAAGGAGAAGGAGCTACTTGTGAACAACATAATGGTGTTTGGAAGATGTTTTTTGATGGTTCCTGAAACAAGAATGGTGCTAGTGGTGGTGCAGTGCTTGTTTTACCTAAAGGTGAGAAATATTACTCAGCATTCTGGTTCAGTTTTGCTTGAACCAATAATATAGTAGAGCATGAAGGTTTGATCCAAGGCCTATAATGGGCTAAGAAGCATGGAATTAAGCATTTGAAGCTACATGGGGATAGTGAGATGATCATTAATCAGGTTAGAGGCATGAATGCAGTTAAAAATGATACATTGAAAGCATATAAAAATAGAGTGTGGGATGCTATAGAGGATTTTGATGCATTTAACCTTAATGCTATACCAAGGAGTAAAAATTATCATGTTGACCACTTAGCTACTATTGGAGCTTAGTTTGACATACCAGAAAACTTTAAAAAGGTGATTCAGGAGCATCTCAGGTCCTTGGCAATCCTGTGTCACCAAAAACAATTTGGAGTTTTTCTATGTTGCTTGGTTCCTGCTTTGACCAAGTTGGATGATAGTTGGTCAGTTTCCTTTGGTTACTGAGTGTGATTGGTTATCTCCTGGGCGGTTAGTTATTGTCACTAGCACTTGGCATTGCTTGTCTGTTGCTCGGTTATCCCTGCTCACCGACGGGTTTAGTTTTAGTCTCTGTTGTGACGGATTTGTGCATTTATATTGGATCACAAATTTAATGTTGATATCCATCATTGGGAAGTGTGTGGTCCTAGATCTTACCGTTCCTTCCATTGATTATGGATCAGAAGGCTGACTCAGTTTGATAGCTTCTTGTATAAATGTAGTTGTTTGGTTGTAGTTAGGAGGCAGTTTTTGATAAGAGTTTGATAAAAGATAGAAGTAGAGATTTTGATAGATCCTTGCATGTTTGAGGACTTCTGTAAATCATTGTAATATCTGGCCCTAACTGGGAAGGCCTTATAGCCCAGCATGTATCAGTCTATATGATGAATATATTTGAAAGTTTCTGCATTCTCTCTCTCACTTTTGTTGTTTGTTGCTTTCACATGTGTTGAGAAGGCTTGGATCATTAGGGTGTGCCATTTTTTGGCTCCTCTTGATCCCTACCCTTGCGTCAAGTGGTATCAAAGTGAGGTGAGATCTTGATCTAGGTTTGCAGATCTAGGTTTGTAGGTTCCTCTTGAAGCCCTAGTTGATTGTTGTGGGGTAGCAGATTATGATCTGACCTACAATTGTAGAGGGTTGTCAAGATGGTTCATGGGAGGTGAGATGTAGATCTAGGATTGGAATATATGCTAAGGCAGATTGTTGTTAGATTAGAAGTTGTTGAAACAACCCAAAGAAGAGGCAAACATCTTGAAGATGTTAGTGATGATGAAGTTAAAGAAGAACATGCAAATGTAGAACCTACACCTATTATGGATCAAGGTGAAGAAAGATTTTTGAATGCTTTGACAAGTATAAAATCTACACCACATTTCAATCCTCCTAAGTATGGTGGAAAGCTAGATTCTGATGAATTGGTGGACTGGATCACCGAGATGGAAAAGTATTTTGATTATGAAAACATTCCTAAAGACAAGAAGGTGAAGATTGCAAGTACAAAGTTGAAAAGTCATGCATCCTTATGGTGGGAACATCTGCAATTGGATAGGAAGAGGAAAGGTAAAGACAAAATCAAGGTATGGAATAAAATGGTGAATAAGTTGAAAGGAAAGTTCTTACCTTATGATTATCAGATTAACCTAGTTCGGCGAATGTAAAGTTTGAGATAGAAAGATAGCTCATTAAAGGAATATACTGAGGAATTCTATAGATTGGATATTAGATCTGGACATGATGAAGATGATATGGAGAGAATCAGTAGATACCTAAACGTTTTGAGAGTTTCCATCCAAGAGGAAATTAGTATGGTCAAGTTGGAGAACATTGAAGAGGCTTATCAATCTGCATTGAAGGTCGAGGAGAAATTGAACAAAAGACATGAGAAAAGACAAAGAGGTTGAGGTGGTAGATTCCCTAGAGGAAGAGGTAGATCTGATGTTGAAAATGGTAGATCTGAACCAGAAAAGACAAATCTGGACAAAGGCAAGACCGAGTGGAAAGGTGAAAGTTCATCTAGAGGTAGAGGCAGTAATTACCGAGGTGGTTATGGTAGATGAAGTTTACAAGGAACTTGTTACAATTGTGGAGAAGGACATAGATCTTTTGAATGTACGCAGGCTAGTAAGAAGGCTGGTAGCAGTAGAAATGCTTTGATGCAAGAAGAGTCACCAAATGAACCTGAGAAAGAAAATAACTTGATGATAAGGAGAGCACTGTGGAATGAAAGAAAAAAGGAATATGTGGCAAGGAAAAGTTTGTTCAAGACTAGATGTAGAGTTTTTGAAAAAGTTTGGAAGGTAATCATTAATAGTGGTAGCTTAGAGAATCTAGCATCTAAAGAGATGATCACAAAGTTGCAGTTGGAAAGGTTGGTACATCTAAAGCCCTATCAGATTTCATGGATCAAAGATGAGCATACACTCCTAGTAAGTGAACAATGTTATGTGAATTTAAAGATTGGAAAGTATTATGATAAGGTGTTATGTGATATCATGCCTATGGATTGTTGTCATATTTTGTTGGGTAGACCTTGGCAATACGATAGACATGCTATATATGATGGGAGATTGCATAAGTATACTATTGTGGCTGATGAAAGAAACAAATCTTGTTACCATTGATGGAAGAACATGTTATTAATGTTTTCACATCTATAAAATTTTGTTTGATGGAAGGAAGAAATTTTTTAAACTCTTTGAAGAAGAATTATGTATGTTTTGTTGTGATCCCTAATAAACCGAGTAAGAAAATAGAGGATAATGTCCCTAAGGAGTTTGATAAGTTACTCACCAAGTACAGTGATATCATTTTTGATAACGTACCTAATGGTTTGCCATTGAAAAGAAGCATTGATCATTGTATGGATCTAATCCCTAGAGCTAGCTTACCGAATAAGGAACCTCATTGGTTGACACCTACCAAAAATCAAGAATTGAACCGATAGATTCAAGAGTTGCTAGAGAAAGGTTTGATCAGAGAAAGTTTGAGTCCTTGTGTAGTACCTATTGTATTGGCACTAAAGAAGAATGGAGAATGGAGAATGTGTATTGATTCCAAAGCAATCAATAAGATAGCAATGAAGTATAGGTTTCCTATACTGAGAATGGATGACATAATGGACAGTCTGACTGGAGCAAAGTATTTCACCAAAATTGATTTGAAAAGTGGGTATCATCATATCAGAATCAAAGAAGATGATGAATGGAAGACTGTTTTCAAGACAAAAGAAGGTTTGTATGAGTGGTTGGTTATGCCTTTTGGTTTAACTAATGCACCGAGTACTTTTATGAGGTTGATGAATGAAGTTTTGAAGAATTATTGGGTAAGTTTGTGATTGTATATCTTGATGACATTCTGATATTTAGTAAGATTAGAGAAGAACATTTGTTGCATGTTAGACAAGTTTTGTAGAGTAGAGATTGAAAGAGGAAAAGTTGTTGATAAATTTGAAAAAGTGTTCATTCATGAAAGAGGAGATTGTCTATTTGGGATTTGTTATTTCAGCTGATGGTTTGAAGATGGATCTTGGAAAGGTTGAAGCTATTTTGAATTGGCCTACACCTATGAATACTAGTGAGGTAAGATCATTTCATGGTTTGGCAAGTTTTTACCAGAAGTTCATAAGGAATTTCAATTCAATTTGTAATGCTATGACTCAGACTATGAGAGGAGACAAAAGAGAATTCAAGTCGACACATGGAGCTGACAAAAGTTTTGAGACTTTGAAGCAGAAGGTTGTTGAATTACCTATTTTGGCATTACCTAATTTCAGTAAAGTATTTCAAGTGGAATGTGATGCAAGTGGAAGTGCAATTGGAGCTGTGTTGAGTCAAGAAGGTAAACTTGTTGCTTTCTTTAGTGAAAAGTTGAATGATGCTAGAAGGAAATATTCTATGTATGATCAAGAATTCTATGCTATTGTTCAAGCACTAAAGAAATGGAGACATTATTTGATACTGAGTGAATTTGTGTTGTATATTGATCATAAGGCTTTATAGTATTTGGGTAGTTAGAATAAGTTGAATCAAAGACATATGAAATGGGTTGAGTATTTGTAGAGTTATACATTTGTGATAAAGCACAAGAGTGGAGTCACTAACCAAGTTGCTGATGCATTGAGTAGAAGAAGATCTTTGATGACCAAGATGAAAATTGAAGTTCTTGGTTTTGATGAGATGAGAGATTCTTATGAGTTTGACCCTGATTTTTTTGAGCCATGGAGAAAGTGCAGAGAACCTATTCAAGATCAACAAGATACTAAATGGGATGAATATTTTATTCAGGAAGGTATGTTGTTTAAAGGTATTTAGTTTTGTATGCCGAGAGGAATAATGAGAACTAACCTGATAAAGGAGAAACATAGTAGTGGTTTGGCTGGACATTTTGGTATTGATAAAACATGAAATTTGCTTAAGAAAAAGTACTTTTGGCCGCAGTTGTATAAAGATGTTCAAAAATTTGTGAAAAGTTATAGAATTTGTCAAGTTGCAAAAGGAGTAAGTCAGAACACTAGATTGTATACACCGATTGTTGTTCCTGAGAAACCTTGGATTGATATCAGTATGGACTTTGTTCTTGGCTTACCGAAGACAGTAAGAGGTAATGATTTTATATTTGTTGTTGTGGATAGATTATCTAAGATGACACATTTTATTCCTTGTAGAAAGACATCAGATGCAGTACATGTAGCAGATCTTTTCTTTAAGGAAATTGTCAAATTGCATGGATTATCAAGGAGTATTATCTCTGACTGAGATAGTAAATTTGTTGGATACTTTTGGAAAACCCTTTGGAAGAAATTTGGCATTGAGTTGAAATATAGTTCTACATTTCACCCACAAACTGATGGACAAACTGAATTTGTGAACAGAAGTTTGGGAAATCTTTTGAGATGTTTAGTTTGAGACACACCAAGTAATTGGGATTCTTTGTTGGCATAAGCAAAGTTTTCATACAATAATTCAATGAATAGGAGTAATGGAAAGACACCATTTGAGATTGTGAATGGCACACAACCAAGAGGTATATCTAATTTGAGAGACATTGCTGATGAGAATAAGAAAAGTGCTGAAGGAGTAAAATTTGTTGAGTACATGAAGACATTGTACAAAATGTGAAGATGAAGCTGGAAGACAGTAATCAAAAATAAAAAGACAGAGTTGATAGATCAAGGAGACATAAAACTTTTGATGTTGGTGATGAAGTAATGGTTCATTTGAAGAAAGGTCAATTTCCTGTTGGAACATATGGGAAGCTGAAGATGAAGAAGTTTGGACCTTGCAAGATTTTGAATAAATTTGACAGTGGAAATGCATATGAAATTAAGTTACCTTATGACATGGACATATCACCAATTGTCAACATTTCTAATTTGTATGAGTATCATGAACTTGATAAAGAAGTGACAGTACCGACAGAATATCCTAAGAAGCAAAATGAATAAATTGAATAGATTTTGAAGGAAAGAGTTGGCAAGAGTACAAGAGGAAAATAGTATATGGAATATCTGCTAAAGTGAAGAATAGACCGATGGAAGATAGTTCTTGGATTTCATAGTCTAAGTTGGATGTAGCTGGTACCATACCTACCAAATGATTTGGAGAATCATTTCAAAATAACCCCAGGTGTCTGATGCATGAGCATCTCGGGTCCTTGGCAATCCTGTGTCACCAAAAACAATTTGGAGTTTGTCTATGTTGATCGGTTCTTGCTTTGACCGAGTTGGTCAGTAGTTGGTCGGTTTCCTTTGGTTACCGAGTGTGGTCAATTATCTCTTGGGTGGTTGGTTATTTTCACTGGCACTCGACATTTCTTGTATGTTGCTTAGTTATCCCTACTCACTGACAGGTTTAGTTTTAGTTTCTGTTGTGGCCAACTTGTCACTAGTACATTTGAGACCTTTTTTCAATGGAAAAACATCCAAATTTAGATAGTAAACTATCGATTAAGAGACACCACCCGGTGTAATAGTTTTGTAGTTGAAAAAACTGATGGTTCTATTAGGCATCGTAATTATGACAACCTTGGTCATCACTAAAAGAGGGTGCCAACATAGTGAGCCTATCATCGGACCTATTTGTGGCTGTCACAATTGGGATGCCTACCCGTCACAACAAGTAACAAATGACAGTGACCCATCAAAATCTTCCAATAGGTAGCCATCATTTGTAACATGTTCACCAATGAAAATGCTTTTAATGTAATGGATATTCGTCAGAAGTTTAAAATGCATATTCGTCATTTATGGTTTGTAATGATGACTATGTTGTACATGCGACAGACATGCATTGGACATTTACGATGGCTATCTATCATTTATGGTTGTTTTTTGATAGTGATTCTTTTAATGCGATAGATGGATGTCGGATGTTTGCGACAAAAAACCATCATTGTTTTAAAGTCATCATAGTTACAACGATAATGATTTTTTTAAAATATATATATATTTGTTGATCGAGTTGGTATCGATTCAAAATGGTGTTCTTGCATATCTGGTTCCTTCTCATGATTTGGTTATGGATCATTCAGAGATAACTTTGTAGTATATTTGGTAGTGGCTTGTGGATTATTGATTCAAGTCTAGAGACTTGGATTTGGAATGGATCCTACCGAATCAAGACTTGTGACAGTGACTGCTCTAGCACAATTCAGAGATAACTTTGTAGTAGATTTGGTAGCAGCTTGTGGATTATTGAGTCGAGTCTAGACACTTAGATTTGGAATGGATCCTACCGAATCAAGACTTGTGATAGTGACTTCTCCAGCACAATAAGCTAGTGCGGCTATCAGAGATGCATTCTTCCTGATGTGTTCATGGGATATATGCAGACCTGATTGCATTCGGATATGATTCAAGTGACTTCTTGACTTCTTCAGTCCAAATTTGATGTGCAGGTTCATGATGCGGTCTGTGGTGTTACTTTGCGACTGGGTTCTTGATAGAGATCTATTGATTTGGTAGCCATTGAGATGGATCGATATATATTTGGCATACGTGGATTGAGATCTTAAATTATTGAGCTTCTCTTTGTTTTGAGAATAGTTTAACATTCTCTACTTAATAGGGCTAACCACGTGAAGGTGGAAGCTCATTTGACCCCTCTTAGGAGCCTCTTATGACCCTTTATGACATTTTAAGATCTCTAAGGTGTATTCTTAGGGATCGTAAAGGGTCATAAAGGGTCATAAGGGGTCCTGGGACACAATAAATGAGAAACATAAATGTAGGCATCATGGTCACAATTTTTTGGAAACACAACATAATTGAGTGGTATACCCAGATGATGCAATGCAACTACTCCTCCAGTTCCATGTCTACACTGCGTAAACAAAACCCAAAGATAAATAATAAATTTAGAGAGTGTAGGAGGAGAGTGATAACAACCAAAATAATATAGGGACCTCTATTACTTTGGTCATTCTCACTCTCCTCCGCTCTCTAAATTTATTTTTTATCTATGGATTTTGTTTACCACAGTGTAAACTTGGAACCAGAGGAGTGATATATAGTTGTGTTGCATCATCTGGGTATACCATTTAGTTATGTTGTGTCTCCAAAAAATTTTGATTATGATGCCTACATTTATGTTTGTCAACTATTGTGATATCTACATTTATGTTTCTCATTTGTTGTGTTTATGTGCATGTTCTTTATGTGTATCTACTAGAAATTATAAAAAAAAATTCAGTATCTAAAATAGCCCTCTGTTAACCACATTTACGCATATGGTCCCAACAAATTAGTGCACAAACTACACAAAGAAGGCATCACAGAAATATGATTTCTACTTTCGCCATTCAAGCAATCTTGGCGGCACTAGCTACCTCTCAAGCCTTGCACAAGTTGCACTCATTTCCTACATCAAGTATAGATGTAGATGGGGTAGATGTAAATGTGGTTTCATCAACCCACTGAAAGTATTGACATCCACTATTTCCCTACAATACCAAATGTACATCAGTTCTTTATAAAATGAAAAACATACGATTGATTAATTAACAAATTTATAAGTAGATGGTGATCTCTTAAACCATATGCTAAATCTATTTCTTTTTGTGTAACATTGGGATCTCCATTGCAATGAGCTTGTATAACCAATGAAGACATGGATTCCCATGTTAATCTATGACCATCATGTTGACATCGTTCAATCCATGCCGTCATCCAATCTTGATTGTTTGCAATAAACAAATGTATTGCATCCCACTCTTTAGCAGTTGCACAAAATTAAATAGATGACTTACAACAAATTTATTTCAAAGATTAAGAATTAATTTACTACAATAACATCTCATAATTTATTACCTTTCAGTTTCCTAAATCTACCATTGCCCACCAAGTACTCCCCTTCAAATTTTTTAATTGAGTCGAGATCCCAAATGTAATCTATATGGGTCTTTGCTGCAAGATTAGGAAGATATTGAGTAACGTACACCATCATCTAGTATACCATATATCCCTCAACCATAGAACCCTCAAGACATACTCATTGTCATACCAAACCCTTCAAAAATTTCAAGTGTCTCTCAACCATTCACATTGACCTAGCATGTACAGATCCACACAATTCAATCTTCTCAACTTGGTGTATGAGGTAGTGTTCTTGTGCATTGAAAAAAGCTAGAGGTAAACACTTTTGCATTTCACACATTAATCAAAAAAAAAATTTCTTCCAATATTTTATATCTTCTTTATGGATTTCTTTAGATGACAACCACCTACAACGGATTCAAGACATAAATATATAAATACGAGACTTTACAATATATTACTTGTTGGATATTATTGTTTGAAATATTGAAAAAATATCAATGCTTACCTCATGTATTTTCCAAGATCATATATCACTTGTTTGATATTATTGTTGAATTTATTTGGGAGAGATAGGAGTAGCAAATACTGCAACAATTGTCAACTAATCATTTCATACAATAAAAATTGAATGCAATTACACAAATATATTGTAAATACAAAAGACTGTGACTTACCTTGATGAAGGTATGTCAATCATGTGTTTTCATCCCTAACCCAAAATCATTTTTCTTTGATATGAGATTGCTTATATCCGCAGCAAATCCTATAGAAAATCAAATTTTTCAGATCACTTCTTTTATGGCATTACTTTGTTGCTCTGTTAATAACCAAGGAAGAGCACTTGCATTAATTTGGTCTCCATTGCTATTTGATTCGATGATATTTTTCATTGCATGATTGGAATCATGAATGTCACTACAAATTTTGCCAAGTTTTTCTTTGTCACGCCTTCCGTCCAATATTTTTCACATTGTCTCTATTACATTCTTTCCAATATGCATAGTATCAAACAAATGCACAATTTGTAGATGTTCATAGTAGGGTAGCGTACTAAATTCTTTGTGATAACATTTTAATCCTTTTGGAAGTTGGTCGATGATGCCTTCATGACCTTCAAGATCATCAACTACATAATTAGCCAACAAAACACAATCAAAATATATAATTTTCAAACATCGACCATTACGTGGAATGATATTACCTTTAATTCTATTATATTCCAACTACCATAGGTGAGGTGTCATTCTTCGGGGCTTTGATGTAGTCTCTTCTTTCCCATTGAAAAGATGACTTTCTACACTTTGATACTTATGATTTTTAGGGAGGAACTGCCTATACTCATCAAACACCTATTTTCTTAAACTTTTGGAATGACAGGATTTCATCTTTGGACCACACATTGGACATGCAAATTTTTCCTTTGTTTGAAGAACTACAAGATAACAATAAAATTAGATTAAATATGTATATTTTTAGAATTTGAATTATCCCGTACAACAAGAATTCACCATAACATACCACAAAAATTTGTCAACCTTGGAGCATCATGAATTGTCCACACAAGCATTGCATGGAATTGAAATTCTCTTTGTCCAATTGGTCAGGAGATGTCATACATAGTGAAAACATTCCATAACACCAACAACTCATCAATAAGAGGTGCAATATATACATTCATATCTTTCACTTGGTACTTACCTAGTTGAATTAACAACAACATCAAATAATTATTATGGCCATTTCACTCCAAGACTTATAATTACATGTAGATAACTATAAAATAATAAGATACCTAGAAAAATCATTGCCAACATAATGTGCTCCCTCTTTATTGACATCCATGGAGGAAGGTTATTGTTTATAACAAAAATAGGCCACACCAAGCAAACGGATCTCATCTCTCCAGGTGGATTGACATCGTCTGCTGCCAGAGAAAGCCTGAGATTTTAAGGTTCCTCTTTAAAGTGTGGCCACTTTTCCTCTATGCCCATAAATGATGAACCATCTATAGGCATTCAAATAATGTCATCTTGACTCCTGCCATGTGCATGGTAATCCATACATTGTGCCAAGCTATTAAACCTGAATAATCATTTCAAATGTGGAATAATGGGGGATGTGATGGATAACCTTGTGAGGCACCTTTTTTGTCACTTGATCATCTTGATATCTTCTCGTATTGCATTCAGGGCATTCTGTTGCATTTTCATGTTCTTTATAATAAATAATATGATCTTCAGGACAAGCATCTATTATTTGATACTCCATTCCAATATGTTTCATAGTGGCACATAATTCTCAGTATGAGTGAGGGAGAACATTTGATCATGGTATCAGAAAGTCACCTATCAATCTACAACAAATAATATAAGTCATTACTATAAACAATCTTAATGGTACATGTCTCACCTTTTATAGACTATAATGACATATATGACAAACCTTAGCATACGTGACATTTCTATGTTAGATAAAACATTCATAACCTTCAAATTCACCAACAACAATACAGCAAAGAGAAGAGTATATTGAAAGCCTTCATAAAGGGTCATGTCCACCTTCTCAAGTAGAGGTATATCATGGATGTCATCAATGTCATCCTCATCATAATCATCATCAGCAGCACCAGCAGTAGCACCAGCAGCACCAGTACCAAATGTGTCAACAATCAATGCATTCATACCATCATCTTCAAATATGTTTTCTCATGCATGATTGTCATCTTCCATGGGATCATGATCTTCAACTTCAATACTCACACCTCCATGTTCCTCTATATTCACACTAGGGAGATTGACCTATATAAAAATGATGATAATCAAACCTCCTTCCATGGTTCATATGTATATTAATTATAAAAACATTATAACAAACAACTTACCACTAGATTATAATCAAACCCCCCTTCCATGTGACCATTCTCCCTACAATGTCTCTTTGCTATTTTGGTTTTGATTCTTCTTGTCTTTAAGCCATTACAACTCTTGCATGGACAATAATATTTGTCATCGGCTTCTCTTTGAAAGTTAGACAATAATCTAGTGATTGTCTCCCTATTTTGATTGAATTCCCTTGTATTATTTGACATGATCATTAATGTGTATATCTACAAAACAAATTGGAGATGCCTCCTTTCATTAGCTTCATGTCACCTTCTCATATCTTCTCATTTTCTAACAGATTTTGCCAAAAGCTTTGTAGGAAACTAAGTAAGGGGTATTCTTGAGTTCAAACACATTGAGCTGCTACAACTGAATTATAAATCATGAATTCACTATAAAATTAAAACTTAATAGGGACATAAGTAAGACATTTAATGCATTATTACTTCATCATGATGATAAAAATTTCATTGGCTCAAAGCACATAGTGGTGCAGGGGCACCTAGAGGACATAAGGAGTTCACAAAACCTATGGAGATCAAAAAGACATCAGTGAACATGAAGATATCCAATGACATAAATTGGAGCATTTTGGAGCCTATAATGATCTATAAGGTTAATACCTGTAATAAATTGGCAATAAGCCCTGAAAGGCCTAATAAGCCTTAGGACCAATTTAGGAGTCTAGGATGAGTTTTTGAGTTGCAAGCTTATAATAGTTTAGATTTGGTTTTAATAAGGTTTAATAAGTTTATTTAGATCATATCCTAAGGTCTTAGATTTCAAAAATCTTAAGAAATGTTTCATTTGCAATGTTGTTAATTCAAATTTTTGAATAACAACAATCACTTGTAAAAGGAGGGAAAAGGGGTTTTTATGTTTAATTAGTCTTAATATAATTTTCCAGCCACCAAAGTTGGTTGAATAGACTTAGAGGAAGCTATAAATTAGAGGATCAAGCCATTATATGGCAGATTGGAATGAGACACTCAGAACTGTATGGACTACTACAACAAATTGTAGAAAAGTCTGATTTTCTTGCAAATTTGAAAGGATTTTTGGTATGATTAAAAGTTGTTAATGGTTGGAATGTTTTCTACAATGTTTTGATCCTTATATTTCATGACTTTGAAGTCATTCATGCTTTGAGAATTCTATTCTAATCGTTGTTATTCCATTTTGGGACTATACAGTCATTGAAAATCTGAATTAGGACTATTTTCTTGAGTTTCTTTCATTATGAATGTCATTCTATGAATGTATATTACTGGTTCTCATAGAATGGCATCCAATTAACATGTATTATAATCCTCTAACTTTGGAAATGCAAGTTTGATTGACTGTTGTGGTGATCACCATAGGGAATACTAAGAAACTAAGTGAATCTGGAGGATAGGCTGAAGGATAGAGAGTTCTGGCCAAACAAGGGCAATATTTTATGATTGAAAGTGTATAGATATGTTAAGTACAAGTTGAATCAACCATTAATTATTGTAGGAAACCTTGGGAAATGTGACATTGAGGAAGCCCTAGATTTAAGGGTTTTGAGGGCACAAATTGGGGCTTTTGTATCTAGAAACCTCTTGGAGTAAAATTGACTTCATATTACTTTGATTTGAACCTATTCATGACACTATGAAAAGACTTGGAGCCTAGGATTTTGACTAGCTAGTACTTCCTTTGTAAATGCATGAGTTTTAGGCCTTAAAATTTTGAGAAACAGTGTAAATAGTCATATACCTTCCAAAGAAACCTACCCTATCCTTTTGGCATGTTAAGGTACTCCATAAATAGTACTCAAATATATAATTTTTTTACCTAGTGTTCTGGGAAAATTTGAAGTTAAAGCCTTGTGAAGGTTGTTGTAGGGCTACAAGACAGGGCTAATAGGCCTAGTAGCAGTTTGAAGGAGTTTTGAAGGTTTAGAAGTGTTGGGTCTTACTTGGAAACACAAAACCTCTTGAATAAACCTTAATAAAATCTAAAGATACCATTCCCATCATCATTTACCATTTGGGTTAGTCTTGGTGTGATTGTGATCATTTGGAGAACTCGAGGGCTTGGGGATAGTACCTAAACCTCTAAAATTTCTAAACTCTACTTGTAAAACCTCAACCACCACCCTTACCTCTGCATCACATAGAAATTCAAAATAGTAGGATATCTTAATCTTTATGAGCTCAAATTCAAAATAGTAAGTGCATTATTTTATTACTGATGTTGCTATTTGATCTAATAGCATCAATATAACAAACAAAGCACTGACCAATCAAATAGGGACATGAGGTGCTCAAACAGTGAGCTCAAAAAACAATATATTTAGTCTTAATAAAATCTTATAAAGAAACATATATTTTGTGAAGTGTTTGATCTCTCTTTATTTGTTTTGTTGTTGATATTCACTATGTGGTAGTCCCCGTTTATGATCATTTCATGAGGAAATATCTTGATGGCTTGCAGGCTACAAGCTAGGGCATCATGCATTATTTATGAGCTCACTATTTGAGTATCAGCCAATCAAATAGGGACATGAGGTTCTCAAATAGTGATCTCATAAACAATGCATGATGCCCTAGTTGTAGGTAGTTATCTCTTTTATAATGATGGAGGAGTGAAAGGTAATGATCAATGAGGTTGCTGCTATTAGATCATACATTAATACACTTACTGTTTTGAATTTGAGCTTGGGCATCATGCAATGTTATTGCTATCATTGCATTCTTGCTACTATTGTGCACCATATATTGTTTTATACACTATTTATTTCATTGAGACTGTGAGCTATTGTAGTTGACTATATTCTTTTGGGGTCTGATCTATTGTAGTTGTTTCTTTTTTCTTTGAATCATTGTTTACAATTACTTTTGATGCAATATTTGTGTGAAGAACAAGAACAAAATTGTGAATGAGTGTATTTGACAAAGATAAACATGACACATTTTGTTGGGCTGATTGGGTTGGCCTGGTACCATTTTCATTATAGAAGAGATAACTACCCACAACTATATTTCATAATTCCTCCTTGGAAGTCATAGGTTAGTTTAACTATTGGACAATTAGCTAATAGGAGTTTCGAATAGATTTGAATAAAAACTAAGAGTATTGAATTTTATCATGCAATTTTATTGATTTCATTGCATGCTTGCTATTGTTGTGCACCATATATTGTTTTATACACTATTTATTTCATTGAGACTGTGAGCTATTGTAGTTGATTGTATTCTTTTGCGGTCTGATCTATTGTAGTTGTTTCTTTTTTCTTTGAATCATTGTTTACAATTACTTTTGATGCAATATTTGTGTGAAGAACAAGAACAAAATGGTGAACGAGTGTATTTGACAAAGATAAACATGACACATTTTGTTGGGCTGATTGGGTTGGCCTGGTACCATTTACATGGATTGGCCAGATATTAAACAATGAGCTCATGAACAATGCCAGTATTAAACAGTGAGCTCATGAACAATGTATGATGCCCTAGCTTGCAGCCCGTGAGCCATCAAGACATTTCCTCATGAAATGATCATAAACAGGGAGTACCACATAGTGAATATCAACACCAAAACAAATAAAAAGAGATCAAACACTTCACACAATGCCTTGAAGGTAATAGAAATGATGCCCTAGCTCTCAAAGCTTGCAGATCATCAAGCATTCCAAATGAAAAAATGTAAACAATGTCAATATTAAACAGTGAGCTCGTGAACAATGTATCATGCCCTAGCTTGCAGCCTGCGAGCCATCAAGACATTTCCTTGTGAAATGATCACAAATAGGGATTACACACATAGTTAATATCAATAGAAAAACAAATAAATAGAGATCAAACACTTCACACAATGCCTTGAAGGTAATAGCAACCATGCCCTATCTCTCGAAGCTCACAGGTCATCAAGCAATCCAAATGAAAAGATGTAAATAATGCCAGTATTAAACAGTGAGCTCATGAACAAAGTATCAAGCCCTAGCTTGCAGCCCACGAGCCATCAAGATATTTCCTCATGAAATGATCATAAATGGGGAGTACGCACATAGTGAATATCAATAGCAAAACAAATAAAGAGAGATCAAATACTTCACACAATGCCTTGAAGTTAATAGCAACGATGCCCTAACTCTCAAAGCTCGCAGTTCATCGAGCATTCCAAATGCTAAGATGTAAACAATGCCACTAAAATTGATTTAATGAGAAGACAAAGCTCAAATGCATACCTCAAGTGCCCATGCCCTCTTCCCACACAGTGCCCACCTCTTCACACATGCCAAACTCAAATGCCCTCTTTGCACCACGCAAAAGTGTAGTGTCATCTTTGTGGAAGCTCTTTGAATTCACAAATTACAAATGACACTTTCTTTTCTTAGTTTTTTGTTTATAACCAAATGGGTGTCACAATTATGATGATGTCATCACTATTATGACACCATCGGGGGCACTTGCAAAAAAAATCACAAAAAACAAACACAAATTGTAGTGGTGTCACAAATTGGCATCGAAATTCAACCCCAAATGTTGTAGTGTGTAAATTTATATTAGATCATGGATTTAATATTGATATCCATCATTGGGAAGTGTGCAGTCCTAGATCTAATCATTCATTCCATTGATTATGGATCTAAAGGCCAGCTCAATTCGGTAGCTTCTTGTATAAATGTAGTTGTTTGGTTGTAGTTTAAGAGGTAGTTTTTTATAGGAGTTTGATAAAAGATAGAAGTAGAGATTTTGATAGATCCTTGCATGTTTGAGGACTTCTATAAATCATTGTAATATCTAGCCCTAATCGGGAAGGCCTTATAGCCCGGCATGTATCAATCTATATGAGGAATATATTTGAAATTTTTTGCATTCTCTCTCTCACTATTGTTGTTTGTTGCTTCCACGTGTTGAGCAGGCTTGGATCATTAGGGTGTGCCATTGTTTGGCCCCTCTTCCTCCCTACCCTTGCATCAAAAGGGTTGTGAACATCAACATATCAAGGTTATTGTCAAACCTTTTTTACATGATAATATCATAAATTGACAGGTGTTCAAAAGTGATGAAAAAATCCTACAATTTTTGCTAGAGGAAGACGTGTTTGCTACCTCAAATCAGGGCAGAATTGAGCAGCAATATGAAAACCAAATCATTCAGTTAAAGTCAAACAAGCTGCCAAAAGGACTAGTTACCTTAGAATATATTTTCAACTCAAGTAATCAAGCCAAAAAGGACAAAACAAGTTTGTTGGTTCCAAAAGAACATTATGAGAATGTAGAGGTTGCACCCAGAAAGAGCTTAAAATTTGGTAAGGTAAATACTCCTTCTGAAAAAAATTCTTATGTTCAACTTTTCAAAGAATTTGTAGATATATTTTCTTGGGAGTATAGTGATTTAAAAGGTTTTAATCCTGAATTAGCATAGCATACCATAGAACTAGAGCCTAATGCCAAGCCCATGAGGCAAAGGCAAAGACCAGTCAACCCAAAGTTAGAGCCATTGATGCAAAAGGAAATATTTATGTTGATAGAAAGTGGCATTATCTTTCCTATCAAACACACCAATTGGGTATCCAATCTAGTCCATGTTAGAAAGAAAAATGGGGAACTTAGATTATGTGTTGATGTAGGAACATCTTGGGTCTTTGAGCAATCTTGTATCAACCAAAAACATTTCTTGATTTATGTACCTATTTGTTGTGTTTTCTTTATAATTGTTGTATTTGTTGGTTTCATGGTGTGAGAATATTACATTATGTTGAGGACCTATTTGGGAACCTTCTCCTATGAGCACATAAAATTTGGATGGACTTTTTCAAAGTTACAGTTGTTTTCCTTGCCGTCGGAGCTGCATTTTCCTGGAGTTTTGGTGCTGATTGTTCATGTTGGAAACCTTGATCCATAAGGAATCAGCCTTTTCTATCTTAAGGGCTGTAAGAGTACCTAAATTACTTTCATTTCCCAAGAGTGCAAGCACTAATTAATTATGAGTAAAAATTTATGCCCATTTTTCCCCAAGACCTATTTTTTGCCAGTTTTCGGGTGAAACGTGTGTTGTTTCTTCTTGTGCACTTACGTGTGATCAAATGGGACCTTTCACCCTTAAAGAAATGTTCTTGGGTCATGTAAGGACCTAAATCCAAAGATGCATCAATTTATATTCATTCTAGCATTAGTTTTGGTTTAAATCTTCCAGACTGGACCTATAATGTAATTAAATGCCTGACTGGCTGACCTGTGGCTTAGCTGGCTATATAAGGAGTCTAGATTGATGTAGTAGGGCATCAAGAGGCAATCATGAGTGAGATCTAGGAAGGATTATCAAGATACATAATTGGAGACAAAGATAGGATGCAAGTTGTAATTCTAATTTCATAATTCTCATTGTATAAGGCCGAAACCCGAAAGGCCTCACAGCCGGGCATGTTGAAAGAAATAATATAATTATCTGTCGTTGCTGCTATTTTATTGTCTCATGTCCATTGTGAATTAATTTCTTTCATGTGATATTATATTTCTTTTGTTGTGTAACTCTAAGTAGGGCTTGATTGTGGATTCAAGTGGACTTAATTCTACTTGATTTTGCTTGTATCTACCCTACCCCTACGTCAAGTGGTATCAGAGCAAGTTATTTCTTGTGAATTGGATCATGGAGAACCTTATTGGATTTTTTGTAGGGTGGTAGATCTGAGATCTAACCTATAACTTGTAGAAGGCTACGATCTTGCTGGAACCTAATTGTCAAGATGGTTCGTGCTAGAGGAAATGATAATGCTATCATGGATATGTTGAGGCAAATTGCAACTAGGCTTGAAGCTATAGAGATAGCCCAGAGAAGAGGAGCACATCTTGAAGATGTTAGTGATGAAGAAGAAGAAGCAGCACCTAATGCTGAACCTGAAGTTGAACAAGATGAGGAAAGACTTTTGAGAGTTTTGTCTAAGGCTAACTCCAGGCCTGCAGTTGAAGTTGTTTTCTATGATGGAAGGCTTGAGACCAATGCACTTTTGGATTGGATCTCTGAGATGGATAAATACTTTGAGTATGAAGGTACTCCTGATAATAAGAAGGTTAAGATAGAGGTCACAAAGTTGAAAGGTCATGCATCTCTTTGGTGGGATCATTTGCAAACTAAGAGACAGAAGAGAAGAAAAGAAAAGATCAAGACATGGATGAAGATGCTTGGAAAGATGAAGAAGAAGTTTCTTCCAGCTGACTACCAAGTTAGTTTGATGAGAAAAATGAAAAATCTGAGACAAAAGGACATGAGTGTGAAAGAATATACTATGGAATTTTACAAATTGGATATCAAATCTAGACATGTGGATGATGAAGTTGAGAAGGTGGCTAGATATTTGAATGGCCTAAGGAAATCTATTCAAGATGAGATTAGTTATGTGAAGATAGAAAGTGTGGAAGAAGCATACCAATTTTCTTTGAAGGCTGAAGAGAGATTGACAAAAAGACATGATCAAACATAGAGAGGAAGAGGTGGTAGATTTCAAAGAAGTAGAGGTAGATCTGATGGAGAAAGTAGCAGATCTAAAAATTTAGTAGAAGATAAAGGATGGGAAGATGACCCTACTGGTAAAAGAAGTAATTACTCTAGAGGTAGCTATATTGGTTACTCTAGGAATAACAATAATGGGAAAAGAGAAGAGAGATCTTGGTTTAAAGGTACTTGTTACAAATGTGGTGAAGAAAGACATAGAGCTTTTGAATGTACTAACTCTAGAAAGAAGACTGGAGGAAATGGTAGAAATAATTTGGCTTGTGAAGAAGTTGAGGAAATGTCTAATGAACCTAAACATGGTGAGAACTTGATGTTAAGAAGGATCTTGTGGAATGAAGAAGCTGATGAGGAACCTATTTTGAGAAAAAGTTTGTTCAGAACCAGATGTAAGATCACTGATAAATGTTGCAAGGTAATCATTGATAGTGGAAGTTCTGATAATTTGGCATCCGAAGAGTTGGTTAACAAGTTGCAGTTGTAGAGATTGAAACATCCTAAGCCTTACCATATTGCTTGGATCCAGAAGGAGCATAAACTACTTGTAAGTGAACAATGTCTTGTTAAATTCAAAATTGGGAATTATCATGATGAAGTCTTGTGTTATATTATGCCTATGGATTGTTGTCATATTCTTTTGGGTAGACCTTGGAAGTATGATAGGAAAGCTTTGCATGATGGTAGATTGAATCAATATACTATTTGGATGGATGGAAAGAAACAAGTATTGTTGCCTTTGATAGAGAAGTTTGATGAAGGTCATTGTACTACAGTTAGAGTATGCTTGTTTGATGGTAAAACATTTAAAAGAGAGATGAAAGAATAGAATATTTGCTTTTCATAGAAGCATAAGAGTGGACAGTCAAATAAGTTTGTTGATGCCTTGAGCCAAAGAAAAAGTTTTCTAACAGAGATGAGAGTTGAGGTACTTGGTTTTGATGATTTGAAGTGTTTATATGGGACTGACATTGATTTTGTAGAACCTTGGAAAGCTTGTAAAGAACACACAGTGAGTGATAAGTGGACTGATTATTTCATTCAAGAAGACATGTTGTTTAAAGGAGTTCAATTGTGCATACCTAGAGGATCTATGTGAGAGAACATAATAAAGGAGAAACATAGTGGTGGACTTTCTGGACATTTTGGGATTGATAAGACTATGAATTTGATTTTAGAAAGATACTTTTGGCCACAAATTTACAAAGATGTACAGAGAATGGTTAGAGGTTGTAGAATTTGCCAAACAACAAAAGGAACTAGTCAAAATTTGGGATTGTATACACCTTTGCCTGTACCTAATAGACCTTGGGAAGATGTGAGTATGGACTTTGTCCTTGGATTGCCTAGAACTCAAAGAGGTAATGATTCTATTTTGGTAGTGGTTCATAGATTTTCAAAGATGGCTCATTTCATACCTTGTAAGAAGACATCTGATGCATTACATGTAGCTAAATTATTCTTCAAGGAAGTGGTAAGATTGCATGGTTTGCCTAAATCTATTGTTTCAGATAGAGATACTAAGTTTACTAGTTATTTTTAGAGAACACTTTGGAAGAAGATGAATACTGAATTGAAGTTTAGTTCTACATTTCACCCTCAGATAGATGGACAGATTGAAGTTGTGAATAGAAGTTTGGGAAACTTGTTGAGATGTTTAGTTGGAGATAAGCCTACTAATTGGGATTTTATTTTGGCACAAGCAGAGTTTGCATATAATAATTTTGTAAATAGAAGCACTAAGAGGACACCATTTGAGATTGTTACAGAATTTCATCCTAAGGGAACCACAAAGCTAAGAGATTTACCTAATGAGATAAGAAGAAGTGTTGAAGTTGATCATTTTGCAGAATACATGAGAACTTTGCATGATGAAGTTAAAAAGAATTTGGAGGACAGTAATCTGAAATATAAATAGAGAGAAGACAAGAGAAGGAGACATAAATCTTTTGAAGTTGGAGATGAGGTTATGATTCATTTGAAAAAGAATAGATTTCTAGTTGGTACCTACAACAAGCTGAAAATGAAGAAGTTTGGACCTTGTAAGATTTTGAAGAAGTTTGACAGTGAAAATGCTTATGAAGTGGAATTACCAAAGGACATGGATATATCACCCATATTCAACATTTCTGATATCTTTGAGTACTTTGAATCAAATGATGAGATAGAAGATGATCTAGATTATCCTAAGAAGAATAGAGACAACATTGAGAAGATCTTGAATAAAAGAGTGAGCAAAAGTACAAGAGGAAAAGACTACATGGAATATCTAGTTCAATGGAAAGACAAGCCCGTTGAAGACAGTTCATGGATTACACAAGCTGAGTTGGATCTTTATG
Organism: Chamaecyparis obtusa; assembly: GCA_027943335.1. NCBI lineage: Eukaryota > Viridiplantae > Streptophyta > Pinopsida > Cupressales > Cupressaceae > Chamaecyparis > Chamaecyparis obtusa. Next base: position 825,552 of record BSBK01001162.1, on the reverse strand, counting down.
ATTTAGTTCAAAATATGATTAGTGCCTAATGTGGACATCAGTTCTTTATTTACCCCAGGTGTCTGATGCAGGAGCATCTTGGGTCTTTGAGCAATCTTGCATCAACCAAAAACATTTCCTGATTTCTGTACCTGATTGCTGTGTTTTCTTTATAATTGTTGTATTTGTTGGTCTCATGGTGTGAAAAGCTTACATGATGTTGAGGACCTATTTTTAAACCTTCTTCTATGATTACATAAATTTTGGATAGACTGTTTCAAAGTTACAGCTATTTTCCTTGCCGTCGGAGCCGCATTTTCCTACAATTTTGGTGCTGATTGTTCATGTAAGCGACCTTGATCCATAAGGAATCAGCCTTTTCACTCTTAAGAAATTTAATAGGACCTAAATTAATTTCATTTCCCAAGAGCACAAGCCCTAATTAATTATGATTAAAAAGTTATGCCCATTTTTCCCCGGGACCTATTTTCTGCCAGTTTTCAGGTGAAACGTGTGGTGTTTCTTCTTGCACACTTACATGTGATCAAATGGGACCTTTCACCCTTAAATGAATGTTCTTGGGTCATGTAAGGACCTAAATCCAAAGACACATCAATTTATATTCATTGTAGCATTATTTTTGGTTTAAATCTTCCATACTAGACCTATAATGTAATTAAATGCCTAACTGGCTGACCTGTGGCTTAGCTGGCTATATAAGGAGTCTAGATTGATGTAGTAGGGCATCAAGAGGAAATAATGAGTGAGATATAAGAAGTATTATCAAGATACATCATTGGAGACAAATATAGGATGCAAGTTGTAATTTTGATTTCATAATTCTTATTGTATAAGGCCGAAACCCGGAAGGCTTCACAGCTGGGCATGTTGAAAGAAATAATATAATTCTCTGTTTTTGCTACTAGTTGATTGTCTCATATCCATTGTGAATTCATTTCTTTCATGTGATATTATATTTCTTCCATTCTGTAACTCTAAGCAGGGTTTGATTGTGGATTCAAGTGGACTCAATTCTGCTTGATTCTGCTTGTATCTACCCTGCCCTTGCGTCATGTGTTGACTTCAGGGATTTAAATATGGCATCTTTGAAGGATAGGCATCCCCTTCCCTCTATGGAAAAAATAATTTAGTGTGTGGTTGGTTCAGAGCACTTCTCATTGTTGGATGGATATTCAGGGTATAATCAAATTCTAGTTAGGAATGAAGACCAATATAAAACCACTTTTACCACTAAGTGGGGTACCATGGCATACAAAAGAATGCACTTTGGTTTGTCAAATGCAGGGGAAACATTCCAAAAAGCTATGGACATGGCCTTTAGAAATTTAATGTATAAGTTTGTCTTGGTTTACCTTGATTATATCACAATTTATTCTAACAAGGTAGCAGACCACATTGGCCATCTCAAGTAGATTTTTTAGCATTGTAGAGAGTTTGGTGTTTCACTGAACCCCAAAAAATGTCTTTGTTGTTCATGAAGGTGTGTTATTGGGTTATGTTGTTTCCAAGAAAGGAGTCATAGTTGATCTGGAAAGGATAGCAGTAATTTTAGAGTTACCATTACCACATCATAAGAAGGGGTTGCAGTCCTTCATTGGAAGGATTAACTTTGTTAGATGTTTCTTGCCTAACATTGCTGATTTATTGAAACCGCTAACAACTATGCTCAAGAAGAATGTTCTTTTCAGTTAGACAAAAGAAGCCAAGGATAGTTTTCAAGTTATTAAAGAGTCCCTGGCAACAACTCATGCTTTAGTGAATCTAGATTTCAGCAAGGACTTCATTTTGTATGCATATGGCGGTTATGAGACTATTTCTACAATGTTGGTATAGCAAAATGCAAAAGGATTGGAGCAGCCAATTGCATTTTTTAGCAAGGGCTTAGAAGATTATGAGCAAAGATATAGTTTTGTGGAAAAGCATGTCCTTGTTGTTGTAAAAATTCTCAAGAAATTTTGACACTTACTGTCTCATAACAGGATTCATCTAAGAGTTGCACACCCTAGTGTCAAAGAATTTTTACTCAGTAAGGACTTGAACAAAAAGAGAGCTAGTTAGATAACACGGGTCATGGAGTATGACGTGGATATCCAAGTGACCAAGTTGGTTAGATGCAGGGGCATGTGCAAGCATATTGCTACTAGTAAAGTTTCAAATGATGGAGAATAAGCATAAACAAGTTTGGTCTTAAATTTGGTGTCTGATAATGACATAACAGCAAACTGGTTGCAAGATATGATTCATTTTTTGAAAACCAATTGTAATACCCCAAAAATGGGCTATAAGTTCATTAATCTTCTATATCAACAATTCGAATGAAATCAACATCAAAGTCCTAACCTAAGGCACATCTAAACATCATTCAATCATAATTGATTATCTTAAATTCTGCATCGGGGAATATTCCTAGCAATATTCCTAATTATCTTAATTATCTTTAATTTAATGATTATTTGGTGATAAATCATATTTATCCTAAGTTTGATTAATTGAATATTTTCATATTTAATTAATTAGATTTAATATCTTGCCAAATTAATTATGTAATTAAATTTAATTCTATCTATTATTAATTGTATTATTTAATTTTGACAATAAATCCAATATCTTATGAATAATCGATTAAATTCTTATTTAATTAATTAAAGCAAGTTGTCATTATTTAATAATATAGTTTTTAATAAAAGTTTGATAAAATAGTTAATTAACCCATAAATTAATTATTTTATTTCAAAAATCAGTTAAGTTGATAATAAATCACTTTATTTATTTATTAAATCATAATTATCCATGTGCACATTCAAGGACCAGTTAAACTCAAATTGGAAAATCAATGCAAGTTGTTAGCTTTTTGAAACTTAACATCTTTTTGAGTTTTAAAGTTGATCTAAACTTCTAATTCGAATTGAACTGTGCTTTTGCATGATTTTTGTGAACTTAATTATCTTTATTTAAAAATAACTCAAAAATCAAGCTGAGTTATTTGAGTGATTTATGGCTTTTTTCCATGCACCTCCAAAGCCTTGGATTTCTATAAATTAAAGGCTTCAACTCATCTCAAATCATCTCATAATTTTGCAAGCTTACTTTGCCAAAGTCATCCACAAATTTGCACAATCACGCTAGAGAATTAGAATTGGGAAAATCAAAGCTCTTGCAAATCGACACCTTTGTGAGATCAATCTTGTTTTTATATTCATTTAGATTCATTTTCATATCATTGTTAGCTTACTTTGCATATTCATAGATAAATTTCATTCTAGCATAGATTCATATCAGTTTTTATCATATTATTGCATAGAAAATACTAAAAAAATAGATTAATTGCATTCATATTTTATATCATTTTTGCATCCAAATCCTTCATTTAGGTGTCGTCTTAGTCACTGATCTCGATAACAATCTGAGAACATTAATCTCGCACCTACTAGAAGGCAGTAAATCACATGGTTAAATTAGATTTTAATTTTTGCACGATTTTGATTATAGCTAACCTCTAATGTTTTACTAAAGTGTTGTGTCCATAGATCAAGTACAATTTTCACACACACATTTCTGGTGCCCACCGTGGGGCAACCCACCTTTACATGCTAGTTTTGATTTTTTTTTTGGAGCTAAATCTCTAAAGTTTCAAAGATTTAATTTTAACTCTCAAACGGCTTGTATTTTTTCTCTGAAATTTTTTTAACAAGTTGGGAATATATCAGAGAAGCTACAGTAAAAAATTTAGAATTTTTTGAAATGTTTTGAATTTTTAATAATTTTTTCTTGAAATTCTAAAAAAAATTAATATCTAATAGAAATCAGCATATTTTTTGGAAATTTTTATATTTTCAAAAATCTCTTTAAATTCTACAAGGGGTCCATTCTTTGTATTTTAAATTTGGATGCAATATAATAGCTCAAATAGTCAATTTACAAAAACTAGTCTATTTTGATAAAATGGGTCTCTAGGGCACAAATGAAGAGATTTTTCTAAAAATTTTACATTTTTGGAAAGCTCTCTATTTTTTAGTAGGGGTCTCTATTATGAATTTCTATTTTTGTGGCCAAAATCATAAAAAAAAAAATTAGATCTTGTTGACTAGGTCAAATGCAGCAAAAAAAATAAAGTTTTGTGATGGGTATGCACTTATTTTTTTACATGATTCAATGAATGATATGGAAGTCATTTGGGTTAATTGTTGGTTATTATTGCTGATAATAATTGGTTTTTAGAGCTAACCCTATGGTTTTCATAAGTTGAATATATGTTACATATCTTGTTTGCTTGTTTGCTTGTTGGAGAGTTCGTCACTTGCTTGCATGGAAAAGCTCAACAAGACTTGCTAAAAATCAGGTAAAATCTACTAAGTGCATTGCAAGGATCCCAGGTATTCTCCTTCATCTAATAACATTTCAATTTGGGCTTAAAATAAATCTCTCGTGTGTCTAGCTTGGGTGATTCTTTTCATGCTTTTGTTTTACACACTTGCATAATTGATACTAGGTTGTGACACCTTAAGTATTTATTAGCAGTCTTAGATTACTTATGATTGATCTTGATTGCTATCTTGGGTTATTGGACTCGCTAATCTGCCAGCCCCTCATTCCACCCCGTGGTTGCAATCTCAATGCCATAAAGGGGAGGGGTCAACAGGACAGAAGCGTTAAGTGTTCCACTTGGCAACCCTTTTGTGCTTTTAGGAACTCACTTGTTTTCTAAGTTGGGGACTCATTTTTAGCTTGTGTGAGGTGTTAAGTGTTCCACCTTGTGGACTCATCTCATATTCTCTTTAAGTGTTAAGTGTTCCTCTTTCTACTTTTTGGATACTTTTGGTAGATTTGCTTTTGGAAACATACATATGTGCTCACATAGTAATTAGGCCCTATGAACACTATTTGTGATTCTTGAGAGATTAGATTCCCAGTGAAATCTTCCTTGATGATAGAATCTTTTTAGGTAGAGAGGATACTTAGTACATTTCACATTCAACTTGGTTAGTGCGTCTTCTCTTATTGATCGATACATTCTCTCCCAAGAGAGGTTGATAGATCACGTGAGGTAGACATCATGAGCTTTGGTGAATCAAAATTGGTTAGTGCATCTTCCCTTATTGATTGATACATTCTCTCTCCGGAGGGGTTGATAGATCACGTGGGGTTGATATCATAGATCTTGGTGAGACAAACTTTTTCTTAGCGTGTCAGATTAATCTGCTTGCTTTGTTTGGGTTAAAAGTGAAAAGGTGTCAAAAATCTTAGATCTGGAGCCAAGTCCCCTTGTGGTATCATACTGTGAGTCACCTTTAGAGAGGGTTAACTGTAGCAGACAATCCCTTCACAGGGAAAACTACGTTGACAGAACCTCAAGCGGTAATAGCCATTTTCACCGTGGTAGTGACAGCCACTATATAAATGTCCTTGTGGAAGAAATCTCCATGGGTATGGTTCATTATTGGGTTGTTAGATCTCCCTAGTAGCTCCTAAATATTAAGTTCTTGGACTGTGTCAAAACCTTGGTGCGCCGGGATTGGAGTTCACCCCTTTGGATCATAAAAGTTGTAGAGTCAAACCATTATTAAAAACCCTAGCGAGGCCAAATTTTCATTTTATAGGGTATATGTGCGTTATTGCAAAACATTTTTGGAACATACACAATTAGCACTTCTAAAGATTAGAATGAATAAGTCACTTGATTGTTCATGCGCAAGGTTGCTTTTGCCCTTGTTCATTATTTTCAGACATGCTTGAAATCACTTGCTTGCTATTTTGTGTGCTTGTTTATCTATTTGATTATTGAAAATGGACAAATCTGTTACAATCCTCAAATCTGGCCATTGAAATTTGCAAACAATTCAAATCTGAAAACTCAAAATTTGCAAAATCTAAAGTAAAATCCTTTCTAGAGTCAAAAGACATTTTAGGAGGTCAAAAGTCATACGAGTTTTTGCCAAGTGTCATTTTATTACAACCCATCTATCGTATGATTGAGTACCCAGTGTCGTATGAGTTTCCATGCCAACAAATTCTCAAAGTAAAATCTTGCAACTGTCATATGATATTTTCAACTATCATTTCATTGCTACCCAACTGTCGTATGATAACCAACCCAGTGTCGTACGAGTTTTCATACCAACAAATTTCAAGAAATCAAATCCTTCTTACAACTGTTTTATGAGATTTTCAACTATCATTTCATTGCATACCCACTATCGTACGAGCTTTGCAACTGTCGTACGAGCTTTTCAACTATAATTTCATAGCCTACCCACTGTCGTACGAGTCTGCAGAGTGTTGTTTGAAAATTTTTTAAAAATTTGTCAGAATTGCCAGATACTTCAACTTTTTCAGCCTATTTCCAGAATCTGTCAAATAAATCACTATGTCAGGAATAGAGTAGTATCCATTGAGAATTAGTACACGTCTCAAAGAATCATTACACAAGAGGAAGAAGCTTTAATCACCACTATGATGAAGCAGCTGCAAGCTATGCAAGTCCAACTTGACAAACTTGAGAAAGAAAAGGAACCTAAAGAGTTCTCCATGGAAACTCTATACTCTTTTTCATTTGATAAAGACTTGTACATGTCACCATGCCCTCAGACAAAATGTGAGCAACGTGACAACCCTTATGATACCTCTTCCATAGAGAGTGACACATCAAGCTTTGGAGACTATGATGACTATGATGATAGACAATTTAATGATACCTATGACACCTCTGTTCTTAAGAGTCCTCCTTGTCGTGTATTCCTACTTACTAAAAATGGGCCGTCACATTGGATAGATCATGATGGTGATCCATATGATTCTGATTTTGAAAGAGATTTTGATGGCTTTTGTGGACAATACCTTGATTATGATCCATCTACTACTGCTGAAGACTATAAAATGCATCGTGTTAGCTTAAAGCATCAATATTATAAGAATCCTTCTCCTAAGGACTCTCCTGCTAAAAATAAAGATTATCTTCTCAAGAAAGATCATGTTAATGCTAAACCTTTGTCCGGTGATGGTTCCCTTCCATCCCCTACTTCTTCCAATACCCGTACATTTCCTAAAGCTTCTGAGTCTTTCAAATCTTTCATAGAACCTTCATCCGACACAAGCCCTGATACTTTTCATGTGGTTCCCTATAGTTATCCTCCAGGGCTACCTCTTAAAGAAACTCAAGCTAACCTTCACTTGGCTGCAAATACTTTTAATGATGCTAAACCTAAAGAGCCTCAGCCTTCATATGCTATAATCCCTACTTCAACTAGTCCTCCACCATCCCTGCAACAGTCTTCCATACCATTCCAACATGCTTCCTTATCTTTAGAAGTGGCTCCATTTCAAGAGGACTCCAAAAATGATGAAGAAAAGAACATAAAGAAAGATCAAGATCAAGAACCCTCCATTTCATCCACTCCTTTTCCCAATGTCTCTTATCCACTTCATGGTTCTTTTGATCCTGCACACCCTTTTTCATGCATTCCACCATGTCTTAAGTCTTCTCCTAAGAAAGATCAAGCTACTACTTACACTGTTGAGCTTATTGACAATCAAAATAACCTTACTATGCTTGCGCTTTCCAAAGATGATACTTCCATTAAGGTTGGTAAAAATGGTGTTGTTCCTTCCAATGTTACGCCTATTGAAAATCAAGAGAAAAATTATGCGCTTGTGCTATCGAAAGATCCTTGTCAAGATCAAAGTCTTCCATCTTCTTATTCTACCACTCCATGTTCACTTCCACTTTCTACTCTTCCTAAGTCTTTGCAAGCTTTGAACAATCCTTTCAAAGAAGGTGCTCATATTCAAGATGTCCAAGATTCTATTGAAAATCCTAATGATCACTCTAAAGATGCTGACATCCTTGGTTGTCATATAGATGCTGATGAACTTATTGATTATCCTTTTCTATCTTCCACTTCCATCCTTGGACCTCCTCCACCACTACTAAGGGCTTCACGTCTACCTTCCATCTTGGGTCCTTATGTCCCTTCACTTTCCCCTCCTAACTCTCCTAATTCATCATCCATCTTGGGTCCCTACATCCCTCCATCTCCTATATTTCCTCAAGATCAACATAGATGCATACCCTTGAATCCTTTTCATCCACCCACCCATCTAAACTAGTCATATCCTCCTTCTTCCACAAGTCCCAAGTCTTTTGGAAGTAACTTGAATGTTCAATACAAGAAAAAGAAGCAATACAAGAATCCATCAAAAAAAGAAGATCACCATGTCTCCTCTAATAGACATGGAAACATAAAGTCAAAAAAGATATCTAAGAAAAAAACTACAAGACAAGTATGGGTTCCAAAATCCATCATAGAAGATATTCTCTCTAGATCATCAAAAGGAAATAAAAAGCCTATGGCTATATGGATTCCAAAGTCTCTCTTGAAAGAGTCTAGTGTTGAGAAAAAAGTGAAATTGACATTCAAGCTTCCAAAGACTTCCACTTCATCTTCTTCCAAAAACATTTTTCCATTCCATGTGCCTAAACCACAACCTCTGCTATCCATTTTCCATATTCCTTCACGTATTCCTTCATTCATGTTTCCTCCATCCTCTCACCACCCTTCAAGGTATGTGTTGATGTTGAGCTTGCCTTCCTTTCCACCTACCATTTCACAATCCTTCCATTCATTATCCTTCTACCTCCTATCTTTTTTCCTCGTTTGTCTATTCCTCCTATCTTCCAACCTCACTTGCTTTACATAAAACCTTATCCTCCATTTTGCTCTTTCATCTTCCTTTTCCTATCAGCATCTTTGAGCATATCATTTTGAATCTTTGGCATATCATGGTTTATCATTTCAAGGAGCATTATCTAAAAAGCTTGCCTTCTTCTAAAAATACAAAAAAATAAAAATAAAATAAAATTGAAAATGTGCCTTGGTGAAAATCTGGAAATAGGTGCCTTGGTAGCAAAACTAAAGAGAAATAAATTCATCTTATGGTGAAAACCACTCCCTTGTGGCACCTTGGATAAGTACCATGATGAAAACCTGGCAATCAAGCATCATGCATAGTTCTTCTACATATTTCATCCATTTCATCTTCTCTCTTTGATCTTGACAATGTTGATTTATACACGAACATTTGGCTATTTTTTTTTTGAGCTATCTTACGATGATCTTGCTTTCATTCCCTTCCTTTTTAGCCTTCATATCTATCTTCCTCCATTCATTTTCATCTTTTGCTATCATTTCCCCTTTGGTTTTGATCTAATAAAAAAAAAGAAAAAAAGAGTAAAACACAGTGCTATGAATCCTCTTGACATGTCTACTCCTTTGGACTACATCCTGTCCTTCTTTAGCATTATGTTGGCCTTTCATTGCTTGTCCAAATGTGCTTTACATGAAAATTCTTCCCTAGCTTGATTATTCTTGAGGATTTTTCCCTTGAGGATTTCTTCCCTTCGTTCTCCTTCATTCTCTTGTCTTCCATCCCATCCACCAACTTGCTAATCCCTCTTGTTCTCCACCTTGCTAGACATTGGGACTGCACGATATGATCTTTCTTGGGAGTTTGCAATGGAAAAAGATGCTATCAAATATACCAAGTATCAGAATAAGTATCAAAACTAGTATCAGAATAAGTATAAGAACAAGTATTAGAACTAGTATCAAAACCAATATCAGAACAAGTATCAGATCAAGTATCAAAACTCTGACTGGGGCTACACCTTTCACTTTAGTTTATGGGTCTAAGGTAGTACTACCTATTGAGGTTGAAATCCCATCACTCAGAATTCAAATGCATGGTCTAGTAACTGATGCTGACTACAGAGTGTCTAAGTTGCAAGAACTTGAACTACCAGATGAGCGTAGAAAAGAAGCGTATGATCTTCTCAGAGTATATCAGAAGAGAATGTCTAGAGGCTACAACAAGAAATTTAGACACAGAGAATTTCAAGTTGGTGATCTAGTCTTGAGAGAAAATCCTAAAAATCAATCCCATCGAGAATGCAAGGGGAAGTTCGAACCCAACTGGCTGGGTCCCTTTGTCATCACTGCTACTTTTGGCTCTAGTACCTATCAACTCTCAATGACTAAAGGAGAACAACTTTGAGAACCAATCAACATTCTCCATCTGAAGAAATTCTACGCCTAAGGCATTCAGTCTATGGTAAAATGTCTTGAAAAAATTATAAAATTTGGAAAATGTCCTGAAAAAATGAACATCTTGGTGAAAACCTAGCAATAGGCGCTTTGATGATTCACAAAAAATATCAAAAATGAGAAAAAATTGAAAAATTATTAAAAAAAAAAAAATGAGAAAAAGAAAAAACAAAGTGCCTTGGTGAAAACCTGGAAACAGGCGCCTTGGTAGCAAAAATAGAATCTCTGCCAAGATGGTGAAAACCCAGCAAACAGATGCCACTTGTTTCAAAATGCTCCATCTATCAACACAATCTTGGTCTTTCCCAGCTTTTAGTCTTGCTTTAGTTTGTGCATATCTCCCAGTTTATTTCTGCATTTCCAGTTTTCAATAAGTCAATTTGTCCACCAATCTGCTCAAGTGTCTGTATCCTATCAATGTTCAAACTTGGGAGCAATCAGTGTCATATCCTATGATCTCCCATGTATCTTAGACGTGTCATATCCAGCTAGAGTCCTTTGAAGCTTCATGTGAGTCAGTCTGCTTGTCTTGTCTTCAGAAAGGATTTTGCATCTACAACAACGCAATCAACATCAAACATCAAACTAAAAAAAATCTATGCTTTTTTACATGCTTTTATCTCCTTGTATGCTTACTGATTCGCATTGAGATTTTTGCTATTGTGTTCCTTCGAGCTCTTTGATGATGTCCTTTATAGGATTTAGAGAGTGATGACTAGGGGCATAATCTTTTCTATCTTCTGCTTGTATGTGAAAATCTAACATCTTTGGAAATTTTGGATTGAAATGGTGTCTGACTGTAAGAGCCTCTATCTTGAATTAGATGGTCATGCGTATCTCGACCATTGATACCCATAAAATTCAAGGAAGTTTGATCTCACTATTGTCTTTTTGAGTGAGTTCTTTCTCCTACTGTGAAACGCAATCTTACCTAAGGATGTGAATGATAAAGGGTCACTGCGGGTAATTCACATTGGATTTAGAATGATCTCTTGGTTGTTTGATGTGTTTGCAATGCAAGGCATATTCAGGTCATCATGACGTTTATGTTTTGATGCTTATATAAATTGCTATATCAAAATGAACATGATATTCAAGTCATCCTGGCGTTTGTGCCTTGGTGCTTATACCTAATCCGACATTCTGAAAACAAAATCAATATTCATATATCCATGGTTGTTGACCAGTGGGTGTTGTATTGATTCTTGCACATACAAATCAATATTCATATGTCTATGGTTTCATAGCTAGTGGGTATTGTATTGATTTATCCAGTTACCTAAAATTTCAATGATGATAACAAATCGACACATGATCAGTGACTAGGTCCTGGGTCTTAGGTTGCATTTCATTTTGCATGTTTGCATGATCTCACAATGATTAAATGAACTTCAATGCTTAAATGATTCTTCAAATCGCATCTTCAAGTCTAACAAGAGCTGAATCTCATACGAAGGTTCCTCCAATGAAACAGCAAGTAGAATCCTTTTTCGGGATCAAAATTCAAATCTGAGATCATTCATATTATTAACTGCTTGCATATTCGACCTTCTATCATCACAAAAATCTAGTATTCAACTTAACTAATTATCTTACATCAAACTATCAAAATTTCAACTTGGTCAACTCATGGTTTAACCTAGTCAAACTTGGTCTATAGGACCTCTAAACGATGCAGAATGTGTTTCCAGATGTGTTTAACCACTTCTCAAATCAATTAGCATACTTCTGAACTATCAACGCTGACTTTTCTTGTCAGATTTCAATTTTAATCCCGAAGGGAGCATGGTATTGCACATCATTCAAAGTCTATAATCAAATTTGAAATCATATCTTTCCTCAGTATTCAAGACAACAACCATGTCTAGTTGCTGATTCATCAAAAAAGACCTCATTGCTCGGGGCAAATCTATCATCACTTGGGGCATATCAGATTCATCAAGATCCATATCAATCTGGTATTCTCCTAATCTTGTAAACTGTATCAATTTTTGCAACCATCGGATCATAGTGTTCTTTCCTTGGTTCTTCGGCAACTGAAGGATTCGGATGTGATACCTGCTAGTTCTGCTAAGACAATCGAGTCTAGAATGGGTCACTCACTTCTTTGCTATCCTAAGGTTTGGAATCAGGCATTTTGACACTTTTTCGCAATCATAGGTTCATTTGTTGTTATAGTGAACATTATCTTTGGTCATTCAGGACCTATTATCTCCATATCAAATCAATATCAATCAGCTTCTGTCTCATATCAATTATCAATTTCAAACATTAGTTTCATATCTTTATCAAACACAGACTATCTTTGAACCACTGTGCTTGGCACAGTAATTCAAAGAGGGGCAAAATGTAATACCCCAAAAATGGGCTATAAGTTCATTAATCTTCTATATCAACAATTCGAATGAAATTGACATCAAAGTCCTAACCTAAGGCACATCTAAACATCATCGAATCATAATTGATTATCTTAAATTCTGCATCGGGGAATATTCCTAATTATCTTAATTATCTTTAATTTAATGATTATATGGCGATAAATCATATTTATCCTAAGTTTGATTAATTGAATATTTTCATATTTAATTAATTAGATTTAATATCTTGCCAAATTAATTATGTAATTAAATTTAATTCTATCTATTATTAATTGTATTATTTAATTTTGACAATAAATCCAATATCTTATGAATAATCGATTAAATTCTTATTTAATTAATTAAAGCAAGTTGTCATTATTTAATAATATAGTTTTTAATAAAAATTTGATAAAATAGTTAATTAACCCATAAATTAATTATTTTATTTCAAAAATCAGTTAAGTTGAGAATAAATCACTTTATTTATTTATTAAATCATAATTATCCATGTGCACATTCAAGGACCAGTTAAACTCAAATTGGAAAATCAATGCAAGTTGTTAGCTTTTTGAAACTCAACATCTTTTTGAGTTTTAAAGTTGATCTAAACTTCTAATTCGAGTTGAACTGTGCTTTTGGATGATTTTTGTGAACTTAATTATCTTTATTTAAAAATAACTCAAAAATCAAGCTGAGTTATTTGAGTGATTTATGGCTTTTTTCCATGCACCTCCAAAGCCTTGGATTTCTATAAATTAAAGGCTTCAACTCATCTCAAATCATCTCATAATTTTGCAAGCTTACTTTGCCAAAGTCATCCACAAATTTGCACAATCACGCTGGAGAATTAGAATTGGGAAAATCAAAGCTCTTGCGAATCGACACTTTTGTGAGATCAATCTTGTTTTTATATTCATTTAGATTCATTTTCATATCATTGTTAGCTTACTTTGCAAATTCATAGATCAATTTCATTCTAGCATAGATTCATATCAGTTTTCATCATATTATTGCATAGAAAATACCAAAAAAATAGATTAATTGCATTCATATTTTATATCATTTTTGCATCCAAATCTTTCATTTAGGTGTCGTCTAGGTCATTGATCTCAATAAAAATCTAAGAACATTAATCTCACACCTACTAGAAGGCAGTAAATCACTTGGTTAAATTAGATTTTAATTTTTGCACGATTTTGATTATAGCTAACCTCTAATGTTTTACTGAAGTGTTGTGTCTACAGATCAGGTGCAATTTTCACACACACACCAATAAGTGTCCAACAAACTTGGACAAGGCAAAAAGGAGATACTATCAGTTACTATCAGTTCTTTTTGTCTTGATTAATGATGTATTGTACAAGAAGGATCACAGTGGTGTTCTCCTTAGGTGTATTGACTCGAATCAAGTTGTTGGAGTTTTACATGAGTTTTATGATGGTCATTCATGCGGCCATTTCTCTCCTAGGACTACTACACATAAAATTTTGAGGGCTGGTTATTATTGGCCAGATATTTTTAAGGATAGCTATGCATATGCAAGGAAATGTGTAAAATGCACCATGTTTGTAGGGAAAGAAAGGCTTCCAGCATTGCCTTTATAGCCAATTAAGATAGAATAGCCTTTACAAAGTGGGGTGTTGATTTCATAGGTCCTATCAACCCTCCATCAAGTGTGGGACACAAGTGGATAATTAATGAAACTAATTATTTCACTCATTGGACAGAAGCTTCAGTACTAAAGGACACAAAAGAGACCATTGTTCTAAATTTTTATGATGACATTGTTAACAGATTTGGAGTTCCTAACTCCATAATCTCATATAATGTACTTGCCTTTAATGGACTAAGGGTGGCTGATTGGGTAGTTAAACATGGAATATATCTCAGTAATAGTTCAAACTATTGTCCTTAGGGAAATGGACTTGCAGAGTCTATGAATAAAAATTTAATCAGAATTTTGAAGAGGACCCTATAGGAAAACTAGCGTGATTGGCACTCCAAATTGAAGGTTTCCCTATGGATAGATAGAATTACTCCAAAGAACATTATCAGGAACTCACCTTACATGTTGGTATATGGAAAAGAGGCTAGATTGTTTATTGAAATAGAACTACCATCACTTGATCTTGCTAGCCAACTAGTTCTATTCAAAGAAGGGGACCCTTTGCAGATATGTTATGCTTAATTAATGGAATTGGAAGAGTGTAGAAACAAGGCAATGCAAACTATGGATTTTCAATAGTTGTGAGTCAAAAGAAGCTTTGACAAGAAAGCAAGATTGATGGATTTCAATGTGGGAGATGTTTTCCTCAAGTGGGATGAACTAAAGAGCATATCGGGTAAGCACTCTAAGTTTGATTCATTTTGGGGAGGCCCATTTGTGATAGTAGAGTGAAAGGGACAAAATGCTTTCCAACTGTCTACACTTGAAGGAGAGAACTTGCCAATACCAGTCAATGGTATTCACCTTAAACATTTTTTTGAGGTATGTCCTAATTTGTGAATACTATTAGAGTTTCTGAATAAGGTGTTCTTGCACCATTTGCTTTGAGGTTTTCTTTTTCCTAGGTGTTGTTTCCCATGTTAGTTGTTATTCTTCAGTGGAGGACACTCTTAACAGCACATTTATACATATTAGGGTGCCTACATATCAAAATTCAATACCACACATGTAGGATATTTTCTCAATTGTCACATGTTCTATACAACATTCATACATAGGCATCGTGATATATACCAACATGTTAAAAATATTTCTACTGATGGTTTTAGTTAGTTGTCCAGTTTTCCCTAAGTGTTTTCAGAACACAAGTTGTCATGTCATTATTCAGAACTAGCAGGTGGCTAGTATAAATCAATATTTTACAACATTTTGAGTGCACACCTATTCCTTGGGGTAGGGGAGCTGTCCTATCATAAGCCATAAATTTGCAATCAAAATCATATCCTACATTGACAACCAGCCACATATCCTCCAAAATTAAGTGTTATACCTAATTGATCCACTGCCCAATGGATGTGTTAAGACTACTAGTTTCATCTATAGCATGCATACAAATAGCAAAGGTCACCAAAATTTTATCAAAAATTCACTACCCTATAAATTTTGCTACAAAAGATGCATTTCCAATAAATTGACTTCATTTATTGATTTCAAAATAGCAAGACAAATACATTGTAGATTCTGAAAGAAGCATTTCATTTGAATTTAACAATGATAAATTACATTTTTGAGTTCATTCATTTGGAAATATGGATACATGATTTTCAAATGTCTCACACAAGACGTGAGTATAGCTTACTATTTTTCATATGCATTTAAAGCATGAATAGATAGAATATCTAGAAGAAGGTTAGAGGTAACCAGTCATTGCTTTTTTTCTTTGACTGGTTATGTGTCCCTTGATATCACTCATTATCTAGCTCTTAGCTCCTTAGTTCCTAAATAAACTTTCTATCCCCCTACATGATAAAAAGAGTGGTGTTAGATCCCAAAGGATCTAAGCAATGACTAAATATCTACAACCGATTACCACTATACATATGTTATCTGTTGATACAATTTTTATATAAAAGAAAGTAAACTACACTCAACATCAAAACCAAAATTTATTTCTAATGTGTTTGTTCCATGTGTAGGAAGATAATTATTCTTATGTGTGTGTGCCCCTAACCGATGCTCCCTTTGGGTATGAGCTTGACATACACATTAGAATAATTACCTTAAAGATTTCAAGATCGAGAAAGAAATATATAATGTTAAAGGGACATATTAATTTTGATATGAAACCTTTCATTACAATAAAAATAGACAAGCTGAGTCTATTTAAGGGACAAAAATCTCAAGTTGAAACCTTATAGACTAGAACAACAACAGAAAATGGATAAATGATTTTGAACAAGAAATTCAAAAAAAGAGTGTTGATATATAGAAATGAATTCCAGAAGAGAGCAACAAAACAAATATAAACATGGAAAATGTATACGTCTTTGTTATGATCAATAGAGGATTATGGAAAGTGTTTGAATTTATCAAAAAGGAACAAATGCATACAACAACAACTTGATAACAACAAGTGGTTATGTCAGACATGGTATGGTGCTCATGAAACTTTGAGGAGATATGCATTTTTTTATGTATGAAATATTTGATGAATGACATGAAATCAATCCATATGAGTGTAAGGGGATCACCAAAAATTTCAATCCTATCCTTCATACAAGTGATCAACATGCAGAAAACAATTGGGAGATGCTACAGGTTTTAACAAGTAGGAAGATTTCTATTATGGTCAAATAAGAGATATGGTTAGCAAAGTCGCTAAGTGAGTATATAACTATTATAAAAGGGCATAATTCATAGTGGATCTCCTTCAATATATCTTTCAAAGGTGTTGACTGAGAGATAGCAGTAAATAGAGAAAAAGCCACGAGATTATTTATTTCCTTCCAAGTTTGAATCAAATAAGAGCTACAACTATATTCAAATTTACAGATATACAAGGGAAAGATGGGATGAGATATATACATCTAGTACTATCTTACAATTTTATCTTCTTAAGGTTCAAAACCCATGAATAATATCACCAAAAATGGCCTTATGCACAGAAGGGAAAAGTTGTGAAAGGCCAAGTATCCAGAATACAAGTAAGATTTTACGAGTCCTTTGTTCATAAAGGAAGAAATGAGTTCAAAACAAAAGAAAATCTGTGTAAAGGGAGAAGCCTAGCAATGTTCAAAAAAACTCATTACATGTCATGGCAGCCATAGCAACAAAACTAAATGAAATCTTCAGCTCACCCAAAAATAACAAAGAAAATTCCATACAAGTCAACCTCCAATCAAAAAAGAATAAACTACAGCATCTCGAGCCATAAATAGCTCAAAAAAACCAGATAAAAATGGCCCATAGCTCTAAAATGCTTCGCAAATGGTAGCCAAGGCAAATACAATGAAGTTTCAGCAACATGGTGGCCATTAACAGAAGAAAATGTCACCAAATCTCAGGAGAAACACAACAAACAGCTCTATAAATCTCCATCCATGGTGGTAGCTTAGGGTTCTCAAACCCTCTTTCTCATGAAAAAGGAAGAAAATGATGTGAAATGTCCAAGGGTTGCATTTTTTTTGTCGCCCTTTGACACTTTGTATTATCTTTTCAAATCTACTATTTTTTATGGGATTTTAATTTTTTTTATTTCATTCAATAATTTAATGATATATTTCTTGAATATATCATTATATTATTGAGTGAAATAATGTTTTATCCCTATTATTATTTTTTGTAGAAATCCATGGTAATTTAATATTTATTAATTTATTTATTTTATACATCAATTAATAATTATTAGGGTATTTTGGAGGAAACTATTAATTTAATAATTGTTAATTGATGAATTTTATAAATCAATTAATGAATATTAAAACCTTTAAAAGGAAATCAATAGCAATGCAAAGGTGGAGAGATAAGGGTGTTTTAATTAGCCTAATGAATTCTTCTTAGAAGTTGTAACCATCTGGAGACATGAGGAGTGGATTTAGGAGATGTTAGAGAGTTTCTAGGAAGATTTTCGAAGTGAGACTTATTCAGAGTTTTTGAAGGACATTTATTACAGTTTGAGTCTTTTGGGGTTAGTTTGAGTGAGTCACTAAGATGGTTAATGTCTTGGTTGGACTTTTTCAGTCTTCTAGTCCTTTTTGGAGGGAGTTTTAGGTCCTATTTTTTAGGCTTTATTGTTGCATTAGACCCAAGAGATGAGGATTGGCATTGTACTTAAGGAGTTGGGTAACTTCATTTTTGGGTAGTTCTAATTATGCAAAAGAGGGCTTTTGTGACATTCTTTTTGTCCTTAGCAGTTTTATGCAGAGGTTTGTAACTCATTTTGGAGACTGAATATATAGTGACAGCATTTTGGAGCAATATTCTATCAAGTTCAAGCCTTCTTTCTTTCTGTGACTGTGTCAAGTGCATGATTGATAGGAATAGTAAGTGAGTTGATAACTCCTTTTTATTTTTTGTCTCAGCTATTACCTTGTTGCAGGAATGTATGTTGTTTGCAAGTTATAATTTATGTCCAAGAATTCATAGGGTTTTCTTGTGAAAAAAATTATTCCTTATTAATTCTATTAAGGACCTCTTTATGAAATATTTATACAGACCTATATAGGTGTTTTATTTATTGAGGTAGAGTTTATAGTTTTAGAATCCACCATTATCAACCTAGTTTCTTACTCTTTGGTGAATCACCTAGTTTTCTTAAATTTAGTTTCAATTTACAAGTTCATCTCTACAATTTTTATCTCTTTCCTTAAAAATTTTAAGTTATTTTTGAAGATTTATAGGTGATTATCCAATAGGAACCGGCCTAGAATCCGTAGGTTTCATTTCAATTTATACATTTCCCACATGCAAAAATGAATCCCATGTTAGGCAAAATTGTTAAACTTGTATAGTTTAACAGGGTGCAAATTTTAAGCCTTAATAGGTAGTCCAATGAATTAGGTACATATCACTTATAACAGTGAATTATGTCACTATCATAAGTAATAAATATCAGCACAATGGGATTACAATGACACGATGATGTCAATAATAAAGAAATCAAATACTAGATTAGAGATAAAGGAGAAAGATCAATATAAAAGGTAGTGACAAGGTCAAAACATAGAGGTTGGTGTTATAAGAATAAAGAACTAATATGATGTATTAGAAGTAGTAAACAAGAGCACAAATAATACAATAATATTAAAAGTATAAGGACAACAACCATAGAGAGCTCATGTTAAATCAAACCATATAAGGCCTTGTAGAAGAGTATAACAGAGGACAATCATGTTAGTGGATGGAGGGTAGGTATATAATTTGTGTTACATATTGAAATGGAAAAGGGCTTATAAGGCAGTCATTAGTATCTCATAACAACCAAAGTAAAAGATCAAATAAACAATGCGCAAACCAATGGTTCAAGCTTCTATTAAGGATTATATCTACAAAAGAAGGGAGATCAAGAATTCATACAAGTGTCATGAAGAATACAATGGTTGTTCTTAAGTGAAATATAATGTATTAGTTACTATTATAATGATAATAAACTTTATTATTAACCAGTAAAGGGAAGTAATAGTGATGAATAATATGCCTCATTGATAATGAAATACAATGCAGTCACAAGATGCAAAATAGAGTTTGGTAAAGGATAAAATAACAATGAGAATCGGTAAGAAGTAATAAAGTTGTCATCAATATCATGAAATAATATGAAAAAAATGATAATAACGGTATGATAGATTATCTAAACCAATGGCACAAGGTATGTCTCAGAGTAGTGGTTGACATAGGTATAATTAGTGATAGTGATACATTGAAATAGAGATCCAAATACAATACTGAAGACAACCAGAGATGGACATGAATGAAAGAGTTATGCATGCTAGTGAATATAGTATCCATGTATTTTAAAGGACAAAATAAAATAAAAAAACAAGATTTTCATGATGGAAGAGGTTGTTGTTATGATGAAGAAAAGTAGTAGGGATGTGAACAGTAAGAAAATGCCATGAAAGACAATAACAAGGTATTGAAGCAATGACTTCAAAGTGAATGCAAGAAGAAAAGTGATAAGCAATAAGTACCTTTTCATTACTTGGATTTTTGGGTTTTCTTCTTCTTTAAGGGAATTCATAGTCATATAAAATGCAATATCTCTTCATCAAATCTTATTGCTATTCCATGAGCTCTATTTGTTCTTTTTCACACATACATTTATTGTCGTTGAGATGGTTAAGAGTTATTTTAGATATGTTTGATTTATTTTCACAAGGGATATATGCACTTCTCTTTAAAGAGTTATTCACTATGTTTTTAAGCATATTCAAGGTTCATTGACTATTTTCCTGAAGAGATATTAACTATCATGAATGTTTTAATTGATAACCATCATTGATTTTTCATGAGGTTGTGATCATTTTGAGTAAGGTTATTATATTTTTTGTTATGTGGGATGTATTCCCTATGGATGGAAAAGGTGATATGTAGCAGCAAGCAATGTCAAAGCAATAGGCTACAAGTGAAAGGATAGTAATCATGAAGATTTCTTAATAGTGTTTCAAGAGGAGTTGTTAAAAATGACTTCCACAAAAGAAGGCATAGGTAAAACAAGTAAATAAAAAACCATTTGGAGGTTCCAATAGCAGAGAAAATTCATGTCGACTAGGATTTGTAGAATATCAAGAGGGTATGGAGCCCAAAATGGTTAAGTATAACAATAGAGGAAAGTGTGTCATTTTGTAATAAAAACCTCAAGGGAAAATATCCATGTTTCTGAGGAAAAAATTAGTCAAAGAGTGTGTAAATACATGACAATGCTCAATATTAAAAGAGATACAAAGCTCAAAGACTAGGTATGAAGAAGGAAAAAAACTCATCTTTTTGTATTTACAAAGTTATCAAAGAGAATGAACAACAAATTTTCTATTCAAAGAGAATTGACAATGGAGAAAATACACTGAAAGGGTAGGGAATTTCTCATTATCTCCTTGCAAATGGAGCTCATAGCACTGATTAAGAACATACCTATAATGAGAGACAAATCTGTGAAAAATCTTCAAACCTCCATCAAACCTAGAAATCCTCATGGTAGTGCAACATAGAAGTGGAGAATAAAAATGATGCATGAAATGAAAGCCACATTCTAATTAGAATTTTGTTTACCCTAGGTCATCAGTCAAGGGATTATTTCCTTTGATTCTACAAAAACTATTCCTTCAACTAATACCCAAAAGGTATTAGATATTTTTTCCCTTTTTATTTTTTGCACAAGTATAACATGTAAAATATTTGCTAAGTATTTTATTATAAAACACTTAGTGAATATTATTTTTGGTGTGGAAGTAAATAATATGCTTTGGTGTATGAGTAAATAGATATGACTAGAGATCTATAGGAGATTGACAAATATTATGGAAGAAAAACTAGTTTTATAAGAAGGAAATGGAAGCAAGATGTCATGGGGTTGTGATTTTTTTTATAAATGAGTTGACTATACAAAAGAAAAAAGATGAATAAAATCTTGCAAAAGAGTTGGAGGCTCAAAAAGAGAAATATGAGGAGAAATTAATAGTCGCAAAAGAAGAGATAATGAAAATATTTATTGCTACATCAAAAAAGGTAGAAACACAATCAACTTGTTCTCCTCCATTAAAACAAGTTGCACCCAATCAAAAATCTTTCCCAACTGGTACCTTCCTAATCCATTTTTTGGAAAGGGGATTATTATGTTCAACATAATAGACTTTGTAGAAGATGATCCTGTAATCACCTAAAATTTGTCTAGTAGAACCTAAGCCCTTAATTTGATTAAATTGCCTTACAACAAGTTGTAAATCTCAAAGGCATAATTACTAGACATAATTATGTAAGTAACCATGATTAATCCCCCTTGCATAATTAAATTATTCCTAAAAATCAAGCATAAATCATTTCTAAACTTGAAAAATCATTTAATTGTCAAAAATTACTTTTAATATAAAGTCCTAACACTTTTATTAAAAGAGCACTTTGTGCAAACTTAATCTTGATTAATTGACAATTAAAAGGGGATTTGTTATTTTGTCTTATTCACCCACCAAGCTTGAACAATCAAAATTATCGAATCCTCTCACAAGGGTTGATATCCTTCACCACTCATCTCTACCTAACATATTTTGCTTCTTAATCTCCACCCTTCATTCTTGAGGCAATTCCTTTAAAAGGAAGCTCTTCCTTGGCTCAAAGGTTCCATCTTGCATCTTGGTAATCTTGATCATTTTCAATCTTAGTGATTTTCATTCTTGCATGCTTGGATTGTAGATTAATCTATCTATTTTTAATTCTTATTTCTTATTTTCTCATAGCTCTCTTGCATTTTTAGCTTAGTTCATTTCTTAGTATAATCTTGCGTTTGTTAATCTAGTTTGATTTTCTTCTAGCATTGTTAATCTTGAAACCTAGTTTCATTTCTAGTTTTGCATTGCATTTGAATCTTCCATTTTGGAGTAGTCAAGTCACTAATCCTTCATGCCAAACTAATGGGCATCATAAAAGGATTAAACTCACTTCAACTATGAATAAATAAGCCACTTTTGAGGGTTTAGTTGGTTCATTAGATATGGACTCTTATAGCTAAATTATTGAGTTAATGGTTTATTGAGTGTTGGTTGCATTCCAATTGAGTACCAATATTTAACCACACATTTTTTGGCATGCATCGTGGGGTCGAGGCCTCAAGAGATTTTAAAATTTTTGCTAAAATATATATGCTTCAGTTTTGGCATATTTTTATCCTTTTTTCAGGTTAAACAACTCTTTTGAAAGATGAAACAACACGTACCATATATGTTTTGACACGTAAGTTGAATGAAAGAGCACTTACCAACTTTGTTCTGATGTGTACACTGGATGAAATAACTTGTTTGAAAGATCAAATAGTGCATAGAAGCATTGTTGTATGCTTCTAAATACTCTCATGTCTTCTATCTAAATTTCTCTCAATGCGTATCCAAAAAATTTATGCTGCCTATAAGGGGGATTTCAATGCTTTTGGTCATTGTTTTAGCCTATAGAAGTATTTAAAATAGTGCTTCTAAATCTTTTTGTAACACATTTAAATAATAGAGTAGTGCATCTAACTATCTTTTTAGTGCTTTTAACTATTTTTGTAGTGCTTTCAATCCTTTTTGTAGTGCATTTAAATAATGTAGTAGCGTGTTTGATTGTTTTTGTAGAGCGTATGACTATTTTTGTAGCGTGTATGACTATTTTTGTAGTGCATTTGAATTTCTATGCAATTTTTAAAATCTGATTACTGATTGATGATTCTTTTTTTTTGCAAGTAACAGAAACATGAAAGAAATCCATGAAACCTATGTGTGGGAGGTTTTCCAAAGACATATATTGAGACTACAAAAGCTATTTATTTTGCAATTTGCCTTGGAGATACAAATCAACATTGTGCTTTCAAAATTTGGTTTTCTAGGCATCTAGTTTAATTAGGAGGCTTCTTTTCTTTTGGCTAGTTGGGTAGTAGGGGAGTATGCTCTTCACCTCCTAGAGGTTGAATCATAAATCTTGACCTACTTAGTTTGTCACTTGCAAATGAATCTTGGGAAAATGAATATGTGCTTGATGTACTTGGG
This sequence comes from Chamaecyparis obtusa, assembly GCA_027943335.1. Classification (NCBI taxonomy): domain Eukaryota; kingdom Viridiplantae; phylum Streptophyta; class Pinopsida; order Cupressales; family Cupressaceae; genus Chamaecyparis; species Chamaecyparis obtusa. Next base: position 801,920 of record BSBK01001162.1, on the reverse strand, counting down.
AGAATTTATGGAATAGGAGAGTATTCCCTTTTCCCCTTGTAGAAAATGATAAATATAGACCTTCATTAGCCTATCCATTTTCTTTTTAATTTTACCTTTCGAGGGTCTACCATTGAGGTAAAAATATCACAAGAGAGACCCAAGTGGGACAAAGCAAAGATAGCTCATCCAACCCACTATAAAATTTATGCTGTGTTGGCCAAAAACCACAAGGATGTAGCTATTAACTCTGTTGGGTCATTCATTTGACTGTGATAACACACGTGAGAGAGTGATGAGTAGGGTTATGAGGTCTCAATATTTCTTGCAAGACTACATTTACTTGAAGCACTTGTAGGGATATAGGCCTCAATTTTTATAAGCGGAACTACAAGGGATAGTTGTTAATGGATGCCCTTACTAGACACTCTTGGTTAGAAACTACTTGACTTACCTTTGAAAGTATCATAAAATTTGTGCAAGGATTGATCCATGTGGACTTACCTGATCACCTCAAGACTACTCACCATATATATTACCTTGGATGCTATCCTTGGAAAAGTCAACATCACTTTGTGTGAGGTGAAGGAATACCAAGTAGTGGGCAAAGATTTTGATACTAGCCTTTGACCATAGTAGTTTCTTCTCTATGTGTTTTTTAATGTATTAAGACTTGTGGAAATCATCGTGGAACATACACTTGACATTTGGACACATTACACTACCTCTTAGACTTCACAAGTGTCTGGTGCATACCCAATTCATCATTGATCTGTGGCTTTGGTAGATGTCTATATCCAAAAATTCTTAAAATCTTGAATTTGTTTTGAAAAATTTTACCCCAACTTGGCGTGATCATAACTTTTGACTTAGTGCTCGGAATTACAAACCACTTTCATCATTGGAAAGATAATCAAAAGATTTGATTTTTGTCTAAAAAATAGTGTGCTTTGGCAACCCAATTTTTGTGACCGTCGATAGTCTCCACTCCCAAAAATGAGCAAAAGACCTTCAAAAAATGTGAATTACTTAAACCTAGAAAAATATAAAAAAAATATAAAAATTTTGCATTTTTATTTTCCTCAAAAATAATCATACATGTTCATGTCCTTCTTGGAACATCAAATTAAAAGTCCCAAGAGATGAATATCATCTAAAGAGATCATACTTTCTCATCAAGAGAATCAAAATGATCACATCATGGCTTAAAACAAGTGGACTAGATCTTATAACCATAACAACAAGGAAGAGGAGATTCTTATTGCAGCCTTATCAAAGAAATTCCAATCTTTGAAATCTAACATTTAAGACTTGACAAAAGAAAAGGATACATCCTTTGATGAATACTCATTGAGAGAAATCTTTCCTTTTCTCTTTGATAATGATCAATCTATATCTTCATTTTCTTCAAGCAAGGAAACTTCACAGTTTCCCATCAACTCTATCTTTGAGCAATATCAAATTCCTAGCAATCCAATCTCTGATCAAGCAAATCTTCATGACCAACCTATCTTTGATCAAGAATATATTCTAACAATCCATGATAATCCAATCTTTGATCAAGAAAATGAAGAGGCTACATCACTTTTGGCTAAGACTCTTGTCTATCAGTCCTATGACAACAAGAAATCAAATCATCATGATCTTAAATCTTAGACTTCTTTGACAAATGTAAGGGAATCCAAATATCCATTGGACATATCATTCACTACTTTGGGACAATCCATTGAATCAATTTTGGAAAAAAAAATTGAAAACAATCTCATCACATTACCTCCAACCACTTCAAGGGGATTTTCATTCTTGAGTACCTATTGTGTGTATCATTGAAATAATGAGCATTCATATTACATAGAGTTGAAACACAAAATCCAAGATCTCATTGATGATGACATAATTGAAATTGATAATCCTAATGACTCATCTAATGAAGATATTACTCTCAATCTTGATCAAAATCATGAACCCATGTCTAGTTAACGTCACTAATTAGAATCCATTTCTAAGAGAAACTCATTGATCTTAATCACACTCTTGCTAGTTAGAGAGAAATAGGGTGCTTTTTTTAAGTTTAGTTGATTCTAACTTGATTATTGACTAACAATATAATGTCATATTTAAGTGTTTTGTTACAGGTTGTAGGTGTTGGAAAGTTGACTATATTGGTGTATATGACTTAATATAGTGTTGTAATTATGGCAACAAAGTCATATGATGTTTTGGAGTCAACACTCATGATAAGAAGATCAGAAATCGGTTAAGTGTTGAAGACTAGATAGTGCACAGAGTACCTGAAGGTCGGAGCATCAGCGCACATGCATATGACATAATTATGGTATGCACCCTATAAATTAAGTTGGTAAGATCATATTCATGCTAATTCTAAAAGCACATGATCAGAAGATTTAGTATGAGGAAGATACAGAGAGTTCAAGTTGCACTGACAGTGAATGCCAGAGAATAACAGTGCAAGAAGCTGACTGTTGGTATATTGGTTAGCGGTTATATTATTATTGTGTAAGGTATATGTACCTATTGTAATTAGGTTATAGACATGTAATTTAAGCCAATTCAATTGGAAGCATTGTATGTAATTGATTAAAGGGCCGACCTAGTTAATTGTTTTGTATGCGCATATAAATATTAGATGCGTCGTTGTAATTAGGCATGAGAGTTGATATAGAGTTAACATAAGTAGAGAAGAAGTATGTACAGAGTTGTTAAGATATATTAGAGCTTTGTAAGAGGTCAAATCATCAACTCATCAAATGAACTTATCAGACAAGCAGTGTCACAGTGCCAGTTCATCTAGCAGATATAGTGTGTATCTGATATCAGAAGGTTGTAGCCTTCACCACTTGAGTAGTGAGCTCTAGGAAAGTGATTCCACACCCCTAACAGGGTTATTGTAAAAGACTCCTAATAGGTTCTAACCCTTGACCAGGTCACTGTACTAAATATATTGTAAAGAAACTCCTAACAGGGTTAAGGATCTTCTAACAAGGATCATAAAACACTAGTACAGATTATTAGTGGGTGTCAATTCCCACCAGGGTTTTTACCTATCTAGATTTCCTTGTAACCACATTGGTGTTATGTGTTGTGTTCATGTTTCTTATTTATGTTGATGTTCATTTCAGTACTTAAGCATTCAAGTTAAGTTTAAAGAGAAAAGTAAAAAGATTAAATATAGTGAACACTGATTCACCCCCCCCCCCCCCCTCTCAGTGTTCCCATTCCTAACAATTGGTATCAGAGCTTTGGTCCTCAGCAAAGAATTTTAACCACTTAAGGAGATTATGGACAAAGTAGAAATGAAACATTTGAAAAGGAATCTTGAAGCTTCTCTTGAAGACCTGAACAAATCTGAAAATAAATTGAAGAACTAAAAGAAAAAGTCAGTGATGCTCAAGCAGTCATAAAAAGGCTAAGAAAAGATTTGAAAGAATGCTCTACTAGTCATTTAGGGATAATGATCAAGAAGCTAAATGAAGAAAATTCATCCCTGAAAGAACAAATTGAAGAATTGGATGATAAGCTAACCAACAATCAAGAAGTCTATGATGAACAGATCAAAGAGAACCTTCAACTGAATGAAGAATTGAGGCAAGAAAACATGGAAATCTTGGAGCTAAGAAACAACAAAGAAAGCTTGGAATCTGAATTGAAAGAGGCTAAGAATCACATTGATAAACTACACAAAAGAAAGGATCTGATTGAATCTCAACTGTATGCTCGGAAGCTTAAAGGAGATACCAGTGGCATTGGATTCAATGAAGCACAAAATTAGATTGACAAAATGTGAGCAAGAATGAAAGCACCAAAAGACACCACAGATGCTAAGGAGACTAGAAGTTAGACTAAAGATCATGTTGAAGCATCCAAGAATGAGCGCAAGCCAGTAGATCAAACTTTTTATGCATGTAACAAGCATGGACATATAGCAAGGAACTATATAGAGGAAGACCTTTCAATGGTTACTATTATTCATGCAATAAATTTGGTCATAGAGCTATGAATTGTAAGACAATTCAAAAGAACAAGACTCAGCATAATCAGAGAAATTAGAATCAGCCAAATGTAAGAGGTTCTCATAATGTTACATATCAGATATGTAACTATAATGGTCACTCAGCTAGACAATGTAAAATGGTAACCCATGTCAATGTGTAGAGGAATATAAGGCCTCTAGTTATTTTTCACTCGTGTAACAAGGTTGGACACATCTCAAAGTTATGTAGATCAAGGATGCAAAGTCAAGAAAGCCCTAAAAAGCCAGAAGAATCAATACTGGATACTGAAGGAGAAGTCAAGTTTGTGAAAGCATCAGAAGGTGCAAGCTTGATTTGGTCTAAGGAAAAGAAGGATAAGGTTGATGAGAATGTATTGGATGCATCCACAGTGGATGCACCCTCTACATCTAGATGAATGGCCCTTAGGGTCATAGGGGGAGCTAATTCAAATCTAGACCCCTGTGCAACTAGTATACTCACCCTCAGAGTATGCACCTTTGGATTTAACCTTTTGGAGAATAATAGAGGTTGTGTGTAAGAACACACTTCCTGAATGATAGCAGAGAAAAAGTCGTAGATTTTCAATGAAAGTCTGGTTTACACGGCAAGCATTAATGGTGGAATTTTTACTTTAAAGTACACAAAAGCTTTTAGATCTCTCATTGCATTTGAATTCAAAGCAATTGGAGAGTAGAGGAGCCCTAGCATTTGAGTGTGAAGGATTGCATATTGATTCACTAGTGTTTAGCAAGTGCATTTGATCGGTTACGGAAGCCCTAATCTGTCGCGTCAATTCAAAAGTCTTTGAGATCATTTGGAAAGTGATATACAAGTAAGTAATGGCTACTCCCATTATATTTGATGTGGCTAAGAAGAAGAGATATGTGTTTAAGAGGTATCCATTCAAGTCCACATTAGATGACCTAGAAGGTGCATTCTCCCACACTCCCATGGGTTTTATGCATGTGGAAGATATCAGGGCATAGATATATTGCAGGGAACCAGTAGGTTTGGATAGAATAAGAGTGCACATGGAAACAATGATGAAACCTAATAAAACCTTCATGGATGAGTATGCGCAGTTGGATAACCATCCTATAGTGGAATATGCTACAGCATATGAGTTTTATGAGTCAGAATGGATCAAGATCCTACTCAGCAGGATCCATGATGACCTATTTTGGATAGGTGAAGTATCGGTTAGGATAACAAGAGATCTAATTCATGAGATGACTGGACTCTCAAGGACTGGTGCCATTCTTCTAGCAGGCAAGGACACCAAAAAACTTGTAGAACAGGCCTACAAATCAAGAAGTGATAGGTGCGGAATGACAATAGAGCCTATAGAGGAAAAAGACATCAAATTGATGTCCATGATACTAGGATACAGGTTCCAGCACACCAACAGAGTAAACAGTCTATCAACGGCCACCATTCTAGCAGCAATAAGGTTGGTAAGAGAGAATGAGAGTTTAATATGTGTGAAATCTTGCGCACACAGCTGATAAACAACATAAGAGCCATCAAGCATGACAAGACCAAGATATTTAGGTTTGGGTCTCTAATAATCTACATATACTTCCATATTCATGGAAAGGTGTCTGATTTGTATCTAGATGAATCTATTCCCACAATGCCATAGATATCTCTCAAGGCATGTACTGAAAGTACATTGAAGGATTACATGACACTGGAATTGAAGACATTTAGGGCCAAAAAGTAGATGAGATACAGAATTCCAAAAAAGATTGTTGAAAAATACAAGGATAGTATTTGTTTCATGGTAAAGACTGATACAACATGCATGGAGGCTATTGAACCAAGAACAAAGTGGATTCATCTACTAGGATATGAAGTTGTAGATCATATTCTAGAGGCTTATGCTCAAACTCTATTATCAGCACCTAAGGACCCCAATGAACCTAGATGGGGAACTTATGAAGATAAAACAAGAGAAGTAGATGTTGTATTGAACATTGCAGCAACAAAAAGAAAGGTTTCCAAGGTTACTTCAGAGATTCTAAAAATTCATGGAGTATCCCAAGCAGACCTAGACAAAGAAAGGCAAGAGAAGATTGCTTTGGAAATAGAGAGCATAGCTATAGCAAAGACAGAATCTGATAATCCAAAGATGAAAAAGGTAAAAATTGAGAAATCTAATGATCTAAAGGGTAAAACAAATGATACCCCTTCTGCACCCAAGGAAACTATTGACCTTACTGCTCCTCCTAAGTATAAGGCAATGCCTAAGAGGAAGAAAGATATTAGCACCAATCATCCATCCTCACAAGTAACAAGGAATAGAAATAATACTCAAGTACCTCTAGAAGTTTCAGACCTAGCCTTAAAGTGTTAAGCACAAGGATTTTTTATGAAGGTAGGTTAGATTAGGTAGGAAAATTTTATGAGAAATACAGTGAAATAGAAAAATCAGAGATTCATGAAATGATTTTCAAACACATGTTAAAGTTTAAGAGGACAGTCCTAGAACTAAAGACAATGATTCCAAACAAAGTGTGGAACATCTTGGAATTCCTAAAAATACAATCCATTGAAGAGGATCAAAGGATTAGAGAAAAGACTCTAGATGATAGCTTACCAATATTTTCTCTAGAGGAGAAAAATTTGTTGTTAGATCTGGTAAAGCCGCACCTTAGAACTAAAACAATAACCTTACATATAATGGACAAGAACTTTGAGTTAGTTGCAAAGGAAATAGAGAAATCCTTTGAGAAGGTTTTCATGAATAGGCACATGTACCCACCTACTACTCCCACATCTCAAGTGCCCTCAAAGGAAGTCAAGTTGGTAGAGCCCACTAATGCACCAGTGATAGGTCCTCAAGACTCAGCCCCTATAGTTGTAGCACCCATAGAGGTAGAGAAGCTTGTGCCTATAGTAGAAGCACAAAAGGATGAAACAATTTTCATTGATAATGTTGAAATTGCAATGGCGGCCTCAAACATTGATCTAAACAAATTTGAAGAAGATTTTGTAAGCACTCAAGAGGTTGAGAATCTATGTGGTAACACTTCTCCCAATCTACAAGAAATAATGATTGAAGATATGACAAAAGTGGAAGAAGAAAAGAAAGAAGAAGAAAAATAAATAGAAATAAAAAAAGAAGAAGAAAAGAAAGAAGAAGAAAAGATGGAAGAGGAGAAAGAAAAAGAAGAAGAAAAAGTAAATGAAATAATAGATAAGCCATCTATTGAAATACTAAGCCAAGTAAAGCTAGAAGTGATGGATAGCACTCCTATCACTCCCTCGGCATCATTTTTGTCAAGCTTGACACCTGACACGACTAGTTTGGACTCATGGGGAGAAGAAGACATGATCAAGTTCAAAGTCTTAGCTATGGAGAAGTCCAAGGAGAAACAAGTAATTAGGAATCCCCTCCTTATAGAATCAGTAAACATCCTAAACAACTTGTTACTAGAAAATAAGAAAGTGTCCAAGGTACACTCTGTTGATGATGTAAGTACAATTCTTTCATAGTTCAAGAGTAATTTCTCTAGCTTGGAAAAATTAGCATCATTAGTTGTAGAGGATAAGTATATGTAGAAAAGATTAAATGATTTGGTCAGTAACTTCTCACCAGACCTTACTTCACTCAAAGTTGGACAAGCAACTTTGAAAGAGTTTGCAACAAAAGGAAGAAAAATTATATCTAACTGTATGAATCAAGATAAGTTGACAACCAACCACTACAAGAAGATTCAAGAAGTAGAGGTCTTGATTGAAAAGGTGAGGTAGTTAGTAGAAGATCCCTCTATTGATATAAATGTGTGTAAAAATGTATATCAGGGATAGATTGACAAAATTGAGAAGGCATAAAAGGAGATGTCAAAGATAAGGGCTAGGCAGACTCAGCTTAGAAATGCTATTGCGCCCTCCCTAGATGTGTTGAATTAGAATATCAAGGAGATTGATGCCACCATGGTGACATATGATCAAGGTCCTAGTTCAGATTTGGAGAAGATGGAGAAACTACAATATGCTTTATGCGCCCATCTCCAAACAATCAATGCATTGATTGCATTTTGGATGCACGAGATCCAAAATCTACAGATTGCATACCTGGATGTACTTTCAGTGTAAGTACTTGTACAGATTCAATTTTGTAACACCTTTGTCATTAATGTCAAAGGGGGAGTATGTATAGAATATGGATCTATAGCTATGTAAAGAAAATGTATAGTAAGAAGATATAAGGGAGATATAAGATAGAGTATGATTAAGTGTTTTTTGTATTCAGGGACAGTTAGTCACTTTGCCATATTCCTTTGTTTCCATCAATGACAAAGGGGGAGATTTTTGGAAAGTTGACTATACTAGTGTATATGACTTAATATAGTGTTTTCATTATGGAAACAAAGTCATATGATGTTTTGGAGTCAACGCTCATGATAAGAAAATCAGAAATCGATTAAGTGTTGAAGATTGGACAATGCACAAAGTACCTGAAGGTCAGAGCATCAGCACACATGCATATGATAGAATTATGGTATGATCCCTAGAAGTTAATTTTGTAAGATCATATTCATGCTAATTCTAAAAGTGCATGATCAGAAGATCCAGTATGAGGAAGATACAGAGAGTTCAAGTTGCACAGACATTGAATGCTAGAGAAGAACAATGTAAGCAGCCGACTGTTGGTATTTTGGTTAGTGGTTATATTATTGTTGTGTAAGGGCTATGTACCTATTGTAATTAGGTTATAGACATGTAATTAACATTTTTTGTAAACACGCTTGATCCAATTCAATTGGAAGTGTTGTATGTAATCGGTTAAAGGGCCGACCTAGTTAATTATTTTGTATGTGCATATAGATATTAGATGCACCATTGTAATTAGGCATGAGAGTTGATATAGAGTTAAGATAAGCAGTGTATAAGTATGCAAAGAGTTTTTAAAATGTATTAGAGATTTGCAAGAGGTCAAAGCATCAGCGCATCAAAGGAACTTATCAGACAAGCAGTGTCACAGTGCCAGTTCATCCAGCAGATATAGTATGTATCTAAGATCAGAAGGTTGTATCCTTCACCACTTGAGAAGTGAGCTCTAGGAAAGTGATTCCACACCCCTAATAGGGTTATTGTAAAAGAATCCTAACAAGTTCTAACCCTTGACCAAGTCACTATACTAAATATATTGTAAAGAAACTCCTAACAAGGTTAAGGATCTTCTAACAAGGATCATAAAATACTAGTATAGATTATTAGTGGGTGTCAATTCCCACCAGGGTTTTTACCTATTTTGGTTTCCCCATAACCACATTGGTGTTATGTGTTGTGTTCATGTTTCTTATTTATGTTGATGTTCATTTCAGTACTTAAGTATCCAAGGTAAGTTTAAAGAGAAAAGTAAAATGATTAAATATAGTGAACATTGATTCACCACCCCCCCCCCCCCCTCTTAGTGTTTCCATTCCTAACAGTAGGTACAATAAATTAGATAGTATGGTTCCCCATAAAAGAGAGAGCTCTCTAAAAGCTAAAAATTCCAAAGAGATGGTCCTGAGAAGTTTTTAAAATAAGGTGAATATCCAAGATGCGAGGATGGGAGAGTATAAAATAGACTCATTAATGTCCATGACATATTTACCTTTGTCTCCTAGATCTCAAGGAAGACTTTCATCAACCTTCACACCATCTAAGGGAGATACATTGACAATTCATGAAGGAATGGGGATTGTCAAAGATAAGGTATCTTTAGCAGAAGAAAATGAAGAAAAATTTGTTTTACAATGGCTATACAAGGAAGATGAACATGATGGAAATAAAGGAAAAAAAATACTTAGTAAAAGAAAATAAGGAATCATAGAACCAATGCATGTGGAGTTTCATAATCCTAGAGACAAAACTAGTGTCATTTTCAAAGAAGAAACATCTCATCATGTGCTTAGATATGGTCATGTATCTTATAGAGAATATTATTCAGATGATGAAGAAGAGGAAGAAGGAGAACCAATCTCATATGAAAGATTATTACTCTTGCAAGGAGATCCACTATCAAAACTAAGTACCATTCTTACCATTTCTACACCTAAACAAGAGTTAGAATAGCAATAAAGGCCTCCTAACTGGGGGAATTTGGTTACTTCTACTCATCTTCTTGATATGACTCATTTTGAAGATCAACATGATACATCCTTATCTCTAGAAGAATAAGAAGAAGAAGAACTTGGGTATATTAGATGATAGTCAGGTAGATTCACATGAATATAAATTTGGGACATACTCTTTGATGCTACAATGGACATAGAGATAGATGTGGTACATAAATATGCTCCTAGAGTTCAATTTAAAGAAGGAGAAAGTTCTAATGCTAGTTTAATAGGGTTAGACTTATATAAAAATAAGGTGAACTTTGATAATGATGATCATGACTTTAATAATCTTAACAATCCTTCAGAAGATAACTCTATAAAAATCATCTTACAATTCAATAACATTGATAATAATGTGGTGTTGTATCTTAAAGACTATGAATCCCTACCATTATTGAGTCATGAACTCATAGATTGGAATGAATCTGAAACCACAAGCCTATTATCCTTCAACAATAACTATACTTTAGCCTTTCATCTCAATTCTTGTGAACCCTTCACCTCTTCCACCAACGTGTTGGTTCTTGAAAATATTTTACACTCCATGAGACACCAATATACCTAAGATTGATTTTAAGGAGGGGTTAGTTCCAAATATAGGGAAATCTATAGGTAACTAGACCAACTATAGGGACAAGACTTCCCTCTACACTTATGGCTCTACAAAACCAAGGTGGGTATACCTGATCCAATAGATATAACTTTGTTCTTAACTTGATAATGGACCTAGTAATAGATGTTAGTGAGAAAGTACTAAGAAACAACCTATTATTCATTGACTCTCCATCACTGTGGTAGGGTATTCACTTTTATAATAACAAATAAAGATTAAAAATTGGTTTTGATTGTTCTATTTTGATTGCAATGATCTTAATCAATCATTACCAATGAAAGATATACTCAGTCGGGCCAATGCCTTGTCCATTGGGATAATATTACTTAAAATAAAGAAGATACAAAGATCTCAGGATAATTTGATTCATAACCATAAACACAAATACTCAACCTTTTCCTTCTTACTGAATATCCTTGCATAAATCATATGAACATGTATTTCATCTAGAGCAATATTTAATCCAATTCTAAATCAAAACTCAAAAAATGACAATACATACACAAAAGTCTTTGATAACTCAGAAATTCATAGATTCGACATAGAGGAGAGATAAAGACCTGATATTTGTATTAAGTATAATGAATTTGATCATTTGTATACAACATGCTTTGAGAAACAAGCTTGCAGGTAATAGTAGCAACTTGTACTTTCTTATATTACTTTGATAAGAAAAGATACAACATATTAAAATCCTTGACTAAGGGCTAGGGTTTCAAAAATCTATCTTGTAGACACCTAAACTCTCAATGCCCCATATGATCATGAAAAATCCTTTTATATATAAGGACTACAACAAGCTTCTAATCATATTAGGGTTTACAAAAATTTACCCTAAAACTACAACAACCTTGTAGGGTTTGCAATTAATGACTCAATCAAATTTCGGATAGATATTTGATAGGCAAGCCGCCTGTCTTCAAGTCTTCAATTCTTCTCTTGATCCATTCAAGCAATCTAATTGTCTTCTCTTCATGATTGCTTTTACAATAAATACATTATGTATCTCACCTACTCAAAACTATGAGTCACAACCTTTTGCTTGCTTCAAGAAGTAGATGGAGTATCATCTTTTTCAACATGTGGGATGTATTGATACCTCCATTCATTGAATACCTTCTCACTTGGGAACACAAAATTTATTATTTCAGCTCTTCTGCTAGATAACTGCTCCCACTTGCTTTCCATCTACCTGATTTCCTACTGGATAAAATTAAATCTTGATTTTGTATTTATTAACATCTCAGTGGTGTGGATGAAGAAGAGAGTATTTTCCAAAGTCAAAATACTTGTCATCCTGGCTAAAAAGTCTTCATCCATCCTTTCTCTCCATTTGACTAATTCTTTTAGCTCACCATTTCTTTTGAAAACCCCTAGTATTAACTCACAGCTTGAAAGTGTCAATTCTTTCTTCTGCAGATTGGATTTTCTCTCAAAATCATCCAAAATTATTCTAAATTCAACCAAACCCTTTACAAATTTATGCATTGGTTTAATCAAAGGGTCTGGATCAAATTCGGCTTTTGAAAGCATATAGAAAAGCTTCATGTTTGATTCCCTTCCTATCCATTTATCCAAAATTGGACCTAACTCAGCCTTATGCTTACTTAGAGATGTCAATAATGTATGCAATCTTCTAGCATAATCATACAAAATTGTGGGGTCTAGATTATTAGCAAATTGCATAACTGCTTCCCTAACCTTTTCCTCATACTTCAGGTCCACTAGGAATTTAGCCTTCATATGCTCATCCCTTTCTTTATTCAATGTTTCTCTAGTCTCCCTTAATCTATCCCTTTCTTCAAGCAACTGCTGCTTTTCCCAACTGACCCTTGCATCTATATTTGTTTCTGGGAAGGGGGACGGTGGAAATTCAATAATAGGGCTAGAAGAAGAAGCCACTGTAGGCTTATCACCAATCATCAGCTGAGGATTTCTATGGCCCTGTGGTCTAGATAACTGTGATATCAATTTATCCTTTTCAATCATCTTTATCTTCAACTCATTGTAGGATTTGAGAATAGTCTCAAATTTAATTCTCAATTCTTCTTTCTCCTGAGCATATCTCTCTACCACCTTTACATTAAATATAGTTGTCTCCAAGATAATATTTGAGGCTTCAACATTTTAAGTCTCACCCACTCTATGTACTAATAAATTTCTTGAATACTCAGAGGGATATGCCTCATTCTTTTTATTTCCTTCCCTCTTAAGGGACCACATTACTAAGGTTGCATGATCATCTGAGAAGACCACACCCCTGATAGCCTATTGAGCCTATTCTATAGTATAATAAACTGTAACCTTACTTTTCCTAACTGCATCAAAAACTATTGCATCTGCAATATCCCATTCAGGGAGAATTAACACCCCTGCAGTATGAATCAGGGCCCTTCCCTCTTCTGGGTTATGCTCTCAAATTTTTTAACCATCTCCTCCTTAGTTTCTCTTTCTATTTCAATGATATCCTATCAAGGAACTCTTCCTTATTTTTCTCACAAATCTCTATGAACTGATTGATGTGCATTCTCCACAAGAATTGAAGAAATGCCCTAGTCTTATCAAAATTATCATTTGAAATAAAACCATCACTAGCCTACTTCAAAATTGGGTCTAGTCATTTACCTTCAAACTCTACTATAGTGAGATCCATCTCAATTCCTCTAGGTGCTTCTAGCATCCCCTCCCAAATCTCCACATCTGAGATAAAAAAATTTCCCTCATTACTCATTTGTATTAGTTGTTGAGCAACTCCCTATTCATCTAGTTGTAATGGGGATTGGGAAGGAGAGTATATCTCATGTTCCAACTGAGGCTCCTCTTGTCTTTGCCTTTTTGGTGAGGGTTGTTCTACAACTGGATCATCCATAGGCCTCTTCCCTTCGGAAGTGGGTGGAAAGGCTCTATGTTTGTGTTGCACTGGATGGAGGACATTGTACCCCTTTTTCTCATGCACAGTATATATCCCTTTAGGGATCATTTTTGCATATTCAGGCTGGTTCAGAATTTTTCTTGTCCTCTCTAGGTCAAATTGGATCACTGCACTCTTCTTCTCATTTTCTACCTACATGATTCCCTCAAAATGCTCCATTAGGGCATCCACCTTCCTTTCCCATGGCTGAAAATCTTCCAATGGATCATATTGCTTATCAAATATTTGAATAAAATATATAGTCTTCTTATAGATTATCCATTTTTCCTTTTTAATTTCTTGAGTCTGCAGATCAAACTCATTTCTAACTATATCCTCTGGGAAGTTGAATTGGTGTTCCATAATGACACACCTTGTTTTCTCCTTAAACATCCTAGATATAAAACCTTCATTATCTACACACCTTACTACTGCAATAGCCATTCTATATGGTTACAAATGTTGGAAATTTGGCTGAGTTAGATATCTATATGTTGTCATTATGGCAACATATGATCTATATGAAGACTACATATGACAGAGAGCAGTTGTGACAGAGCGAAGAACAAAATTGTCTAAGTGTAAGTAGCATTTTTCCCAGTCTAACCAGAGATAGTTTTGATTGGCGATGTCGATAGAAGTAAGTTCAGTGCTTGGGCACTTGAACATGGATACTATGATGTATACTGAAGACTCACCTAAGAGCACAAGTCTGTACGGCATGTACAGAAAGAGTTATTACAGTATTACAAAAATAGAGTTGAAGTCGACAGGATAAAGAAATAAGACAAAATTAGTAAATAGTTAAGGGATTATTTTGTTTATCAAAATAATAACTTAATCATATAAAGGGATGACATCCTAGATGTTAACCCTTGGGTAGAACAAGTTAATATGTATTTTTGTGTAGTTCTTTATGTTTCTTAAAGTTGACTATAAAATTTATTATTCTTAATAACTTGTATAAATGTAAGACATGTGTAATGCGAAGATAGGAGTAGAACATATGTATGTGAAAGATATTGTTGCAATGTTGTAAATTGTGAAAGTCAAGCAAGAAGACTTTGTATGTGCAAGCGAAGTAGTAAAAGGTTATATAACTTTCCCTTTTCTAATCATAAATCATTTTACATTACATGTTTGGGCAGTGGGCTCATCTTGTAATCATTTCAATTTGTACTACCAACTCTTAGCAGGGTTGAGGCTTCTAACAAGGCCTAGAGTCCCTTAATCAGGACTGAGACACTATATGTATGTAATAGGCTCCTAACAGGGTCAACATCCTTAACATGATACTTTTGATTAGTGGATCATTGTGGGTATCATCCCCACTGGGGTTTTCCCTTGGCCTGGGTTTCCTCAAGAACAAATAATGTGTTATGAGTTCATTTTCTTTATTGCTATGCATGCTATTTAGTTTACTTTGTGTTGCAAGCATCAAGTTAATCTGTTATATCCATAATTGGGAAAAAGTAAAAGTTTTTAGAATACTAATTCACCCCCCCTCTCAGTATTCCCTATTTCTAAAAATTGGTATCAGAGCTTAGTTACTCAGAAAAGAATCATTCAAAGAAAGCCTAGTAGCTTCAGTAAGATCTCTATGGATATGGATTAGCTACAGAAGAATCTTGAAGAAACTCTTGAACAGATTGATGTACTTACTGAAGAAAGAGATGCTCTAAAAAGAAAATATGATGATGCAAAGAACCTCATTAAGAAGCTGGAAGAACTGAAATCAGAAAAGGAATCTACAATTCAAATTGAAGATTGTGATGAAAATCTGGAAAAAGAAAATGAGATCCTTAAACATGAATTAAAGATAGTGAATCTGAAATTAAGTTTGAAAGATGGAAACAGCAAGAATGAAGCAAATCTGAAATCTGAGAATGAAGATCTGAAATCTAAACTTTGTAAAGTGACATCTAAACTTGAGAAAACAAAATTGCAATATGTTGAACTTGAAAATTACAATACAATTGTGAAGGGTGAACTGACTCGATCTTAGCAATAGCTTGAGAGACTATATTCCACTAGTGAGAAGATTGATGAACAAATGTCTTATCAAAAGCCATTCTATGATAAAATTGGTCTTGGATTTAACTCATCTAAGGTAAGTGAAGAAAGCAAGGAACCAGATCTAAAAGTTTCTGAAAACATAGATGACAAAGAAATCTGATGAAGCTGACAAATCTAAGGATATACCTAAACAAGAAGAACCACCTAAACAATAAGAATCACCTAAAGGTATGTAGAGAGAATTTAAAGGTAGATGTTTTTCATGTAATACTTTTTGTCATATGAAGAAATATTGCACATCTAAGCAATTCAAACCTCTTAATGCTTATTGTTATAATTGTCATGGTTTTGGACATAGAGCTATTGAATGTAAGAAGCCTAGATCTAATGATAATAATAATAGTAGAATGTTTAGAGATACTAACCATGTAGATAAGAGACCTACTGAAGATATGAACAAAAGAAATGGAGTAGTATGTTATAGATGCAATAAGATTGGACACATTGCTAGGAATTGCAGATCACAAATCAGTCAGACTGGACTGAGATATGGAAACAATGGAATAGTTTTTTAGATATGCAACAAATTTGGTCATACAACAAGGTTTTGCAGAATGAATAACATGAGAAATCCTAATCCTAGAAGTTATACAAGGAGAAATGAGAATGCAAGCAATATTCAAAGAGGATGTTGTCATAATTCAGAAGAAGTGAAATTTGTTAAAGCCACAGATCAAGGAGACACATTCAGCACAGAAGGTAATATGAAAGGTGAAGTATCTAATGGTAAGAGTGAATCTCTTCCTAACCCATCTGAAAGTACTTAATTCATCAAGAATGCATTAGAATAGGAACTTAGGATAGTGTAGAATTTAGTATAGGATGAATTGAGTCTTGCGCAGTTAATGTAAGGTAGTATGTGATGTAATGATGCTATGGTTAAGAGTCCATGAGCTAATATGAAGCTATGCAAGTTCGCAAGAAGTTTGAAGTTTTGCAGGAAAGCAGGAACAACTTTTTGGAAAGAAGCAAAAAAAGAATTGAATGTGATGTCAGAATCTTGAAGTTAAAAGTTTATGATCGGTATTAGTTAATCATTCAATCAACTACAAGTGTTAAGGAGATCAAAGCAGTAGTGATTGAAGGTAGTTTGAAAAATTTGATGAAAGAACTTCATGTCAGATCTACACAAAGCCCTAAATCATGAAATTAAGGTATTTTACTAAGAAAATCTATTAGACAGGTAGAGAATTTGTAAAAGATATGGATGTTTCATTTGTTCACAGCATAAGAGATACAATTAGACCTAAGATCAAAAGGGAACCAGTAGAACCCTTGGAAGAAGACCCTAGACTAGCATTATCATTTGTACCAGATGAAGTTTTGCATTTAGATAACATTAGAGGCTATTTGGGATGCAAACTTGAAACCCTCAGTGAAAGTGATTTTACTAAGGAATATGAGAAACTATACAATCAGGATATGTCATTGAAGGTAGGATTTGAACATCTGAATGAAAATGAAATTGTAAGGTATTCACTACAACATGAATTTGATGATGATGAATGCACCAAAATCATTTTGAGAAAAAATCATAATGGGAAGTTTTGGTTAGATGACAGAGTGATTGATATAATAGCAGACCTAATTCATGAAGTGATTGGTTTATCAAAATTAGGAGTTATACCATTTAATGAGAAAAATGTGAAGAAAATTGTACTAGACAATACTAAGTCATCCTACAATCATAGAGGAATAGTAATCAACAAGATGCAACAAGATGATGTTAGATATTTATGCAAGATCTTAACATCTAAGTTTCGTGCTAACTCTAGATAAGATGACATGGCTGTTGGAATGATTCATGTAGCTTATTTGATGTGTGTTGATAAAGTTCTAGTGGATATGTGTGAAATTTTGAGAATTCAGTTATTTGAGAACCTTGAGAAGATAAAGAAGACTAAAAGCTCACAGTTTAGATTCTCATCCTTGATTACATATATGTTTTTCCATTTGCTGAGAAGATTTCCATTTACTATTGGAGAAGACTGGAATGATAATAGAACCACCATGGACAGAATTAAGAAAGTGTATCTGAGATACCCTATAGACAAGGTTAATGAGAGTGTAACCTTAGTAATCAAATCATTTCAGAACTTGATGAAGAAAAGATCAAGAATCCCACAGGCTATAGTTGAGAAGTACAAAGATGAAATATGCTTTATGGTTGACACTGACTTTACCCTTATTAAAGCAGTTGAACCTAGAGTAGAATTCATAGACCATCTTGGGTATGAAATTTCTGAAGTTGAAGCAGAAGAATATGTGAATAGATTGTTGAAAAGTAAATTGGATGTAAACAGCACTAGATTTGGGACTTTTGAGGAGAACTTCAACTCCACAAAGCCTATACAAGAAGAAAATTTATCAAAGAAGAGAGTGGAAAGCACCATTAAGAAAATTCTTAAGGATACAAGAATGTCAAAACAAGAATTCCTAATTGCAAAGAATATCGCAGTAGCACTAAGAGATATTGGACAAAAAGAAGTTTTGTCTATTCCATCCCTATCATCAGTTGTAGATGAGACTAGAAATATTTAGAATGTAGTGAAAGTGGAGAAAGTTGAAAAGGAACAGGAAACTAGAAAATCTACAAGATCTTTAGCCACTCTACCAGGTAAAAGAGTAAAGGAAATGGCTACTGGACTAGTAAAAGATAGAAAATAATAGTTGCCCCAGTACAAAGGAAAGTATCTGAAATTAAAGATGATGAAGATACTAAAGTCAAGAAGAAGAAATGGAAACCAAAGATAGAAAAGGTAAATGATCAAATTATTAATGAAGGAGACTTTTCCAAAATGAACAAATATTATGAGCTATACAATTATTCAAAAAGATTAAACTTTGAGAATGCAGTTTTCAGGCACATGATCTTAGCATATAAGAAATTTGATACTAATCAAGGGAAGATACCTGATGATTTGTTTTAGAAATTAGTAAACAAGAAGAAGAGAGAAGTTGAAGAAGATAATAAGATCAGAGAAAACTTTGTGAGAAAGCTCTATGATATTAGAGATGAAGACCACTTCAAGGAAATCATGAAAGATCTTGGTATTCATCTGAGAACAAAAAGAACAATTCAAACAATGGGAGGAAATTATGAAGAAATCAATAAGGAAACTAAACAAGCAGTCATAAAGGTGATGACTACATGTGTTGGTAAGCACTCTAGTGCAGCAGATCAAGCTTTGGAAGCTGAGCACCAAAAAAGTCCCTCTCCACCACCATCAATTAACATTCAAGATGAATCAATGAATGTGGAAGGAACTCATATCATACTGGATAGTGATGACAATCCTTTTAGAAACCTTGAGAACATTGTTGACAATTCGGCCTTAGAAGAACAAGATAGATCAGTTGAGGAAGAAAGGAAGGAAACAAGGAAAGAAGAAGAGAAACAAGTAGAGATTCAAGTAAATATAGAGGTTGAAGGATAGAAAGAAGCACCAAGAAAAGTAGAAACCAATCCTACCCCTGAGATTGTAGTAGAGAAACCATAGATAGAATCAATTTTTGCTAATTTTGGGAAAGAATTTGATAATGATGATCAAATGCAGCTGATCTCATCCCTTAACAAAATTATTGGTAAGAACAAGAAGGTAAAAAGCCTTGAAGGATTATTGCTAGAAGTAACAGAGAAGTTGCAGTATTGTGACTAGTCAAACAATAGAGGCAGATCCACAAGAAAAAGCTAAAGAGTTATGAAGGCATTTGACAATAAATTCACTAACTTGTCAGACATAGCTACAGTAAAGGCTCAGGCAGTCTATGAGGCTAAAGTATTTCATGATATTTTTCAAAATATCAAAAATGATATCAATAATTTAGATGTGTGTATAAAGGACTTAAGAAGGAATTTGGATAGAGGAAAAGTTTTGTATATACAGTGTAAAAATATAGAAAATCATGTATCAGAAGTGACTGAGAAGATAATAGCAAAAGAGGTAGAAATTCAAACAGAGGTAAACCTATTAACCAGCTCAAATGCAAAGATATTAGATTGTGAAAAGAGAATCAGTAAATTGAATGATGATATCAAAATTCTTAATGATGAAAGAGAAAGGAAATTGAGAAGATTCACTCTTCTAAGAGAGAACCTTTCAGTTAAGATAAGCATCATTGAAGGACAATTGGAAGAATGTCTTTCATCCAAGACATCTTATGAGAAATTCAACTTTGCAAACCTTCATGCATGTGAGATCACATCTTATGGTTTATGTGCACTAATCAATGTTGCAGACACCATTAAGAAGGCATGGGAGAAGGAGTTAGAAATCATAAAAGTAAATTTTTTAGATTGTGTTTCAAGCCTACCGGCTCTGCAATTTTGAATCAAAGGTAAACATTTTTGAGAAACATAGTTTTTGGCACTCTTTTTGTCATTGTTGTCAAAGGGGGAGTGATAGCAGAAAATTGATATATTGTATAGATGATATATAAGATATATGGAGATATAAGGATAGTGAAGATATATTTTTTTATGGCCACAATTTTGAAGTTTTAAATGGCTTGGCCAATTTTCTCATATGTTGCCACCAATGACAAAGGGGGAGATTATTGGAAATTTGGCTGAGTTAGATATCTATATGTTTTCATTATGGAAACATATGATATATATGAAGACCACATATGACAAAGAGCAATTGTGACAGAGCACAGAACAAAATTGTCTAAGTGTAAGCAGCAATTTTCCCAGTCTAACCAGAGACAGTTTTGATTGGCGATGTTGATAGAAGTAAGTTCAGTGCTTGCACACTTGAACATGGATACTATGATGTATACTAAAGACTCACCTAAGAGCGCAAGTCTGTACAACATGTATGGAAAGATTTATTGCAGTATTACAGAAACAAAGTTGAAGCCGAAAGGATAAAGAAAGAAGACAGAATTAGTAAATAGTTAAGGGATTATTTTGTTTATCAAAATAATAACTTAATCATATAAAGGGATGACATCCTAGATGTTAAGCCTTGGGCAGAACAAGTTAATATGTATTTTTGTGTAGTTCTTTATGTTTTGTAAAGCCGACTATAAAAGTTATTATTCTTAATAACTTGTATAAATGTAAGACATATGTAATGTGAAGATAGGAGTAGAACATATGTATGTGAAAGATATTGTTGCGAAGTTGTAAATTGTGAAATTCAACCAAGAAGACTTTATATGTGCAAGAAAAGTAGTAAAAGGTTATATACCCTTCCCTTTTGTAATCATAAATCATTGTACATTACATGTTTGGGCAGTGGGCTCATCTTGTAATCATTTCAATTTTTACTACCAACTCTTAGCAGGGTTGAGGCTTCTAACAAGGCCTAGAGTCCCTTAATCAGGACTGAGACACTATATGTATGTAATAGGCTCCTAACAGGGTCAACATCCTTAACATGATACTTTTGATTAGTGGATCATTTTTGGTATCATCCCCACCGGAGTTCCCTTGGCCAGGGTTTCCTCGAGAACAAATAATGTGTTATGAGTTCATTTGCTTTATTGCTATGCATGATATTTAGTTTACTTTGTTTTGCAAGCATCAAGTTAAGCTGTTATATCCATAATTGGGCAAAAGTAAAAGTTTGTAGGATACTGATTCACACCCCCCCTCTCAGTATTCCCTATTTCTAACAACAAAACCTTATTTATGTGCACCCATCCACCCTTAACAATAACATACTAGTGGGCTATTTTAATGCTTGGGAACAAAGTTCCCCTTCCCCTGTTAGTCAAAGTTGTCTCTTGTAAGTCACCAATTTGCCTTAAAATTTTTGCATATCCTATCTTCAAAGGGAATTGGTAGGGTAGTACATAAGGTGCCTTCTTACAACCATATACTCTAAATACTGTGGAAACTAGATACAAAATTATGGACTATGGTGATGTCCTTACAATATTCTTTTGGCCTAATTAGCCTCAATAATTCCATGGGAATTCTTGGATTCTCAAAAAATAACAAGGATCTGAGCCTTGAAGAAAAATTTCTATCAAAAATGATATTACTAGCATCAGTCCTATCCCATGATAGCTTTGTAGTCCACAACTGGACTGGTAACACTTCTCCATTCTTCTCCCTTACTATTTCCATTGTCTTACTAAAGAAATCAACACCATTGTGCAAGAACATATGCATCAACATGGAATACCACCCAAAAGGTTTATCTACCTTCATATTCTTAATCCCTATTAATCCTTGATGAATTAGGTCTACAAGGTGGGGGTAAAAATCAAAAATTAATGCCAAGTGGGGACGTAGGATCTGCACCATCATAAACATGTATGGGATAGGCATGTGTGTAGCTTCATCTTGTCCTAGGATCAAATTCAGAGATTTATACATGCCTAGTGCCCTCAAACTGAAAAGGTCTAACCTGAAAGGCTCTGGTGTCCTTGGACTAACCATACACATGGTACCAATTTTTCTAAGGAAGTATCTTAGAGGACCAGACCTCAAATGGTCTCTCTGTGCCTGATAAATTTTACCAACCTCATCAAAATCAATCTTCTCCAGTCCAATAGAAGGATCATTTAGTGAAAAAACCTGTCTGATTTCATCCTCTATGATACTTATCAAAACTTTTCCATTTATGTCCCTAACATATCTAGTTACAAGTTCATAACACTTGGCTATTTGTATGAGATCAGCATCCATAAAGACCCCAGGCACAATGATTTTCCCTACATCAAACTGCCATATATTGCTGAGTGGAGCACAACCATTTCTTTGAGAGTATGAAACTTTAAATAAAATTAAACCATTGTATTTCTCCCCTACCCTAGCATCTCTCATCCACATTACCCTATCAAACAGTATACCATCAATATAGTCCCTAGGGTTTTTGGGAAGTAACTCTTTCATTCTGGACTTTTCAATTTCTAAGTGTGGGACCAATTGAAGTAAATCCTCATATACACCCCTGTCTTTGTACTCTATATTCCCTAAGAGATCTCTTTTGGGCACCATTTTCTAACTAGGGTTTTAGGATGATATATAGAAATGAGATAAAACCCACACTGATATCTTTAGACAACTATAGCAGACAATATTCCAATCACTAAGATCAAAAAATCTAAGAATTTTCAATTTTAAAATGCCTATCATTTGCTTGAAAAACTTGCAGTTGACGCTTGCAGGGAGAGAAAAATTGCTTGCAAAAATACTAAAGGCAATGTGTTGTTTCCAACAATCAAATCTGACTACATAATTTTTGCCAACCTATTACAGCCATTTCACATGAGGCTCATTAAGTTTCCATTACTGAAACTAGCAGCTACAATATTCATAGGACATAACAGGGCTCCAAAATCTCAAATGTGAAACTGTATCGTTGATCAAATATTTTTTGGTGCATCGAATAGATGACAAAAATCCATGCAATAGACTTTAAACCTTTTCCTAAGCTTAGTTCTTGACCAATGAGAACATTTTATTATACCCATGTGCTAAAATCTATGCTTTAGTGTAGCTTTACCGGCTTGTACAAGTGTTAACATGTCGCAATGCTGCAAACTTAAAACACTAAGAATCTTACAATCAAGGTGCAACACTTATCGTCGATTCTTTCAAGATCTGATAGATCTTTACCACTTTTGAAATTTTGTGACCCCACTTTGTGGATGAACATGTGGAAGCATTTAAGAACTTCAAACCCACTAGAAAGTGACATCACAAAGGACACATGTCACTCATTTGTATTCTCGCAAGTCAAAAACTGTCAATGATGTTAGTTTAAGGGATAGCGACAACCATAGATCTTCTTTCATCGAGCAATCATCATTTATTAATGAAGATTGGTCCCACCTCCATCGTTGCATGTCCTTCATCCAATTGGATGGCTGTTGCAGTCCTGGGGGGCTTAACAAGTGGCCAACTTAGATTTAAGGTAATGCAACAACCATCGATTTAATCCACTTGTTAGTGACGGTGTAGCTTTAAAACTGGGCCCGCATTGACAGGTGTCTCTTAGTCACATCCCCACAAGTCAAAGAGTCTAACAACCAATGAACTTAAGGGATAATGACAACCACAAGATTAAATTATATCCAACAGCCAGGATAAAAATGGGAAAAACCAAAGTCTTAGTAGGAAGTATTTTATGAAAAGGGGACCCGCTTTAAAACCTAACCTCAAAACACATGAGGTCGACAACTTAAGAGGTTTTAATTAAACACATGCTTTCTAGATCTTAAGTGATTAAAAAAAGAAATGCTTAAACATAACAAGACCTAGGATAATTAGGGCTTTTTGTATTTTTTCATTGCTAGGTCAATTTACTAAAGGGTTTAACAAAATTTTGAAGAGCAAGGGCTAAAAATTTCTTAACAGTACCAACATAGTGCAATGAGCATAAATATGACAAAAGGAGATATCAAGTTTCTTAGTCTCAAAATGAAAATGAAAAATATATCTGATGGTGAAAACCACATTGTGGCAATATCAAAATCCAAAATAGTAAAAATAAAGGATGTATCCAATGGTGAGAATCTCAAAGAGGTGCCTTAGGATGAGACTCTTGATATTCTTCCTAATCATTTCCAAGAAAGATCTTCGGTATTAATAGAACCAAAACAACTAGTTAATCTTTGGATAGTAGAAACTCCATAAATGTTCCACATTTCTCAATCCTTATTTGAAGAGGAGAAGACACAATTCACCAATCTCTTCAAGGAAAAGAAGATCAAATTTTCTTGGTCTTACTCTGAAATGCCTGGATTATATGTTGACTTAATAATGCATCATTTATCTATTGCTCCTAGAGTAAGACACGTAAAACAAAAATTGAGAAAATTGAATCCACGTGTTACATTATTAGTGAAAGTGGAGCTGGAAAAACTATTGAAATTTGGATTTATAAGAGCTATTGATTATGCAGAATGGATATCCTACCTAATCCATATTTCCAAAGTAGATAATTGTATAAGAGTTTGCACAAATTTCAAAGACCTAAACAAATCTTGTTAGAAGAATAATTTTACACTTCCAAACATACATATGATTGTAGACCTCACTATAGGATATAAAATGTATTCATTAATAGATGGATTCCCAGGCTACAATCAAATCATGAATATTGCTCCCAAAGATCAGGAGAAATAACATTTACATGTGCATGGGGTACATACTATTGAAATGTTGTGTTGTTCAGTCTCAACAATGTAGTTGCAACCTACCAAAGAGAAATGACAATAATATTTCATGACATGATGCATAGGAACATGGAAGATTATGTTGATGATATGGTAGCAAAATAAAAAAAATTAGAACAACTCGTAGTGAGGAACTGGGAAGAATCTTTGACAAAATGGAGCAATTTCAACTTAGGTTAAATTCTAAGAAGTACGCATTTGGAGTATCATCTAGTAAGTTGTTAGGCTTCATAGTTCTAGCAAAAGGAATTGAGGTTGATCCAGCTAAAGTAAAATAAATCCTAGAAATGAAACCTCTAAGGAATATCAGTCAAATGAGGACACTTTAGATCTATAAGGAGATTCATATCTCAATTAGTAGATAAAGCTCAACCATTAACTAAAATTATGCATAAAGGGGTCACATTTACATGGGACAAACAATGTGAGAACTTTGCTCAAGCTAAATAGTATTTGGAAAATCCTCCAATTCTAATGGCTCTAATTCAAGGAAAACCACTCTTATTGTACATATTAGTAACTGACACATCATTAGGAATGTTACTAGCACAAGAAGATGAGATTAAGAAAGAAATGACAATATCCTACATCAATAGAACTCTAGTCTCCTATGAGCTAAATTAATTAGTAATTGAAAAGGCATGCTTAGTAGTGGTATTTTCATCTCAAAATCTTAAACATTATATGTATCATACAAGGTGAATCTAGTCACAAAAATATATCCACTCAAATACTTGTTGAATAAAGAAACATTGATGGCAAGACTAGTGAAATGGGTCTTGATATTGAGTGAATTTGATATTGAATATATTGATAGGAAAGCCATCAAAGGCCAAGTGATAGCTGATCAAATTGTTGAGGCACCACTAACAGATGATAGGCCATTATACATAGAGTTTCCTAATGAAGCAATCATGCACCTCATAGAACACCCATGGAAGATGTATTTTGATGTCTCTTTTACACAACAAGGGTCAGGAGTTGGATGTTTATTCATTAATCCTCAAGGATTAAAAAAATACCAAAGGCTTACAAAATGATATTTACATGCACAAACAATATAGCAGAGTATGAAGCCCTAGTCAATGGATTGAAGCTAGCAATAGAGTGGAAAATCATTGAGTTACATGTATATGGAGACTCACAGCTTATAATCAATGAAGTCAATGATGATTACCAAAAAAAATATGATAAGCTAATGCCTTAAAAAATGATGGTGGATTATCTCAAGAAATATTTTGTTTGCATCACATTTGAACAAATACCAAAGTTAGAGAATAAGGTTGTTGACACGGTGGCTACTTTAGCATTCGTGTTACAACTATAAGAGAAAAAATTTCTCTATGACTTCCTAGTGGAATAATTACCCTTTCCATCCTATGATTTCCCTAATTCCCATATCATGTGTGTTATTGAAACCCATCCTATCCTGATATGCCCATATTTATTCCTATCTAAAAGATCAAACCTTTCCTAAAAATAATTTGAGAAAGGAGAAAATATGCCTAATAAGAGAAACATCATGTTATTTAATCATTGCAAATTACTTGTATAGTTGTGCTCTTAATGGTACGCTACTTAGATGTTTAGAATATAGACTCAAATTGTGCATTAAAATAAGTACATGAAGGTGTGTGTGGGTCTCACTCGAATGACTTTTCATTAGCTAAGAAAATTTGAAGAGTCAGATACTAATGGCCTACAATGGAAAATGATGCTATTAATTACACCAAAACATGCAAGAAATTCCAATTTCACAGAAACTTGATACATGCTCTAGCTAGGGAGTTAATTCCATTTATCACACATTGGCCATTTCAAGAATGGGTCTTTGATCTAGTAGGACAGGTTTACCCAAATTCATCTAATGGACATAAGTATATCATCACAGCCACAAAGTACTTCAAAAAATAGGTTGTAGAAGTCCCATTGACCAATTCTATAAGCAAACAAGTCTCAATGTTTATCCTAAACTACATCATCTATAGGTATGGGGTACCTTCATCAATTGTAACTGACAATGGAGGGCAATTCAAAAAAAAAGACATGGATGATTTATGTCTACAATTCAAAATCACACAACATTGTTCCTCGATCTATTACCCTCAAGGTAACAGACATGTTGCGGCATCAAACAAGACAATCCTAAAGATCCTACACAGAACAGTCAACAAATCGGGAAGAGATTGGCACCTATATATTAATCCAGCATTACGAGCACACCGTACTAGCATTAGAATAGCAACATGAGAAACTCCTTTTGCACTTGTTTATGGGTCTGAGGTAGTTCTACCAATTTAAGTAGAGATTCCATCACTGAGGATTTCATTGAAAAATCTAGTCACTAATAAGGACTATAGAATCTTGTGTCTACAAGAACTAGAATTTTTAGATGAGTGCAGGCAACATGTGTTTGATCATCTCAAAGTCTACTAGAAAATAATGTCTAGAGGATACAATAAGAAAGTGAAGCCAAGAACATTTCAGGTAGGAGACCTGGTCTCAAGAGAAAATCCAAAAAACTAGCAACATCAAGAGGAGAATGGAAAATTTGATCCCAACTGGTTAGATCCTTTTGTTATCAAATCTTCATTTGGATCAGGAGCCTATCAACTAGCTACACCTAAAGGAGATGTCCTATTAGATCCAATTAATACTCTCCCCCTAAAATAGTTTTACACCTAACATTCTTAAGGTAGCACCTATACAAAAAATATTGATCCTGAAGAAATACAAAAAAAAAAAATATTTCTCCTAAAGAAATACAAAAAAAAGAAATATTGATTCTAAAGAAATACAAAAAAGAAAATATTGATCTTGAAGAAAAACAAAAAAAATAGTGAAAAGCAAAAAATTCAAAAACAATGGAAAAAGTCTTGAAAAAATGATCATCTTGGTGAAAACCTGACAAACAAGAGCCTTGATAAATCGAAGAAAAAAAGTACAAAAAAATTAAAAAGAGAAGAAAGTGCCTCAGTGAAAACCTAGAAAACATGCGCCTTGGTAGAAATAAAAGAAAATCTATCCAAGTGGTGAAAACCCGGTAAACAGGCGCTACAAGTAACCAATTCTCTATCTATCAATACAATGCTTACACACTTGGTTAAGCCTAAAAACTTCAAGTGGTACATATCTTTCAGTCACTTTCATGACAATCAAATCTCGAACCAAGCTATTAGAAATATCCTTTTTAACTAGAATGAAATCTATCTATATCAAAGTCCTAGGAAAGTCGTATTCTCTAGGGGGCATTGGTCATGGTCATGATAGAAATATGGTCACTTAGTTATCATTAGGGATCTCTTCTAGGTTTGTCGGTTATCCCTAGTCTGCAATTTGACATAAAACTACACAACCACGGGTATTTTTTAATACAACCAACCTAAAACATAAAAATTATTTCTTAATACTTAAACCTAACAGTTTTCCTAAACACTAGTCATGGAAATTGAACCTAATCAATAGTGTTTCTTAACACAACACACCCAAACAACACAAGACATAAACTACAACTAAAATGAATCAGTGATTGATAATATTTTCTAAGTGACTACAAATTAATCAAAAGTGTTCCTTAACACTACATAATAACAAAAAAATGCTTCATGATTTATGTTGATCATGTATTTCCATACTATCTCGAAGATTTCCATGGACTAGAAAAACAAAATGAGAAAATCATGATTTTTTCTTAGATTGATGTGACTTATTATCAATTTATGATTGTTGTGTTCTCCAAGTGACTCAAAGATGTCTAAAAATTACTAGAGAAACAAGGATTGGGGGTACAATGTTTTCTTTGTCTTATGTTTGTGGTAATTAATCTAGTAATCCAACGTGATCATAGGAATTGGGTGTCTATGGTAAAAGACTCCATCATGATTGGAACGTCGCATATACGTCAACCTGTTTCCTATTAAAGATTTGGTTAGGTTGGATTCATTTCCTTGTATGTTTAATCTAAATAAAATAAGCTTCCTAGTAAGGTTCATACAACATAATATACCCAAGGACATGAATAAAAAGGTCATTGCAGGTTACATATCAAAATGGTGCACATGAGCAGAATAAGTTTAAAGAAAAAGAAAGTAATTGAAAAAACATCCTGGCTTATATACCTTGGTGTTTAGGTTCACTTTTGACATGGCATCCAACATGGGAGGTATTCATATTTTCATGATCACTAAATCTATCAGTAAAAATTGTACTAACCTATCAGGTCTAAAAGTAAAAAGCTCTATGATGATAAAAAGATCCATCTTGAATAATCATTGACTATCCTAGAGGTCTTAATCTAGTTGCATTAACTGCTTAATTTAGTTGCATTCATTTATTAATCTAGTTGCATTCATTAATTTGGTTGCATTTGATTTGTTAACATAATTGCATTTATTTTACAGTTGCATTAGTATGAATGTGATTAATGAACATCGACATGAGTAAAAATCTAAAAAATCTAAAAACTAATGATATTAGCATTTACAAGTTTGACCATATGAATCAAATCAACATTAAAAAAAAAACAAATGACTTGGTATTTAACACTGATATCAATGCACCTACATAATCATGTCAATTTCATAAAATGTCTGCATCAATGCATCCATCATCATACAAAAATAAAGTGAGATAGTCATACATCGCATTGTATTATATCTCATTAGAACATATCATATGCATGAATAAGTCAAAAATAACATCAACAGAAATTCATCCATTCAATAAACTACATCCATACATCCATAAATGCATAAGAAAAGAATAAAAATATTCATATACACATCCACATAAAAATGCATATCTTGTATATATCAGTGTTGCAATACAATAAAGTCAAAGAAATCTATAATCATCATCTATCTAATCACATGACCAAGTATAGCAAGATGAGATTGTAATCACCTGAAAATGGACAAAGACAATTAAATGATAAATCAAGTCAAATCAAAGTGAAATGAGGACAAAATCAAAGCAATTGAATCACAATGCATAATTAGCCAATCAAAATTAAAATCAAGTCTTAATTCAAGATGAATCAAAATCGAGCATTTTAATCAAATGAAATCAAATCAAAGTGGAATAAATCAATTAATTCTATAGTCTTGGATTAAACTAAATTCAACCCATTCAAGGGGTGCATGGCTAAACAAATGAATTTAAATCAATTAATAAAGCATAATTTCTCTCAACAACCCAAAAGGGGAGGAAATTCAATCAACCAATAGGATTTGAGAAAGGCATTCACCTGGATCAAGCTAAATTCAATCTTAATCACTCAAAGTGAAAGAGAATCTTGTCCATCCATCTTGTCTACTTGTCCCAAGCTTTGAGGACACAAACTTTGCATTTTCTTCAAAGGGTGGAACCAAAGACTCAACCAAGGCTTAATCATGATCAATTATACTACACCCCCTACCATTGCAAAAATCTATAAAAGGAAGACCAAAATCCTCATAATTCATAACCACAAATCTGAGAATTGCATAGAACCTCTTGCATTTTATAGCTAGAAAGGCATTTTAAGAGCTTAATTAGCATTCAATTTGAATATAATTGTTAGCTTTAGCTTAATCTTTATCATTTCTCATTCTAGGACTCTCATTAATGGTAGCTTGTTGAGAGCTTCTATTAACACTCTTAGATAGAGAGCCATAGGATGCTCAATTGATCTTTCATTTGCTAAATAGTGGCTATATTGTGGTTTATTTAGTTTCTATTTCATTTATTGTCAATACTAATTCTATGAAGGTACTAAATCTTGTACACAAAATGGTGCCCACCATGGGGTAGAATGCTTCACTTTACTAAACGCTCAAAATTATCTTCTTTTTGTCAAATTTGCACATGTTTAACTCTCAAGTTTTTCAAGAAACGATGCTTTTGACATATTAAATAGTTCTTTTGACAAATTAAATGGTGATTTTGCACGATAAAATGGCACTTTCTAGCATTGTTTCGGTGCTTTCACAACAAATCTATGCACCTTTGCATTGATCCACGATGCTTTTAATCCTTCTATTATCTATCTATCATTCTTTTAGCACCTTTGCACGGATCTACAATGCATTTTCCTTGACCTCTGAGTGCTTCTTCTATTTTAATAAGTGCTTTTACTACATTTTTACCGCCTTTGATAGGTTATGCAGTGCTTTAAATAGTTATTTGTGCACTTTTTGAGTTTTCTTACAGAGTTGAAATAGTGCTTTTCATCAAATTAGTAGTGCTTTTAAGTAGTAAAATAATGCTTTTAAGCATTACAGGAGTGCTTTTGCATAAACTGTTAATTTGAATAATCTGACTGTGGTAAAATGATTTTTAGGATTCTACAGGATGTCTGATCACAGAAAAGTGAAGAAACCAGAGAGTAGATTTAACCAAGAAGGGAAGGCTTTGGCTAAGAAAATCAAGAAGGATAACTTTGTTTACATCAAATCAGTTCTTCAGGATTCACAAGTGGAGGAAAATTAGGTTTATGAGAACTATCTTAAAATTGTAGAAGCATATAAAACTAAGTTTGTATCACTTAATTGGATTTTCTCACCTTTAATCAAGATTTTTGTCAAAATTTGCAAATAAGGCCTTAGATTCAATTCAAACTTTACTTCTTCAAATTCATTTTGGTTTCTTTCATTGTTGTTCTTTTTGTTGACTAACTTTGTT
The DNA here is from genome assembly GCA_027943335.1 of Chamaecyparis obtusa. NCBI lineage: Eukaryota > Viridiplantae > Streptophyta > Pinopsida > Cupressales > Cupressaceae > Chamaecyparis > Chamaecyparis obtusa. The sequence continues at coordinate 770,417 of BSBK01001162.1, read as the reverse complement.
GGAGGAAAGCACGTTGGAAAGAAACTCTAGCCAAGGTAAGCTAAAAATGACAAAAATCCTCAAAAATGCCCCTAGCTTATGCTAGCTACAAGGAAAGGTAAGCCTCAAACTAGTGAATATTTTCCCTTAAATTGTGGCATTGGTGCATTTGAAAATCTAGTAATTACAAAACAACCTATCTTTGTTTGGAAAGTTTAGCATTTAGGCCTATGCTCTTCACTTCTTCTAGTGAATCAAAATGCCAAAGGTGTTGAACTTTTTTATTAAGAAGAAAGGTTGAGGAAATCAAGAACATAAAATCAAAGCCCCTTGTTTGTAGAAGAGTAGAAATACTCAATTCTCTATAGTTAGTGGGTGAAAGAATTGAACATTGTTAATTGTGTTTCAAAAATTAAGGAAAAGTTATGGATATGCTCTTCACCTTTTGGTGAACCAAATTCCCAAAAATGTGTTCTTAACTCCATTTCCTTGCTTTACATGAACATTATAGAACACTAGTGGGCTTGCCTCCCGAGAAATTGCCTTAACGAGGCCGGTGAGAGGGATAGCCCAGAGTGGGATACGCTTGTTTTTTCTACGAGAATCCAACCCACTATAAAATGAAATGCATACATCCTTAATGGGGTGTGTGACAAAAGGATTTTAAATTTCAAACTTCCTCGAGTAGTCCTCGCGAATTGTGCAAAACTCTGATATACCGGTGGTGGGAAGCCCCTTAACATACTTGTGGGATGAAAGTTTAAGATTCATTTTGAATGGAATCTATATTAAATCCTTGATAAAATAGCAAGACCACCTTTTAGAGCCATGTTTATGAACCAAATCTTGTGCTAGGTAGGTGCTTGAAGTTTCTTTTTGTGCAAAACCCATGACAGCGTTCTTTCAAATCAAACATTTTGTGTTAAGTGGGTAAAAAGAGACAAGTGAATGCATGATTGTTGTGTTTGAAATACATAAACAAGTGAGAGAGATATCCATTGAAAATTCATCTTACATTTTTAATCTCTTCAATTTAAAATCAACAATTCTCGAATCAAGGATCATTCCAAATCAAACCCTTGTTGGATGTCAGTTTCCACATGGTCCCACACATATAGGGTATCTTTACAAGGAGATAGCACTCTTGTTGCAAATTAATGGCAAGAATTTGAGTGCCAAATTCTTTTCAAAGGTCCTAATCAAGAAGAAATTTTCCCAAACTTATTTGAAAAAAGACTTGGAGAAATGGATAGAAACTCTGCATACCATAATTACCAACAAGGAGGAAATAATCATAACATCAACAATGCCAATCATAATCCCAAAGAAACACTTGAGTAAAAAGTTGAGAGAGCAGCCCAAGATCAAGAATTCCTAGAGGTCATGGAGAAATTAATAGATAAGGATAGGGAGAAGTTTTTCCTAAACCTAGCTCAAGCGGGAGTAAAGCTTCCCCATGATTTTGACATAGAACAACTTAAGAAAGACCAAGAGCAAGATAACCCCATGAAAGCTATGACTGGGAAAATAAAGGCCTTCCAAGAACACATTGATACCATGAAAAAGGAGGATGAACCTAAGGCCTTTTCTATTGAAGCTTTGTGTCCTTTTCCATTCGATAAAAGCTTAGTTATGATATATTTTCCTTTTAATACCATTTTTCCTAAGTATGATAAATATACTAGTAAAATAGACCCACGGGATCATTTAAGGGAGTTTTGTGCCCTAAGCATTGAGTTCATGCACAATTATACATACCTAATGAGACTCTTTCCTAGGAGCTTAGGAGGTCACGTCATGGAGTGGTTTTCAAAACTACCCCAAGGAATAAAGACCTTTGAAGAGTTAGCCTCCAAGTTCTTAACCCATTATTCTTATAACATTGAGCATGAAATCACAATGCTCAAGTTGTGTGATACCAAACAAAAAGATGGAGAATCTTTCCTAGGATTCCTACAAAGGTGGAGGACCATTTTCACAAGGTATCCATGAAGTATCCCCGAGAAAGAGAAGATGGAAATCTTCACAAACAATTTGACCATGGAAATGAATTATAGATTAAAACTCCAACGTCCCCCAACATTTGAAAAAATTATCGAAAATGGGATCAAGATTGAGGATGTATTGGTCAAGAGAGGTGAGATAAAATTATTTAAAGATAAAAAATCCAATAACACCAACAATAATAATTATGTGCCTAAATATGTCAATAATCAAGGGTCCAATAATTACAATGATAAATCTAAGTCATGGATAAAGAATAACAACAAAAACCTTGTGAATGATGGAGTTGTGGAGGCCCACAACTTGAAGGCAACCCCTTTTACCTTACCATATGGAGCTAATTCTTCAAATAATGTCAATCAATCAAAAAAAGCTCCATTTAATTCCAATAATTCTAATAAAAATTCCAACAATAATGCCAATAAACCTTATAATAATGCTAATGGGAATAAGTCCAAATCTTTTTACTGCACTTATAACAAAAGAAAATTCACCTATCTAGGTGAACCTTTGGAGAATGCATTAAGGACCTTGGTTGCCTACAAAATCATCACATTACCTGATGTGAAAGATTATGAACCTCAAGATAAACCCAATTGGTGGAACGACTCTCATTATTATGAATATCATCGAAATAGAGGTCATCCAACCAATGAATGCATGAGACTAAAACACTTGGTGCAAAATTTAATGGATAATGGAACCATCAAAATTGAAGGACCTCAAAACAATGAGGATCACATGGCCTTCAAGAATCCCTTTTTGAGTCATGAAAAGGGTGAGTCATCTAATGCTAATCAAAGTCAAAAAAAAGGCAATGATAAAGTGAACTTTTCTCATACTTATGATAACATGATAAATACTCTAAGAGAAGAGGATAATACCATAAATGGTATCATAGTAAAGAATAACTTAAGAGAAGCATCATCAAATTTTTTCACTAGGGGGAAAGCATCAAGAATTATTCTACCTACCAATTCTCCTAAAATTGTGGTATCAAATCAAGCTTCAACCTCATCACCAAAACAATACAACTTGGTTGATCAACTACAAAGAACTCCCGCTCAAATCTCTATTCTTGAGTTACTCAAATTGTCACCAATTCATAAAGAGATTTTGGAGATATCCTTATTGGAAACCAATGTGCCTCTAAACTTGGAGGTAGAAAATTTTCAAAATATGGTGGGGCACCTCATTGCACCCCATTTCTTATCATTTTTCAAACAAGATGACATGTCCCTTAATCATCCTCAAAATCTACCTTTGCACATAGAAGTCTTGATTCACAAGCATAGGGTGAAAACAGTCCTTATAGATGGAGGAGCCGGCCTAAACATTTATACCCTTAGCCTAGTGAAAGCCCTAGGATTTTTTGAGGAGGCTATTGACCCTAAGAAAAAGATAACCATAAAAGCCTACGATGATGAAGAAAGAGCTTCAAAAGGAGTCATAGTGTTACCCATAAGAGTCACTCCCATGCAAAAAGAAACCATATGCCAATTGTTGGATCTAAATTTGACTTACAATATCTTGTTAGGAAGGTCATGGATTCACGAGATGCAAGCCATTCCATCTACTTATCATCAATGCCTAAAATTTCCTTATCTAGGGCAAGAGATAATGGTAAGTGGGGACCTAAACCCTTTCTAATATTGTAACAACATCAAGCCTATCAATGATTCTTTATTCCCACACAATGTAGAAGGGTCTATACCTAATCAAATGGAGCAAGGGAAAAGTTCTAAAGACATCCCATTATTGAAAGGAAAAGAAAAGATGGAAGAGGAAATTGTTATTGAAGACACATCAAAACTCACTAACCTAACTACATCAACTAAAGGAAAAGAGAAGGTTAGTGAGGATAATATTATTATAGAATCAAAATAATACCATACCAAAGCTATCCAAGTGAACACAAAAGAGGCTCATTATCAAAAAATGGACCAAATGATGAATTTTGATAAGTAATGCAAGATCAAGAAAAAAGACATAGGTGAATACTCCTTATCTATGATGGACTTACCCCTATCACCCAAGTCCTATGGAAGACCCTCAAATCTACCCCATAGATATAATGATAATTTTGTGAGGGAAAGTACATCATTTTCCATGGATGAAGAAGATAATGAGATCCTAAACTAGTTATATAAAGATGAAGAATCAAGTGCACATGTCAAACATATTCAAAATATAACCATTCCCACACATCAATATGGGAAAGGGTTTCAAATCATGAAAAATATGGGGTACAAAGGTCAAGGACCTTTGGGCACAAAGAATGAAGAGATCATTGAACCCATAGAAACAACATGGCGAGATACCAAGGAGAAAATAGGATTAGGGTATCTTGAAGAAGGATAAACTCAAAAACATTATCCCAAACTTCACAACCAAATATTGCAATTAGAATCTCATAGTGATGAGGATTCTAATGAATGGGAATGGGAGACATTATCTGATGAGTCATGTCATGATAAGGGTATTGATGTTATTCATACCTATGCTTCTACAAAGGATAAAGGACCAATAGCAAAATCAAGATCAAATCAAGCATCTAGTTCAAACCAAGTGGTTCTAAATGATGTGCCAAGCATAGAAATAGGGATAAATCAATGGGTAGGTGAACCCTACATACCTTCATGGAGACCTACTATGTAGGAATCAAATGTTAGGTTTAATCCACATGAATTTTATCCAACAGAAGTCTTAGAGGATTTGAGTGAGGAGGACATTGATCCTTCTTTAGAACATTTAGAAGAGGCCCATGTTATATACTTGCATGATACAATGTATGAGCCCTCTAATGAAGTATTAGCCTTAAATCCCATTGAAACAAACCCAAGTATTGACCCATTAACCCTCATACACCCGGAATTAATTGAATGGAATTCCATTGAACCTACTACCCTTCCAATCTTCTTGAATGACAATGTGGTGTCCCAATACCTTAATGCGGTTGAACCCTCTTCTATCATGGAATATCAGGAAGAATTGATCAAGGGGAGCATCCAAACTTTCAATCTGAGAAAATTTGAAAAAAATAAAAAAGGAAAAGAATCAAGTGTTGAAAACCACATTGTGGCAACATTAGATCAAGAAGAAAAAAATAAAGAAATAAAGGATGTTTCCAAAGGTGAAAACCCAATTGAGGCACCTAAGGAAGGGAGTTTGGATACTCTACCAGAACATTATGAAGAAATATCTCCAATCTTAATTGAGCCCACAGAAAAGATAAACATTGGGTCAGAAAATGAGCCAAAGATCATCCACCTAGTGGCATCCCTATCTAGCGAAGAAAGAATAGAATTCATCAAGTTCTTGAAGGAAAAACAAATTAACTTTGCATGGTCTTATGATGATATGCCAGGATTAGACCCAAATCTGATAATGCATCATCTAAATATCAAGGAAGGAGCCAAACTTGTTAAGCAAAAGTTAAGGAAGATGCATCCCCATATAGCACTACTTGTCAAAGTGGAGTAAGAAAAATTATTGAAAGTGGGATTTATAAGGGCCATTGCTTATGCACAATGGATCTCAAATATAGTGCCAGTATCAAAGCATACAAATCCATCAGAATCTGCACAGATTTTAGAGACTTAAACTTGGCATTTCCTAAAGATGACTTCCCACTTCCAAGTATAGATGCCATTGTAGACCTAACAGCAAGACACTCTATGTTTTCACTCATGGATATAACTAGATAAAGATAGCACCAGATTTAGCAGATATAACTAGATAAAGATAGCACTAGAAGACCAAGATAAGATAGCTTTTACATGTGTATGGGGTACTTTTTGCTGGAATGTCATGCCTTTTGGTTTGAAGAATGTCGAAGCGACCTATCAATGAACGATGACCACAATACTTCATGATATGATGCATAAGTTCATGGAGGACTATGTGGATTACATATTAGCCAAATTTCACTCAAGAAAAGAGAACTTACCAATTTTGGAAAAAAAATTTGAAAGATTAGAGCAATTCAAAGTAAGGCTTAACCCAAAAAAGTGTACATTTGGAGTCCAATCTGGCAAACTACTAGGCTACATTGTATCTGCAAAGGGAATATAGGTGGATTCCGCTAAAGTAAAGGCTTTTATGGAAATGGAAGCACCTAAAAATATTATCCAAATGAGGTCTTTACAAGGAAGGATACAATCCATCAGGAGATTTATCTCCCAATTAGCTGAAAAATGTCATAATTTCACCCAACTTTTGCATAAAGATACAATCTTCAAATGGGATGAAAAGTGTGAAGAAGCCTTTAATCTATTGAAGATATCTCATGAACCCACCAATCTTGAAGCCACCTATCAGAGGCAAGCCCTTAATCCTATATATTTCAGCAATGGAGAATTCATTGGGGGCACTTTTAGCACAAGAAGATGAAACAGGAAAAGAAAAGGCAATTTACTACATAAGTAGGACTCTAGTCAAATACGAGCTGAACTATACATTCATGGAAAGGGAATGCATGGTCATGGTTTTTTATTCCCAAAAATTAAGCCATTATATGCTAGCCCACAAGATAAGGCTCATTGCCAAAATTGATCCTTTGAAGTATCTACTCAGTAAAATAGCATTAAATGAAAGGCTAGCAAAGTGGGTTATCATGCTAAGCAAATTTGACATTGAATATGTTGATAGAAAATCAATCAAAGGGAAAGTCATTGCTGACCAGTTAGCAAAAGCACCACTTCAAGATGATCATCCCATCCAAGTAGAATTCTCAGATTTAGAGATTGTGAATGTTGAGGCAAAAACATGGCAACTATATGTTGATGGTTCATACACTCAACATGGGTCAGGAGCAGGCATACTTCTAATCACTCCTCAAGGATATAATATTCCTAAGTCCTATAAATTTTTATTTCCATGCACCAATAATATAGAAGAATATGAAGCCTTGTTCATTGGAATCAAGTTGGCATTAGAATGGAAAGTGACAGAACTAAAGGTTTATGGAGATTCACAATTAGTCATTAATCAAGTTAATGAAGAATATCAAACAAAAGATGACAAATTGGTACCCTATAAAAACATGGTGGAAAGTCTTAAGAAGTACTTCATTCTTATTACATTTGAGCAAGTACCAAGAGAAAAGAACAAAGCAACAAATGCAATGGCAAATTTGGCTTCACTTCTACAAATGCCTAATCAGAGTGCTAGATATGAATTCTTGGTAGGAGAAGTGGATCAACCCGTGTTTGACCCTACCCACCCTTATACCATTTTCTTGCTAACTAAAAATTAATCACCTTGGTATGGACCTATTTATACTTACTTAAAAGATCAAATCCTTCCCATAGACCAAACTAGGAATCAAAAGAAAAGCTTCATTCGCCAAGCTACCCAATATACTATAATTTCTGAAACATTATATCACAAAATTTTAGATGGAATGCTCCTTAGATGTTTAGAAGAAGAGGAATCAAATGTAGCCTTACGAGAAATCCAAGAAGGAATTTTTGGATCACACTCAAATGGATTAACCCTAGCTAAGAAACTTCTTAGGATATGATATTTTTGGCCTACGATGGAGAAAGACGCTCGTAACTTTGCCAAAACTTCTAAATAGTGTCAATTCCATGGAAACTTGATACATGTGCCTGCATAAGATCTTTATCCAATGACAACACGTTGGTCATTCTATCAATGGGGTCTAGAATTAATAGGCATGAGTTATCCACCATCCTCAAATGGTCATAAATTCATCATCACGGCAACGGAGTACTTTACCAAGTGGGTGGAAGTTGTACCCTTATCAATGGGAACGGGAAAGAAAATATCTTTGTTTATCCTCAATCACATTATTTGTAGATATGGCATACCTCATGCTATCATAACGGATAATTCCAAGCATTTCAAAAAAAAATACCTAAAGGAATTATGCACCAAGTTTCACATGATTCATCATTCTTCTTCAATCTATTACCTTCAAGGTAATGGACAACCGAGGAAACAAATAAGAACATTTTGAAGATATTGAAGACAATGGTGGACAATTTAGGTAGAGATTGGTACATTAAAATAAATCTGACTGTATGGGCTTATAGAACAAGCATAAGAATGCCAATAGGAGCTACACCTTTTTCTTTAGTCTTTGGAACATAAGCAGTTTTGCCTTTGGAGGTAGAACTTCCATCTTTAAGGGTATCTCTTCATGGCTTGATAAGTGAGGAAGACTATAGAGTTGCTAGGCTGCAAGAACTAGAACTCCTAGATGAGAAATAGAAGCAAGCATTTGATCATTTGAAGGTGTACCAAAATAGAATGTCAAGGACTTATAATAAGCACATCAAGTCAAGAACATTTCAAATAGGTGACCTAGTTTTGTGAGAAAATCCCAAAAATCAAGCAGAAAGGGAAAAGAAAGGGAAATGGGAGGAAAATTGGTTAGGACCATTTATCATCATTGAAAATTTTGGGAATGGCACCTATAAATTAGCAGATTGTGATGGAGAAGAGCTACAAAACCTATTAATAGCATACATCTAAAGAGGTTCTATACATGAGGTAGATGAAAGAGTATAAAGAGTATCAGATGGAAAGCATCATATTTATTGTACATAGTCAAAAGAGATCTGGAAAATACCAAAAACATTTGAAAAGTAGAAAAGATCAAAAAAAGTGGAAAATTAAGCATGAAGAAATACCAAAAACATTCATATATGAAACTCAAAAAGATGTTGTCTTGGTGAAAACCTAGAAAATAGGTGCCTTGATGATATGAAAAAAAAATTGAAAAAAACAAAAATACAAAAAAAACCAAAAAAGAGAAAAGGTGCCTTGGTGAAAACCTAGCAAATAGGCACCTTTGTAGCAAAAAAAGAGCAAGATCTATTCAATCGGTGAAAACCTGGTAAACAGGTGCCATTGAAAGTCCAAGTCAGTTGCATGCCTAGAAGGTCACCTTGTAAATATTGCATTCACCAACATTTGTATATATTGCATAATAAAACCCCATAGTTGCGTTTGCAAGTACCTCAAGATTTTGGTCACCTAATTTGAAAATTGTCCTAAGTCCCACAAATGAAATTATCTCAAACTGGGAGCAATCTACTCAAAAGGAGAAATAATTCATCAAAGGAAGCTTTATTCAATCAGGGAATCAATTCATCAAATTCAAAAGAGGAACACTTAATCAAATCTACATTCTAATCCAATTTGAGCCAAATGCAAAATTTGATCCAAGCTCTTACATGACCTTATCTTTATCAGGATTAAAAATATGAAATGGATAGAACTACACTTGAAATATGGATTTGAAAGACATTGCAAGAAATTTTTCTAAGTGTTGACTCAATTGATGAAATCATGTCTTTCTAGCGAATCGATGAAAGTTTTAGACTAGACAAGCTATGATGAAAGGATGATATTTTTGGTGATTTCTAAATGACTGTATTAAAATTAAAGTTTTAAATCATGTATTATTTGTCTAAGGATGTGATCATCAAAGAATCATCGAGGACTTGTACATATGATAAAACTGAGATTTATGCTTGTTTACGCAAAAGGATATATTGGCTATTTTGATCTTCAATATCATACTACCAACATCCACTTGCAACATAGAATCTGACAAAATCAGTATTTGCACTCTCATGATTGGCTTCAATCAATGATAGTTGTACTGAAGAGAGAAGGGAAAGCAAACAAAGAGGTACAAAAAGTATTCATATCATCATAGTTGAACTAGTGATGATTGTACTAAAACAGGATTCAAAAATGCTCAATGATGATTATAAGCTCCAAAATGTTGAATAATGATAGCTAACTGCATACATCTTAGATTAAGTGCATTATATATTGTTTTGCATTTCCTAGCTTAAATTGAAAGAGGAAAATAAAAAGGGGGTGTACTCAAACCAAAAATCAAAGGATCATCAAAAACAACTATATAAGATAGAGTGTGTTGGAAATCAAAAACAAATAGAAAACAAAGTGCATTTCATTAGTTCATTTGCATTGATTAGGGTCATTTTTAAGTTGCATTAAGTCATCTTCATTAAACATTGCATTCATTTAAATGTGTCCAATGTTTGAATCATTAAGTTGCACAATCATTAAATTGCATCTATAGCATCCACCTAGATTGCATTAAGTTCATTAAAATGCATTATCATTAGATTGCATTCATCTCATTTAAAGTACATTCTTAAATATCAATTCATTAAGTGCATTGCATTAAGTTATTTAAGCATTCTTTGCATACTTTAGGATCATAAATGCATATCATCCATGATAGAATCATTCAGCCATATTGCATATATCACTAATCATTAAAAGCTCATTACATCTTTACATAGATCCATCACATTTGCATATCAAAAGAAACACATCCATTAGATTCATTAATCATTATCCATCTAAAATCCTACAAGTATCCATTGCATACATTCATCAATATCATTAAATCATTAAGATAGCATTGCATTCATCTATTCTATGTCATACATAAGACAAATCATTTAAAGCATCATTAGGACATATGCATACATTTGAAAAATGGCATTCTAAAAAGCATAAAACAAAGCATATAGGAAATAGAATCATATAGATTTGCATATCATGCAAAACACCTAAAAAAGAGATCCAACACATAATGACATTATATATATTGAAATCTATCAAAGAGAGTATCGAGTCCATGGTACTATCATCATGAAATCAACAAGATATCAAAGTCTAAAAGAATGATCATCAAGGCAATATCCAAATATCAATGATCATCAACTATCAAAGTATCAGCATAAGCAACATCAATCAATCAAAAATGATACAACAAGATTTCAATGTCTCAATCATAATAACAGAAAGGAGATCATATATCATCAAAGTGCAAATGAAACAACTAAAATATCTCAGGGAATATATCAACTAATGAAGTCACCAGCACCATTGGTACCATCAGGACCATCAAGACCAGGGATACTATCTAGAGGCTAACTAGAACTAGCCTGTAAACCATGTTGGCTCATAGCAGCCATAAAAGTATGCATCATTGAGCTCAACTGAGAAACCTGCTATTGTACTGCCAAAATCTGAGTCTACAGAGAAACAACATCTAATGTTGATGCTAGGGAAGGATTTTGTGAAGAAGATGGATCACCCAAAGATGGAACAAAATAATAAGATGAAGGCATCGAAGCAAAAACATACGCCTAAGAGGAAGGAGCCTGAGGAACAATCAAAGGAACAACCTTCTGAGTAGGAGGACCCTGTGCCTGATCAAGTAATACATATGCAATATCTACATCAACATCCCTTTGATGCCTGACCCTAGGCCTATTTTCTAGATCCCTAGCAACCTGATGCAATACTTTGTCAACCTGTCAACCCCTCACTTGATCCACACCCCTAGGAGGAATCAGAGCAACAGCAATCACTGGAATATGAACTCTACCAGCACTAGCTCCTTGATGACCCCATCTTCCATGTTGTCCCCTAATCCTACAACCACTACCTTCATCATCATCACCATCGTCACCACCATCTCCACCACCATTTTCATCCCCATCTAATAACTCATCAATAGTAGGAATCCTCTCGGCAGGATCTGTGAATCTGGGAAAAAGGTATTGATGTAACCAAGCACCATAATCATCTGTAATACCTACATCTACAATATGCCCTCTCATAAACCAAGGAAGATATAAAAGGTCTCAACTCTCCCTCATAGCGGTGCCAAAATAAACACAAGGGCCCCATAATGATCTCTCCACCTATACATAGGCATACATTGCCACTCCCTGTGGCATACACTATTTGCGCCCGTACTGACACAAAACTTTATGAAAGTAGAATCTCACTATAAAAAATGCAGAACATCTGATCATCCAGTGAGGAAAAAACATATAGGGTAGGTCGATGTCATCCTCTAACCAAGCCTCGCAACTGAGATAGGGCCTCCAAACAACTGTATCCATATCATCAATCCTGTGTCACCAGTAATCCAACTTACCCATATGGGTCTGGATAATGATACCATCGTACATCCAAGAAAAAGGCCAACTTGGTTGATGATCTTGTGCTATAACAAGACGTGACACTAGGATATGATCCCAAGTCCAAAGTTGTAACAAGATAGCTCCCGCGGTCAAAGTAGTAGAATGTATATACACAATAGTGTGTAACTCATGGTACAACTAAGCTAACACATAGGAACCCCAATCGAACCACCAAGGCTCTACCATCAAATCCTCCAGAATGGGACCCCAGCCGACAGAAAATCCATGCACACACCTATCAAGAAGAAGGAAACCTCCAATCAAAGTACCAAGAACAGCTAGTAAAATAGGGAACAAAAAAAATTAAGCCCACTGGATGTGAGCATCACCAATAGTAGGGTCTCCAAAGACTCATCGAATGGCTGATCCATCATAAACAGAATCATAATAGACAAGCTCTCCTCAAGTAGGCAACCACAAAATATGATATACATCCTCTAGAGTAATCGTCATCTCTCCCATGGGAAGATTAAATGTATTACGGTCTGAGTGCCAACACTTAGCCATAGTAGTGATCAGGCCCTGATTCACTCAGAATCAAGGAAGATAGAGGAAGGACAAGCCACAGAGACTAATGTGTCAATGATCCACCACACTCAGATCAACGATCATACCCCATGACAATGGATAAGCTCCATGGATACGTAATGACCCAAGCTCAATCTGTAATCAAAAAGGCAAGTGAAACTACATCAAAATGAAAATCACTAATTAATTGGACCATCCTAAGTTAATCAAAATTTATCAAAAACCTATCAAACCACAATCAAATTTTGTGTTTCTACTCAAATAGAACAAAAATTTTACCATCACCCATCATCTGAATCTAGATTGATGAATGGTATTTCAACTATAACTAATGCATAATGACCTATCACAACTTGTCAAGGACATCAAGTTTGGAGAACTTAACCTATCAACTGATTGACGATGACAGCCAAATCAAAAAGTGGACTTAATAAAATTGGAAAAAAATTTGCAGAGTGAAAGTGCTATTTCAGGTTGCAAAAGTGTAAAAATGTGAAAGCGCTGCTTAAATTTGTAAAAGCACTCCTTAATGGTTTAAAAGCAGAAAAAAGGTGAAAGCACTCATAAACATAACGAAAGTGTTGTTTAACATGTTAAAAGTGCAAACAAGAGTAAAAGTGCACCAAAAGAATGTAAAAGTGAAAAAGGGCAAAAGTTTGGTGAGCAAAAGTGCATAACCAGATCGTAGAAGCACCCTTTAACATTGTGGAAGCACAAATTTGAGGGTGAAAGTGCTATTTAATTGAGCAAAAGTGCACATTGAAATAAAAAATAAAAAAAAAGGGTACTTTTCCAAGAAAATTTTGAAAAAATTGAAATTAAATATATAAACAAGAAAAGTGAAGAAGTATAGGCACTCACCAGAGGTCCAGAGCTAGGAAGATGCTAATATCAATGGCATTTCTTGAACCGATGCTCACGGATGGGGACAGACATCGTGAAAATTCAAACAATTCAGAGAAGAAAAGTGAAAAAGTGAAAGTGAAAATGAATACTGAAAAAGGAATTTTGACCCCTTTATATAGCTTTTTGACCTAAAAGAGAGATAACTTTAACCAAAGAGAGGACTATTTCATCAAAATTGACACAAGAACATGAATTTATCATCAAATCAGCCAAAATAGGGGCATTTGTAATCAAACAAACGAAAATCAATATCAGAAATGCAAATAAAATTCATTATAAAAATTGAACTAAATCAACGAGATATGACCAAAAACATCAAAAAATTCGATCATAGATCCAATTTTATTCCATTTCCAAGGGGGTGTACCATCAAATAATCAACATCAACAGCATCATCATCAAAATAGGAGACCGATCATCAAATCAAAGCAAAATCTTTTATCAAAAAAAATTTCATAAATCAATCGAATGGGGCATCGCATCAAAATCAATCATTAAATCAAGTATCGCATCAGAACTTGTCATCAGAATCAAACATCGTATCAAGAATCCATCATCAGAATGACCATCAAAGTATAACATTATATCAAAACGATCATCAGAATGACCATCAGAGTATAACATTATATCAAAATGATCATCAGAACTGCGTGAAGGGTATTAAATCATCAAAATCTGCATCAATCTCATATCAGATATCAAAATCAACCATCGATTAACATCAAATGAACATCAAAGATCCCCATCAATAAATCAGGACCTATCATCAAGAAAAATCAGAGTATTCTTTGAATCAACATGCTTCGCACTTCAACTCAAAGAGGGGCATTTGTAATCACCTAAAAATGGACAAAGACAATTAAATGATAAATCAAGTCAAATCAAAGCAAATCGAGGACAAAATCAAAACAATTGAATCACATTGCATAATTAGCCAATCAAAATTAAAATCAAGTCTTAATTCGAGATTTATCAAAATCGAGCATTTTAATCAAATGAAATCAAATCAAAGTGCAATTAAATCAATTAATTCTATAGTCTTGGATTAAATCAAATTCAACCCATTCAAGGGGTACATCGCTAAAAAAATGAATTTAAATCAATTAATAAATCCTAATTTCCCTCAACAACCCAAAAGGGGAGGAAATTCAATCAACCAATAGGATTTGAGAAAGGCATTCACATGGATCGAGATAAATTCAATCTTAATCACTCAAAGTGAAAGAGAATCTTGTCCATCTATCTTGTCTACTTGTCCCAAGCTTTGAGGACACAAACTTTGCATTTTCTTCAAAGGGTGGAACCAAAGACTCAACCACTTTGCATTGTCTTCAAAGCGTGGAACCAAAGACTCAACCAAGGCTTAATCATGATCAATTATACTGCACCCCCTACCATTGCAAAAATATATAAAAGGATGACCAAAATCCTCATAATTCATAACCACAAATCTGCGAATTGCATAGAACCTCTTGCATTTTATAGCTAGAAAGGCATTTTAAGAGCTTAATTAGCATTCAATTTGAATATAATTGTTAGCTTTAGCTTAATCTTTATCATTGATCATTCTAGGACTCTCATTAATGGTAGCTTGCTGAGAGATTCTATTAACACTCTTAGATAGATAGCCATAGGATGCTCAATTGATCTTTCATTTACTAAATAGTGGCTATATTGCGGTTTATTTAGTTTCTATTTCATTTATTGTCAATACTAATTCTATGAAGGTACTAAATCTTGTACATGGAGATCAATATAAAAAACAAATGTATGTTAGTATATCCAGATCAAGAGATATGCAAAATTAGAGTATCATCAATATCAGTATCAACACAGATAACAAAGTACATGAATCTCATCAGATATCCATGTCCAAAGAGTATCGATGAATCAGATAAAAATAAATACAATAGGTAGTACATCAATGGTACACATAAAAAATACATCAAATGTACAAAAATGAGATCATGTCTGGATCCCTCCCTCATCAACACGAGGAGGGGAAGGAGGCATAGCATCATCTCTAGTAGGAACTCATGGAGGCATATCACCCTCAGACTGTTGTTCATTAACTGAGTATAATGGTGCTCTTTGATCTGTCAAAATAGTTGCACCATATAAATTAAAATAATAAGTAGTTATCTGACCCTGGTGAGCTATTGTATGAACATATTGGTCTCTCTTTGATCTCAAAATATCCAAATGTTTCTCTCTATCTACTCTCAAAATCTCTAGCTACATGTCTCTATCAGCAAGATGAGCCTCCAGAGTAGCAACATGTGTCCTCAATATATCCCTCTCCCACTAACACTTGGAGAGAGGATCCATGTCTTTGTCCCTAGGAGGATCTCTAGGTGGATGATCTCCTCCTCCACCACCAACACCACTGCCCTTGCAAGGAAATTTCTACTATTGTTGTCTATGTAAGAGTGATCCAAGATATCTACATGGAGGAACAACTTGTAATCTGATATGATGAACCTATTGATCACCATCACCATCATCACCCCTATCTCCTATGTCTAATAGCTCCATCTCCTCCACCTCTATCTCCTCCACCTCCATCTAAACCACCACCTCCATCTCCTCCTCCATCACCATCTCCCCTATCTCCTCTTCTATCCCTGGCTTGATGTATCTCTTTGCCTCTGCCACCCCTATCACCATGAGATATGTTGGGACCATCATTAGTAGGATCGTAATTGAGAGAATCCTTAATCCTCAGAGTGATCTCATCAGGGGCAATGAACCTAGGAAAATAATATTGTGTAAGATGTCTGTGATAAGCATATATAACTCCCCCATTAGTGACTTTTGACATATAGTCACAAGCCACATCTACCATCTGAGATATCTCATGAACTACATTTTCATAAGGTAATCAGGCTCCCCACTAATCCTCCTCATCTTGAATACATGCCTACACAACAAGATCATGTGGCATGCCCTTAATGCAGTGAAACTATCTCAAGACTCATCTAACAATAAATCTCTCAATAATATATCGAGTATGGCCAATCAAGTATCTTCTCTAAAATAAATATGACATATGATATGCATATATCATCCACTCCTCACAATCCATGTAGGGGTGTCATATGATAGCTACAACATCATCCAAAACTCATTGCCAATACTCTACCTTCACTAGATGGGGCTACTGAATAAAAACATAATAAATATAATTATAGGGAATCTTAAGATCCCTTTGTCTATCTACAATTGGTCATGTAATTGGGATGTTCTCTTAGACCCAAATCTGTAGAATGAGGATGCCAAAAGTCATACTATGAGAATATTGATAGACTATCTCATGTAGCTCTCAATATATATGGGCCAAAATACAACTGCCCCAAGGAAAATGATGAGGTGATCATATCATATCCTCAATAACCCTGGACTAGCCACACATAAACTCATGTTGACCCATGTCAACCCTCAATATACCTCCTACAAATCCCACCAAGAATATAGGAAGACAATCATAGTGAGATACCATATGGTCCCACAATAGATATCCTTTGGCATGATGGTCATCTCTCTAGTTGGTAGGTGGAAGTTATTATGCTTTGAATGCAATCTCTCAAAAAATGTTGTCAATAACCCCTAATTTACCCTAATGTTGGGTAAATGAACAAGGCTCCATAATCCATAGTGACCTATAATACATCACTTAGCATTAGTCAACTGATCCTCAAGCTATAAGACCTAGGTAGGCCTTAGATAGTGAAAGGATGCAATGCTAAAATGTGTCTGTAAATAATAAATTAACACCAAATCAAGGTTGGACAAGCATAAAAAAAAGGTGAATTAGACTTATAAACCTACAAAAATAGTTGACAAGTCAAACTAACAAGCTCAAAAAGGAAAAAAGATAAGTCAAAACCAAAAATGACCTTATACTCCATATGTGACTCAAGATTTCCCAAATGTGATCCCTAAATAGGATGTGATCTTGCACATACAGGATACAACCCATAAATTATAGGAATTGATCCCTAAATGGGATGCGACTCTATTTGAATAGGGTGTGACACACTAAGGAAAACAGTAAAAATTAGCAAAAAAAATGACTATATGCAACCCAGCAGGGTGCGATCCTAAAAATATAGGATGCAATATAGGATTTTTGGTAAAAATGGATATGACACAAGAATTACAAGATCTGAACCTGGATGCAGGGTGCGATCTGGAATTGAATTGGTCCTAACTAGCATAAAATTAGGCAAAATTTAAATGAAAATTATGGAAAGGCAGGTTATCAGGTACTTACTCGAGTAGGATAATGTGTTGGTCAATAATGTTGATAGCCAAGCTTGAAACGATGCCTTTCAACTAGGACCACCATCTTCTCTCTTAGAGCTCTGAATTTACTAAGGATAAAAGTCAAAATGAATAGTAAATTTAACTTTTTGGGCCTATTTTAACCCCTGAGAGACCTTCATGGCCTAAGGCACTTTCACAACACAATGCAATAGGAGCTCCATATCGAGACCAAAATTGAAATATGTGCAATATATCATTTCAAAGTAGTAAAAACAAAGTTACTGATATATGTTAACCTTTCAAAAAGGTAGTCCACTATGGTCAAAATGTAGTTGACCAGGGGTAGAATGAGAAAATATTGAGGCAGAAAATTGACATAAACATTCACATATGTTTGATACTATTGGGTCATGTTTTAGGTTTTCTGATATGTTTCACTATTTTTTCTTGGTGACAAGTGAGTTGTTCCTTTGCTTCCCATAGTTTCATTATTCCTATGAAGGTTCTCTAAGAGTGTCTAGTCTCAAAGCAATTATGTGTCAAAAATATCTGAAACCCTATGCCCTAGGTTTTTTTTTTCCTTTGGTAGGGTTTTTGTCCTTGAATTTTCTTGGTCATGCTTTGATTCTTATGTTTTAGCATTAACTTTTTGTGTCACTTAGGTTCCCCTTTTTGCATGAGGTTATTGTTTCCCTTTGTATCTCCAAGTCTCGTAAGGTTGGGTGTTAAGTATAAAAGATCCAAAGATTGAGCGACAAAGTAAAGACTTAATAGTTAAAAGGTTATCTCTTAATCTCGCAATGGCAAGCAGTTAGTTCTTAACATTTGGTGAATTGGAAAATGTTCTTTCTCCAAGTCTCATGATAATTGGTGGTGATGTCTAAACATTCAGTGACCTAGCGACAAGGCTTTCTCTAGGTCTCCAAATGTCTAGCGGTTAGTTTTTTTTTTCAAGTGATCTAGTGCAACAATTATCTCTAGATCTCATAAAGAAATAGTTAAGTCATGAGGAATATGGAGATCAAATGATAAGGGTAAAAGACTTAACATGTAGTAGCTATCTCCAAATCTCATAAAGTGGTGATTAAGTCTTAATATATTTGGAGATTGAGTGACAAAGTGAATGACTTAACATGTTACGGCTATCTTTGGATCTCATAATGTTTGATGTTAAGTTTTCAACATCTGGCGACCTAGCAAAAGGGTTATCTCCAAGTCTCATGATGAGGCAGCTATGTTGTTTAACATCTAGAGATCTAGCAACAAAGGTTAAAATAAATAGATAGGCAGTTATCTCCCAATCTCGTGAAGTCACAGTTAAGCCTTAAAACATTTGGAGATTGAGCGACAACTGTAGATGATGATAAAGATCAAGGGCTAGCACTAAATCTCAAGAACTTGCCTAAGTTAAGTGAAACATCCAGTGACCTAGAGATAAGGTTACCTCCCAATCTTGAAACAAAATCATGGTTAGAACAAACATTCATAGATTATGAGATATGTCTTGGTCACTCAATCTCAAGATATAACCATGGTCAAGCTAAGCATTTAGATATCATGATATGATTGGTTAATGCATGATCTCTAGAAGGAAGTATGGTTAAGGTCTCATGGTGATAAAAGAAATAGAAAGATCCTAACGTGTTAAACTACATAGCTGAGTTGGAAAAAGTGAATAAGTAACGGCCAATCAATGAACAAATGGGGTTTTTTAATAGTTTTCAAGGGTTTTAAAGAAAAAGGATGCAATGATGGCCTTTTCGCCTACTTTTCAAGAATCAAATATACTTGTCAACCTCACACACCATGACTAGCTAAAATTTAAAATTGGTTACATGCAGAGTGAATGCTGAAGTGATTAAGGAAGGATATTTTGCAATCTAGAAAAGTTCTTTGTATTCATTTCTAAAGGATATAAAGACAAGATGCTACCTTCTCTTATACTTATCATATTTTTAGCGAGCTGTTATTGAGAAGAGAATTTGCAAGAAGTGATTTAAGAAGATTATTTCTCAGAGCAAAAGGTATTCAGAGCTATAAAGATTAGTCAACTAGAGTCTAGCAGGGTCTCATCCAGTGAGGGGATTAGAGATTTAGGGGAAGAACAAAAGGGAGTGTAATTTTTTAGAGGATTTCATCACTCTAATCCCAAGATCTACATAAAACAAAAAGGTTAGTGATGAAGCCTTCTCTGATTATTTGTCAAATTGTAGAGACCTAGTTACTCCATCTTGCTCAGGGTACCATTTGTTTAATTATTTATATAGCAACCAAGTTAATTAAATACTGGTCTACAATGCCTGGAAGCTAGGCATTGGAAAGCTTATTGTCCCATATGTGTTCCTAGATGTAGGCTTGTTAATTGAGATGGCCAGGAAGTGTGACCCTGTGTCAAAGATAATTAGAAAAAGTGATCAGTCTTCCCTAGTCACTCTTGATAGGGGATCATTGATGAAGGCCTTTGGTACCTACTTGTCCTCTTCCACAAAAATTAAATTGGGCAAGGAGAGGGAGAAGTATTAGAAACAAGTAAATTTGGTAAATACCCTGCTCCCAAATTTCATGCCAAAAATGGGGAAATATATATCCCCTCTACCCAATAGCATGAATGCACCATATGAGTTTAAGGACCTACACTTTTACATGAGGTATTTAGCATATTGTTGTGTAGAGTATTAAGGATGGATGGAGATACAGAGAGAATGTGTGCATACCTACTAATGATTATTCTTGACATCAAGAACTCCCATGTCAATACTGATAATGATTATATTCAATATGTGATAGACCATATGCATGAGGGTATGATGAGCATCAAGGAGAAAAAGCAACTCAAATTTATGCATTATTCCTTGTTAATGCACTTAATCTTGTTCCACAATATTAACAATTTAGATGTACACATGTTGAGACCAAGAAAAATGGTGAATGGTCAACCAAAACATGTGCATCTATGGTTGAGGGTATGGAATTACACCTCAAATGAGCATGAAATTTGTGGATTTCATAATTAGATTGTCCATCCAATTCTCAATTTTCTTGGGGTCAGTATCACAAGACTATCTATCAGGGTGCTTAGGCTTCTAAGGACATGTGAATATGTGGACAAATGGTCTCTAGACTATAATTGAGGTGACTTCTACTTGAGGAAGACCTTTAGTTTGATCTGAGTATATGGATGTCATATTCCCCCTATGATACCAAAATTCATTCCCCCAAGGGTTTCTCTCATGGAGTTTGCCTGGAAATTAGTGTGGATAGATAAGGAACATCTAGATCCCCATAGAAAAGGGACCTTTACACTTAGACAGTTCAAAATAAATGATTTTACCATTGGAAAGAGGGCTTTGACTAAAATCAACAAGTGGTTGAATCAGTTCAAGATGAGCACAACTGAGTACAGGTATGTTGATCCTGAAGACTTCATCAAGAATTCCAAGAGGTTGTTTATTCCTAGCATTGGTGTCATCTGAGAACATGAGGGATGTAATGAAGAGGACATCATTAGGAATTTCCTAGATGAGGAAGAAATTAAACAGAGATTGGGGAAGTTCTGGGACCTAAAGAACTTAGAGGTACAACTAAAAAAGGAAGGAATTGCCTCTGGAGGATTCTTCCCTGGCCTTCCCTACATATCTAGAATTAATAGGATGATTGGCATGTATGATACTTTGTATGATCAACTTGAGTCCCAATTGGAAGAGAAGCTAGAAGTTCCAAAAGAATACTCATCCTCTAAGTATGAAGAAGATGGTGAGGGATCCTATGAGAAGGATAGCCCTCCTTAAATGGCTGAGCCACCTATCTTGGAGCAAGGACCAAGTGTCCCTGAAACATAGGTAACAAGTGAGCCTCCACACAAAAAAAAATAATAGAGGTTGGAGAGTCCTCAAGGCATAAAGGGTTAGATAAGAAAACTGATAGAGTTGCTGACCTAGTTCCTAGTGATAGGTCTTATCATCATCAGTTGAGGAAGAGTATTAGAGAAGGAAATAAGTTGGAGACTTAAGAGGAGGTGGAGTTTCCCCTCTAGATGTTCAAATATGAGAGAGATTTGTATCAAGAGGAGCTATTGAGTGATGATGATTTCATCAAGAGTGATGAATTCAAAAACTTTCTCATTTGGAGAAAACAACAAGAAGTAGGCAACCAAATTCAAGTGACTGATGGAACTAACCCTAACAATCAGGCTTTGCAAGCCCTTGCAATATATGACCCCAATTCTGAGAATATCACTATATAAGAGGCCAGGCAACTGGTAAAGTCTAGTGGGATGTTGCTTGCCCCAGGATGGGATCTGGCTTCAGCCTTCATCATTGACCAAATTAGAAGGAAGCCAGAGGCTCAATTGTCTTATGAGACCCAAATAAGGGAGATGAGCAAAGGTTGTGGATATGACCATAGATCTCAAACACTTTCTATGTGGTCCTTAGCTCCAAAGACACAAAATCCTTCCCTGGTTAGTTTTGTAGAGAAGATGGAAGGAGATAAAATAATTTGGATAGTTCAAAACACAAAAGACCTTGAATTCTACAAGGCTATCACTCACTTTTCCCATCTAAATGAGGCCAAAACTGCATAATTGTCTAATAGATATGGGAAAAATTTTGAGAAGACAATTGCCTTGGCTAAGGATAGGGAAAAGAGCTTGACGAAGATCAAGGTTTTGGAGGAAGAACTAGGACTCAAAAGTCAAGTTAGAGGAGGCATCAAAGGTCATTCCCCCTCCTGTTCCTAAGATTGAAGTTGTCGTTCCTCTAGTAATAGAGGATCCTACTATGTCAATTGAGAAATTAGACAAGGATGATAATGAGGTTGCACTCAGTGCCTTAGCCAATATTCTGCAACATAGATTTGAAACAATCAAAGGAAAAATGGATACAGTCCATGATTCATTTAGTTTGTTGCACAAAATAAATGCAGATGTAAAGGCTACAATGATAAATTTGGAGCCATTGTTCAACACATGGTAATGTAGGGGCCCCTTATATGATAAATTGGAGGTGGTACAACCTCACAGGCCATATATCCTTGAATCAATCAGTTAGGTCGGAGAGATGATTGAATTGATTATTGCAATCTTACCATTCTTTAAGAGAAAAGAAAACCAAGTGAGATCAAAGTTGGACATGTTCGCTCCTAAATTCAGCAAGTACATGCCTCCTATACACAAGGAAAATAATGAAATAAAAGGTATTGAGGAGTGGAAGAATTATTTGAATACATTGCTGACATGGCAGGAGTCTTTCCTGAATGAAGATGGTATCTTGAACATGGACAAGTTTAATCATGTATTGGATGACATGTTCAAGGTTGAAACTGATTGTACAAAGTTTGTTACTGACACCAGGGCTATAACTAATTCCAGATGGGATAGGAAAATAAAGCAACTGTAGAGATTGAAAAATTTCATGTGGCCAACAGAGGAGGAGGTTGCACTATGGGAAAAAGGTAAAAAACCCAAGAAGAAGAAGCAAACTACATCGAATTTGGAGGCAATGGAGGAGGACTGAGAAACACCTGGAACTTGATCAATGAGCACAGGGAGGGTAACTATCATAAAAATGATAATTTATGTTAGTCGGTCAGACATTCATTATCCACATAACTACTTTTAGAAGTTACCTTGAACATTTGCAAATGAAGGTGCCACCTGTTGAAGATTCGGAATGATAGTAAAAAGAAATTCAGGCTTTTTCCTCCACTAATGAAAATGATGTAACTATTTTTTTTTCCCTCCAGTGTCTTTCACTTTCCTAGCCATCTGAAGCTTGTTGCATCCTTTCTCTGAGGATTCCAAGATGGCTAGTGATTGCTATAAATAGAAGGGATTTGTATTGTAAGGAGGATGGTGAAATTACAATTGTAAAGAGAGTTTTGGAGCTAGAGTTTTGTTTTGGGAACGTTTGTCATTTTGAGTGTATTGATACAAATAAGTTTTAATGAAAATATATTGGAAATCCTTTACACATTTATGATGTCTTCTTGTGTTAATTTTGAGTTTTCATGTATTGAATTTATAAGGAAATTTTAATACATCATTTACAAGGTGAATTATGAGATTATTCTTAAGTTTCTTTCAAGGGAAGGGTAATTCTTAAGGGTGGTTTTAGAGGGTTCAAGATTTGTATAAGAATCTGATGTCTAAGTGTGAGAATGAGAGGAATGATTTGTAAGGAAATTCATTTGGGTTCTGGGTATGTTTAATTTGAAAGATTTTTGTAAACATATGCTCATTTGACTCTTTGCCTTGGAATTAGTGATGCAGGAGCATCCTGGGTGTAAGAGCAATCTTGCATCACCTAAAAATATTTATGTTTTTGTATTCAATAAGGGCTATCTTGTGTAGAGCTGCTATTTATGGAAACTTGCTATTTTTAGTAAGTTGGTGTTACAATCTCAGAATGTTCTAATTTTACATGTGGAGGTTCATCTCAGTCATATCAGCCTGCCAGCAAAGTTTCAAGGCTAGATCAGGTCTAGTTTTGAAGATATTGAAGATTTTCGGTATTGGCAGCAGGGTACAAAAACTTTGAACTCAGTTTTGAAGGCTTTAGAGGCCCTGGATGAGGTCAAAAATTTGGGTTATAGGAGCTTGTGCCAATCAAGCTTGTATAGCGCTTTGTGGCATTTCTGAAATGGGGTTATAATAGTCAATCGGGTCAACTGGTGAAGACTTATGGTCTTCGGAAGTCAGGTCACCTGAAATGGCGAAAAATAATTTTCCTTCAAAATTTTTGTTCGGGTTTCAAAAGTTATTTTGAGCTGACTTTGATGTAATAAATTAAAAAATAAAATAATTCTAAGTTTGGTCGGCCCTTAGGGCTAAATTTCTGGAACCTTCTCGGGTGGTGGAAAATGCCTATATAAAGAAGGCCCGTAGTGTTGTCTAGGGCAGTTCTGGGTAGTAAATCTGGGTATTGATTTGAGGCTTTGTCCTATAGAATATTGTAAGGGAATGCCCATGTGGCTTTGCATATTGTAATTCTGAAAGTTTGTAATTCTACATTTGTGGAGATAATAAGAAGCCAATTTTCTGTTCTTGCATATTGTTGTTGTTTCTCTGTTTCTGTTATGTGTTTGTGGTATTAAGGGGAGCACCCTTCATCAATTAGGCACTGGTTAATACTTAATTTGTAGCTATCATCATCAATCTTTAAATGATGATTAATCTTTCAGCTTATGTTTGAAGAACTTAGATGTTTATGATTTGTGTTGAAGAACACAGATAACTGTTGTTGATTCTTTGAAAAATTGAGTCCATTAGGTATACATGCCTAAGCTTAGAGCTCAAAGTGAAGAAGGATAAGTATCCTTAATACCTTAGTTTTTATTATTGTCAGATGCATCTTTGGGTCCATAGAGTTATGCTTTGGATTTTTAATTAACATTTGGAATCAATTTAAACACTAACAAAATTGGTGACTCTACTGGAGATGATAATGTTTAGCAATAGGTTTGTTAAACTTCACATTTTAACTGTCTATTATTTCATTTATGACTAGTGTGTGAAATTTTCCCCATAAGTTTTGTGGGTGGCGACTTTGAGTTCTGTGTATTCCAGTTGTCGGTATAATATATTGAAATTGTGCCTGTATCTTGTTAAATTTACAATAAGTTGACAGAGATATATCAGGTCTTATTATAGAGATTTCCTTGAAAGTAACATAGGTGATGAGATTACCACACCTAGTAGAAGACAATGGTCTAGGAGAGGTATGTTTAACCCAAATTCCCCAAAACCATCTAGAGGAAGAGTTTCGACCCCTATCCCTAAGGAGGCCTCCTCTTCTGAGAGTATTGTCCCTCTTAGATCAACTGACCCTGATGTAGTTAATACATCTTTTGATCCCTCCTAGGATGATGAATTTACTAATGTAGGGTTTTTCATTACACGATAAAGTCTGGACCAACCAGAAGAAACTGGGTTGCTGAAACTACATCTTATGATTCTGAGAAACTGCATGATGAGGTGATAGCTTTAAGAAAAAAGAACTGTGAGCAGTTATTATAGATAGACAATAGAAGAAAGAAGTGTGAGAAGGATCTTTATGAATTGTTGATGGAAAGATAAGAACTCTTAAGGAAAACAAAGAACAATGTGCTTAAGGCTCAAAGTTTCAATCAAGAGTTCAAGGGTTTGGATAGAGACTTGTTTAGTGATATTGGAGCTTTGAGGCAACAAGTTAATAATGATGAATCAAATTCTAAGAAAGGTGAATTTGAAGGAGAAGGCCATGTTCTAAGGAAGCTGCATCCATAAGAGATTAAGATAAATGATGAGCTCAAGAATAATACCAGGGATGCATCTGACAAGGGTGAACAAAAAATGGTTGGAGTAAGTATAATTGAACCCAAGAAGGGTAAAATTATCCTTGATGGTATGTCTCAAGTTAGCATAGAATTGGAGAAGGCTAGAAAGGCCAAGGAAGATTTGGTTGTCCAATTAGAAAAAATGGAGTTAGAAGTTGTTGCAGCTGAAATGAAAAGGAAAATTGCTTTCCTACATGCTACTATAAATACTACTACCAATAGCTCAGTCCCGATTACTATTGGGGTAGCACCAAAAAAACTAACCAAGTGGTTCAAAGCCAAGTTTTCAAGCTCCTGGTTCTAAGCAAGGTGTCCCACAACCCACCCAAATTTGAGTACTAGAGTTCCATTAGTTGGTGGCTCCATGAGAAATATGTTGAATCAAAGTGCTTTGGCTAGAGGTAGTGGAGCTCAGACCTCACAAAAATTTTAGAGGAGACCTTTTCATCTGGATAGATACCATCCATTGTTCTTTGATGGTATTCCTGGCTAGCCAAATGTATCCCAAATGAGGTAAGAGACCAAATCCCTAAATTTACAGCAAATAATGTTGTTACTTGTGAAGATAACCTTAAATATTTCATAGATAAAATAAATGATTATGAAATTGAGAATGAAGATGTTGTAATGAAATTGTTTATTCAATAATTGGTGGGAGATGCTAGGGATTGGAATAGGGGATTGCCTAAAAATAGTATTGCATCATGGGATGAATTTTTAAAAGTTTTCAAGGAGCAATATGGAGAGCATGTCAATTCTAGTTATATGCTCAATGAGTTTAATAGTATCAAAAAACTTCTCAATGAGAGTATGTCTAAAATTAATAATAGGTTTCAAAAAGCAATGTATAGACTTTTCCAAGTCTTAAGATTAGATGATGAAGTATGTCTGACTACATATTTTAATGTTGTGGATGGAAAAATATCTTATCTCTTGAGAGATAAAAGCCCACGTGCTCTAAGAGATGCTTTCAAGTTAGAAATTAACATTGAAAGTAATAGGAAAGTATCTGGTCAAATGTACAAGAGAGAAGAAGGAAGGCTATGGAAAGAAAACAAAGGACATGAAGGTAAGACAACTAGAGAAGATGATAAGGTTCATAAGTTGGTAAATTTTGTCAAAGATCTCTCATCCAAGATTGAAAAGGGTGAGAGAGGATTTCAGGACAATAGTGGTGCAGAGCACCTCCCATTTTGCTAAGTTAGTGAGTGTTTAGGGTTGTGATAGGTGTTTGGTGTGAGTTGGAATAAGATCCATTAGGTTGGATCCATGGTTATGTTTGTAAGAGCCAAATGATCTCATGAGGGGTTAGTGGTCTATTTGGCCTAAATGGCCAATAAAGGCTCAAAGTGCTATTTTTGGGTAGATATGGTCTAGATTATGTCTTAGGACCCTAAGTGTCCTAACTAGGTGTTGGTACTCTCAAATTTGGTACAAATTTGGAGTGACCAATTTAAAATTTTCTCTAAGGCAAGGTGAGTACCCCTGAAAACTTTTCAAAGATGCTTACTTGAAGTGCAAGTAAAGTGTGACCTTATGATTTTTTATGAGATACTGATGGGAGAGAATGTGAAAAACCTATCATGGGGTAGATGTAATGGGTCACAACTTTCAGTTATCAGTTTTGATGAGTTTTGGAGATAGTTGTTTAAAGGTGTTCACTTAAATCTGCATTATGCATATTGCCTAATTGTAGAAAATGGCCTACTTTGCATGCTTGTATCTTTGACCTGATAGTGTTTCATGATATAAGGATGGGTCTAAGGTGTTGTACGCATCAGATAGAAGCTTCAGTTTCACTTGTAAATTCATATGAGTTCATATGATAGGTTTGTTAGAGCAATTTTGTTTGCAATTTATGTTGCTTCTCAGAATGTGAAAGTGCAGAATTCTGAATGCCCTACTTTGAAGTCTTGCAACTTGCACCCGATTGAGTGGAATGGATAATTGAATATTCCCCTATATTCTAATCATGGAAATGTGCTACCATGAATATTTTTAGGCCATGATGAATCTATTTGGGTAATTTGTCAATCTGATTCCATTTGCAGTTTCTAACATTTTAATAAAGATCAGTTGCACAGTTTAGTCAGAGGCCTTGTTCGTCATGTTATATCTTGAATAGCGTGATTGGTCATATCAAGAAAATGGTACCCTTTCATTATAGACCAAATTTACCTTAATTTGGAAAGGTCTTAGATCTTGAGAGTTTTGTATGCACACTTTCCCAAACTCTTTTCATTTGTAGAAATTGTTATTTCTCATGTCTTCTTGTTTTGTATTTCCAAGTGGCTACCTTCGAGGGGCTCCCAAATGTGTCTGGTTGATCATCATCAGCCACCTTCTTAGATTCATGCTCTCCATATAACATACTTCAAATACCCAGAAGCTTGGTTCTTCAGGAGGTCGCTTGACTTGTTTTCAAAGTCATAACCAGATGCATTTCATTGTTTTTGACAGGGTAATTTGCAAAATTATTTTGAAGAGGCATCTTGGATATTTAAAATCTTTTGACCTATTTAGTTTCATCAGATATCACTTTGCAATATGGAAGAATGCTAACCATAGAACGTGTGTGCCCAGCGCCATGTCTTGGTTACTTGATTTCGTAAGTTTTTAGAGCTAGTTCCTGAGGCCAGTTGTTGTTTGTATGGTCAATTTGTAGAAGCTTTCAAAAGTGGATTCCATGAGGCCAAATGTCAAGGACTTGTAGGTTATCCATTTCTCATCTTTATTGGAGGAAGAAAATTATTGGGGATCAGTCTTGCTATATTGTTGTGCTTGGCATTCTTTAAAAAGGGGTTCAAGGCTCACTTAAACACTCCAGTTGTTGAGACTTGTCAATTTTCAAGGCCATTGATTGCAAAAGAAGTAACTCATCTTTTATGCTACAAGTTTGAAGGTGATAAATATAAGCTTGCTAAACAAATGGGACTAAACCTTGTAAATCATCGATGCCTTGAATATTTCTTGGATGCTTCATGATTGAAAGATTTGTAGGCTCTGCACAGGTAAGAAATATTTTGGATGAAACAGGCAAGGATGATGTGAAAATTTTACTAGTAGTAGAAAATAAAGCATCCTCTAGTGTGGTACCACCCAATAGCGGGTATGCTTATGACAATGTCCCGCTAAGAGAGGGAGGAGGTGCTGAATCAAACGTTGATAAGAAACTTCTTGGTAATGCTACTTTAGTGAAGCAGCATTTTGAAATTGATGTGGATAGAAGTGTAAATGTAGATGGCCAATTAAAGACTTCAAAAAAGACTAAAATGCAGACATATAAAGATGGCCTATCTCTTGGGTCTGATTCAGTGCTCAATAAGGTAAGGATGACTAATGTTGGGTCAAGTTTTTTGAACAATTCAAGCAGCATTGATGATATTTTTGGCACTGGGAAAATTGTGAGGATTCCTGAAGAAATCTCAAAGCAATCTTTTGCCTCTAAGAGTAATATCCTCTTGGGAAATGATGGGGCTTCTAATTTTGGAATTATGAATCCAATGGATAGTGTAGATAGAAATGAACAGAAGCTTAGATGAGTGGATGTTGCATAAGCTCCTCTTTGGTGAGTCTTATGTGCTAGGTGCGGTGCTTCACAAACACCAAATAGATGCCAGCATTTGAAAAGGGGAAGTTGTGCGTAATTCCTTGTGCAAGCTAATCAAGGAAGTGCTTGAACAAAGAGGTAGCCAGTGTAAGAGATGAAGGAAGCCAGCGTGTGGAGGCTTGTGTGTCTGTAGGCCCCATGCATTCAAAGAAAATTGCGTAAGAAATGAAGATACTTGCATGAGAAATCAAGAATAGATGCCTACATAAATAAAATGTACACACCAGTGTATTAAAGTGAATGGGTTGCAGGCTTGTTTGAGGGAGCCAAAATGTGCCAACTAAGGAAATATGGATGCCAATGCATAATATGTAACTTGCGTGAAATCCAGTAGACCAATGAAAATGTGTGGCTTTTACAAAATTATCAAAGCACCAATAGCTCCTTGGCGGTAAGGGTGATTGTTTACAAGAACAAACACTTTAGTGCACTGTGCATAGCCTATTTTTAAAATGTAGAAAAGGGATATCTGCACTATATATATTGTAAGGCAATAGAATGATATGTGAAGTGAAAGGGAAGGAGCACCCAAAGATGGTTGAGCATTAACTGCACAGTGCTTTGGATGCTTAATGTCAAATTCAAACCATATTTTGGGTGCCAAAGCAGATAATGCTTTAAAAATCTTCAAAAACAATATCCCACATGCATGGGAAAGTGGAGTTTCAGAGTGTTTATAAACAACAATGCTCACACAATAGTTTGAAGAAGCAAGAGAAGGCTATGCACGCGCAAGATCCTAGGACTCACCTCAAAAACTATGCCTAGTGGTAGCGATGATACCTGATTTTGTCAGGGCCCGCATGAGTGACTTGGCAGATGACATGGCAAAGGCAACAGCAAGATGGCGATCTGGTGGCCTCGAGATATGCATCAGTGATCTGACGGTGGTCGCATGACCGCAAGGAGGGAATTCAGCCCTTGCAATCATGTGAAATGGCAACACGTGGTGTCCATGTGGGGATGAGGTGGTCAGCCAGGCAAATCAAGTAGTGTCATGTGGCACGTGGGGCCCACTTAGGTTTGTGCATAAAAGGGATTTAAAAGATTGAAATTAATATATAATGTGCAAACTATAGTCCAGAATTTGAAATATTTAAAATTGTTTGCACGAGAAGGAAAAGTTTGATTAATGATTTAAGGTGGCAATTTTTATCAGAAGTGTCAAGTATCATACATTGTCGGAAAGGTCTCAAAACAAGGATTTTGATTTTGTAGTCAGTTTTAGTGTGGGATCAAATCAGTTTTAATAGAATGAAGAATGAGTGACTCAGCTAAAAAATTGGTTAGAGAAGAGAGGACAAGTGTTTGTTAGAGGAGCAATCTAGTGATTTCCTTTGGCTACTTATGGAGATTTCTTCCATTGTTTGAGAGTTCCAAATCCTGGTCTCCGCAAAGGGTTTGAAGCTATGCTTAACTCCTAGAGTTTCAGTCATTTCCTAGTTCCATTAGGATGTAGTTTTCTGATTGTTTCAGTGTTGTTATTAGATAGAATAGAAGTGTTTCCAGATCTTTTGCATATTGTTGAAATGGTAAATGTTGTAGATCAGATTGGTACAGAAGCAAGATTCATTACACTTAATACAATTTTATTTCAGATTCAAGTCTCTCCTAGGTGTTGTTTAGTTGGATTATGAATCTTCTGATTCATTGCATGGATTCATTTGTGTATGTGTTATTAGTCCTTAGTTTTCATTAAGGATCAGATTAAATGAAGCTATGGATATGACATTAATTCATAATGTTCTACATAAGGATTTCATTACAAGTAGTGTATGGTTTGATATCATTGTATTTATGGCTTTGAGTCTATGACAGTAGTTTGTTTCTATATGCTGCTCCTGAACTAGAAGTATTGCCCAATGGACAAGGCACTGACCAAAAATCAATATATTCCTTGTTGATACATGACAAATCAGTCTTAGATATGTTTTACAAATTATAAATAAACTCTAAAATATCTTGTGTTTTATGTAGTTTGTGGTGTTGTACTAATCTCATGCTCTAGTCTGCAGTCGATGTTCAATGGATTGATTAGCCATTAATCTAGTATCTCCTAGATTTGTTGAGCCTTTGTGAGATCTTTGCTGATTTATAACTTATTGAATATCTAAAGGTGTTGAAGGGTACACCTGCCTCCTTTTTAATTGGTCCTTTCCATCATTTTTTAAATACTTGGAATTGGTTTCTCTTAAAGATCCATTGCAAAGTGAGAAGGTTGCTGTCATTTTTTATCACAGTGTAAAAGAACACCAACAAAATGGTGACTCTGCTGGGCAGTTGAAGTAATTTGCAGTAAATAATTCAGGTTTATCAAGTTGAGCTAGACTCCTGGCCTATTTGTTTATAAATCCAGTCATCTACCATATCCATTTGAGGATAGAGTTATAAATCTTTGTAAATCTGAAAGTCTTTCAGATCATATTTACCAGCCTGGTGTGTGTGTATGTTAAACACATTCATGAAATTAGGATTATTAACTAACAATTCAAAGCAAATACAATGCAAATTTAAACTAAGAAATGAATTTAACATCCATGACATATCATGGTTCTCTAATTAGATGTGGTAAGTAGAGAACTTAGCTTTGTATTCCCTACTAGTGACACTTCTAAAATGAGAAATATGAAACTACAAATGCTTAATCTAGCTCTTAAATTGATAATGTGATACAAAGATAATTCAAATGCTCTCAATTGCTATGAAAATGACTATAATGGTGATGCTTTGCAAATGAATTTCTAAGATGATTATTGCTCTCAAAATGCCTCTCATTTATAGTAAATTCCCAAGGGTAGGGGGTAGAGTGAAGTAATCATGAATTAGCCTTGGTTGAGTCAAAAACTTTGCAATGTTTTTGAATGGGGGGACAATTTAAATGTTTGTCTCAAAGCTTTGGACAAAAGGACAAAATTGAGTGGATGAGATTGAAAGTTGAATTTGTGTGATTGAGATTCAATTCCTTTGAGTGATCCATGTGCTTTGTGTTCTCAATTTTCATTAGTTCCTCAATTTGTTGTTGAAAGATATTAAGATTTATTAAATTCCATCAATTAATTAAATTAGCCATGTAGGGAATAGGTTCATTTTGATTTTTGATTTAACAACTATACAATTAATTGATTAAAATCAATTATATAGTGTTTTTCACCCCTTTAAGCTTGTATTTAATTATTTAATGTCATTATTTGATTTTTCTTTTGATTTGATTGATTTTGTCCAACTTTGATTTAATAAATGTCCATTTTGATTTGATCCATTTTTATGAGAATTAGTGCATTTTGATTAAGAATTTGCAATTTTGATGATTTAAAGCACTTGCCCATTTTTTAGTGTCGACAAATGCCCCTCTTTGAATTGATGTACGAATAACATTGATTCAAAGAAACTTTTAGTCTTGATTGCTTTTAGGTCCTGATTAACTGATACACTGATATACCACTGATATGATTGTTGGGTCCTGATATGAGATTGATTGCTGCTTGATATGATTAATGATATGTGCCCCATTGATAATAGTTCAAAAATTTTGATGCCCCAAATTCACTAATATTTGATGTCAATTTGATACTCTGATGCCCCCTCAGAAATGAAACATATTGATTGCTTGATTTCAAAAATTTGATTGATTGATATTGATTTTGATTGATCCAATATGTTTTCATTTATGAAAAACATTGATGATATGTTGATTTCAAATAATATGCCCCAGTGTGATTTGATAGGTTGATATAGGTCAATAGGTCAAAATTTACCTCCAAATTAGGTCAAATTAGCTTAAATAGGTTGAAAAACCTAGAGTTTCTATTCATTTTCACTTTTGACTATTGAGATTTTGCTCTGATCTTTGGCTTCCTGATCACATGGTTGCCCTGATTCACAAGCACCGGTTTGAGAGAGGTCATCATTATCAGAGGCCATTGGACTATGGACCTCCAGTGAGTCATTGCTAACCTTCCTTGTGTATATATTGCTCATTTATAGCATTTATTTCATTTTTTCATGTTGTCATAGTTTAGATTTTGCAAAATGTCGCGTAGGATAGGTTAAATGTCGTGTAAGCTTGTAAAACACTGCATCCAGACTTTTTACTCATGCCTCCATGTAGTAAAGTGTCACCTAGGAATATTTAGGTCTCACCTAATAAGAATATGTTTTCACGTTAGACTAGGGTTTTCTTACCATTTTAGACATGTTTTTCCATGTATAAAACCCTAGGTTTAAAATGCCGCCTAGGCTCGATTAAGTGTCACCTAGCATTATAAAATGTCATGTGAAACATTAAGTAACGTGTGTGATTGATAAAATTCTGTGTGTTATCTATTTTGCACCGTGTAAGGTAAAATGTCGTGTGGTAATAGGAAAATGACCACCTGTAGGATTTTGAAAAAAAAATTAAACTCAAACTTGATTTTTTGATAAAATTGGATAACTCTGACTGATTGATTGATTTTCCAAGATAGCTAGGTCTATTCTAGTTTAACAAAACAATTTATTAGGATATCAGGATAATAGTACCAATGAATGTGATTTGTTAATCTGATAGGATAGAAAAATTGATATGTAGGATTGATTGATCAATGTGAAAAATAATAAGTAGATAACTGATAATTCATTCTCAAGACATAAAGACACAAACAAATGGTACTGGGTTTGATAGCTTGATACTTTGATTCTGATAGAACTGATTGACTTAATATGATTCACTGATATAGAAAACTGATATGATTCTCTTGATTTTTCCAAACAAGCACATTTTTGTAAACTTTATATACGGACCATTGCATCATGGGTCATCAAGCTAGGTCAGGCATTGACTCCCGTAGAGTATCATGTTATTGAGTTGTGCGGCCTTAGTTTTCTTCTTGACATCCTGCGATTCCAGCTGAACCATGGTCTCCTTACCGCTATGGCAGAGCGTTGGCACTCTAACCACAATACCTTCCATCTACCTTTCGAGGAGATGACAATCATGCCAAAGGATGTGTATCGATTGTTGTGCATTCCTTGTTGTGGAGAGATGGTATACTATGACTCTATTTTTTATAGTACAGTATGCAGGTGGGTGTTCTGGGATAACACCATCGATGATGATACTATCACATGGGCATAGTTCACTTCATTTCCCACTTTGCCAATAGTATTAGGTGCTTTGATTAGTGGATTACTACTTCCCGACCGGTGAGGTCTTGGTTTCTTAGTTGGATGGGGCTGGATCTTGGAGGATTTGCTTGTGCAGCCTCGACGGTTTGATTAGAGTTCATGCATCCTTGCACAGTTGTATCATGATTTTCATGAGGTAGTATATAGATCAAGTGTGTCTTTGTCAGTAGGTCCAGTGATCTTGTAGCTATGGGTATGGGAGCATCTTCCCATCACTAGGCCAGTATCAGATAGGATTTGGCATCGAGGTTTCCCTTATGCTTTTCTATACGGTGGCATGGTTGTCCATCATCATCTAGGAAAGCTAGAGTATTGGTGTCAGGTTATTAGTGATATTGATCAGGTCCAATGGTGACCATATATAGGTTGTGAGAGATGGAGGGAGGATGATGATGAGCTCTCGTATATGTTTTCTCCTTAGTGGATGATTGGTAGATCTATGACTATGATTGAGTGATTTTGCTTTGGTCAAGTCTCCAAACAGTATGGTAGAGTTCAGGATATGCCACAGGGTACAGCACTATATGCTAGAGTCCAGGCAGAGCGATCTATGTGGGGTGCTCAGATTAATTTTTAGTTTGCATGTGATCAAATTATGCAGTTGGCATACTGTAGATGGGATATGTTAGTGTGTGTAGCTGATGTTGGTATGTTACATGAGTATCAAGACTAGTGATCTTGGAATAGGTTTCTTTGATTTACAAATCCAGCAGAGCCTATCCCCAGCCATGATGAGAGATCAGAGGATGACGGGGGTGATGATGATGGTGGGGATGGTGGTGGTGGTAGGAGGAGATGTCAGAGATGATGAGCTTAGAGAGGATAGAGATCTCCTCAAGTCATGGGTCAAGGATGATATGGGCCATGGGTGAGAGGTGGACATGCTATGAAAAAGGCTAGAGATGTCAGGCAGGTACATTAGGGACCTGAGTTTGTTCATCCCAAAGCTACATTGGTACAGGGATAGTAGAGATGGAAATGAGCTCAGAGATAGGTACACATTGAGGCTGCTAGATAGATTCCTGGAGGACAGGATCCTTTGGTTCAGTTACAGTGAGTTGTGTTAGCACAGTAGGATTAGATTTCGGTATAGCAGGATCAGATTCTGGCACAGCAGGTGCCTCCATAGGCTCCTAGATCATAGGATATGGGTCATTCATCTTAGAAAGCTCCTAGTATTGACACTCTATCATGGGATGTTTAGTCATTGAGTATAGATGTATCCACTATTGTTGGCAGATTAGACCAAGTGGCTATTTTGATGTAGTAGTTTATGACCTATGTGACTCAGAGGCCCAGCATGGCTAGCACTAGTCAGACTCCTCCTACTCAAGATAGACTAGGTGATGGTGGTCTAGATGGATCAGGTGCTGGTGATGGATCGGGTAGTGCTACAAGCTCTTGATTGTTGATTATGGATCTATTCCTTGATGACTTGTATCATATTGATATTTATTGATCAAGACTTGATGTATCTCTCTCTTGATGTTGTATCTTTCTATACTGATTTGATGGATCATTTGATGTTATGAACATTTATATGATGATATACTTTCCTTGATTCTCTTGATGTGTTCATGTGAGATCATCTTTATATGCAGCTATATGATTTTTTATGATGCATTTACTTTGATGATGCTATGGATGCAATGAATCTCATGTATGATATAGATAGATGGATGCAATGATTTATGCTATTTTGATATGCTTTTTTCTATTCTTTTCAATGTATGGATGCAAAGCTTTAATTGGAAATATGAATATGAATGCCCCTATGTTTTTAATTTTTATGAATGTATGCAATTCTATACTTTCCTATATGTATGCAAATGATGTATAATGAATGAATTTTTTCTTTTCTCTTTTTCTTTTCTCTGATATGTGGATAATGATTAATGCTATGTATGAATGCAAAAGATAATTTCACATTATTGATTTGAATCAAGGCTGAAACATTTAATTGAATGCCTCCCCCCCTTTTTTTTTTTTACTCAAGCTAATTAACTGAACACCTTTTCCCTTGGAAACATAACTACAAACATGCACTTAATCTAATATGGAAAATGCAATGCAATGCAACTAAGTGTCACTAGCTTTTTAGCAAAGAAATTCCATAGGGAAATATTTTCATCATTAAGCATTGTAGGACCAGAAAGAAAATACAACCATCACTGACCACATCATGATGATATGAATATCACTTTTATATCACTTTTGTTAACCTATTTTTGAAAATTAGTACAACCCTCACTAGTTGAATGACCAACTATGGGAGTATGAATACCGATTTCAATGGATTCAATGTTGCCAGTGGATTTTGGTATTAAGATATGGAAAATCTAAATGGCCAAGGTATCTATTTGCATAAACAAGAAATTTTCAATCCTTCCCTTATGTGATAGTCCTCGATGGTTCTTTGATGACCATGTCATTAGACAAATTCATATAAGTTGATGGATCTCCCTTAAAATAGTCACTCAAAGGAAAGAAAATATCATGTCTCCATCATTGCCAATCTAGTCGAAACATCATCGATTAGCTAAAGAGATGTGATAAAAGTCATTTCAATAAAGGTCATCAAAGGAAAGCTTCAAGTGTTTTGCAAAGTATCAAGATTTTCCAATAGAATTTCCAAATGTTCTAATCTTTTTAGTGTTGTCAATTTTTAATCTCGAATAATAAAGTCAATGAAGGCTCAAGGATCAAATTGTAGGATCAAAATACTTGGTGTGAACAATGATTTCCATCAAAGGTTCAACAAAAATCTCTCTCTTATGAAGCTCTGATAATCCTCTCTCTAATGTGACCGAATGTAGCACTAATTGAATCTATTTGTACCAAAAATCCAATCCTTTCCTACCCCCAAGTGATAAATGTGATCGTGCAATAGACTTAGGGAAAATAGACAATGCAACGATGCAACTGACAGGTTTTATTATGACTATGCACAAATGACAGATGCAATGAAGATTTACAAGGGAGATGTTGGGAATGCAATATGTACACATGCAACTAGGAAATGAATTAAGGGAACAAAAGGTGCTTGATTGCCAAGTTTTCACCTTTTGGGTCTTTTTCTCTTTTTTTTCTACTAAGGCACCTATTGCTAGGTTTTCACCAAGGCACTTTTTTCTTTTTCAATTTTTTTCTTTTTTCCTTTTTTCTTTTTTCCAATTTGTTTTGGTTTTTTCTAGATCTTTGTTGACTATGTACAATAAATATGATGCTCCTCATCTGATACTCTTTATACTCTTTCCTCTACCTCATGTATAGAACCTTTTTAGATGGATGCTATTGATAGGTTCTTGTAGCTCTTCTCCATCACAATCTACTAATTTATAAGTTCCCATTCCAAATGAAGAAACAATGATGAATGGACCAAGTCAATTCACCTCCCATTTACCCTTCTTTTCTCTTTCAGCTTGATTTTTAGGGTTTTCTCTTGGTACTAAGTCAGCTACTTGAAAGACTCTCAGTTTGATATGCTTATTGTAGTTTCTTGAGATCATGTTCTGATAGACTTTCAAGTGTTCATAGGCTTACATTTAGTGTTCTTCTAACAACTCTAATTGTTGAAGTCAGGCAACTCTATAGTCCTCATTTGTTATTAACCCTTGCAATGATACTCATAAAGATGGGATTTCAACCTCCAAAGGTAGAATAGCTTTGGCCCCATAAACTAGTGAAAATGGCATAGCTCCTGTAGGTGTCCGGATGCTAGTTCTATAGGACCATAATGCCAAGTTGATTTTCACATGCCAATCTCTTCCTGACTTATTCACCAATCTTTTTAAGATTTTGAGGATGTTCTTATTTGTAGCTTCGGCTTGTCCATTTCCTTGAGAATAATAAATGGATGAAGAGTGATGATTAATATGGAATGTGTCACAAAGTTCATCCACATCTTTGTTTTTGAACTTTTTTCCATTGTCTATGATTATGGCATGAGGGATACCATATCTGCAAATGATGTGATTGAGTATGAACATGGAGATATGTTTGCCCGTAGCCATGATCAAAGGAACGACTTCTACCCACTTTGTGAAATACTTTGTAGCGGTAATGATGTACTTGTGCCCATTGGAAGATGGTGGGTAGATTACACCAATCAAGTCAAATCCCCATTGATAGAATGGCCATGGTGTAACAAATGGATGCAATTCTTATGCCGGTACATGTATCATGTTGCCATGGTATTGACATTTGTTGCATATCTTGACAAAGTGACAAGCATCTTTCTCTAAGGTTTTCCATAAATACCCCATACAAAGGATCTTCTTGGCTAGGTTTAATCCGCTTGAGTGCAACCCACAAATGCCCTTGTGAACCTCACTTAAAGCTAACTTAGACTCCTCTTCCTCTAGACATCTAAGTAACGTCCTGTCAAGACCCTTATGATACAATGTTTCAGAAAGGATTATGTAACGGGCTTATTGTCAAATGAAATTTTGTTTTTGAGCTCAGGATTGGTCTATAGGTAACACTTGGTCTTTGAGATAGGTATAGATAGGGTCATACCAAGGTGAGTCATGTCCATTGAGTAGGGCAACTATTTGGGTGTCAAGAAGGTCAAATGCTAGTTTTTCCAACTCTTCCACCAAGAATTCATACTTCTCATTCTGATTTGGTTTTTGAAGTAAGGAAGCCAAGGTTTCCATTACATCAGCTGCTTTGTTCTTCTCTCTTGGAATTTGTTCAAAGGTTATCAAAGAAAAGTACTTTTTCCAAGAATCTATCATAGTCTTGTATGGCATTATTTTTTCATCTTTGGTATTGTATTCATCATTGATCTGATTGATTATCAAGTGAGAGTCTCCATACACTTGTAGCTGAGTGATGTTCCATTCTAAAGCTATCTTAATGCCAATGACTAAAGCCTCATATTCTGCTATGTTCTTTGTACATAGGAAAAAAAGCTTGTATGACTTGGGAATGATGTACCCTTGAGGGGTAATCAATAGTATGCCAGCCTCAGAACCTCCTTGTATATATGATTTGTCAAAGTACAACTTCCATGTCTTGGCCTCTATGTTGACAATTGCTAAATCCGGAAACTCCACTTGAAAGGTTTTCATAGAAATCAATGGGTTTTCTGCTAAGTGATCTACTATCACTTGTCCTTTTATGGCTTTCCTATCTACATACTCAATGTTGAACTCACTTAATATCATGACCCATTTTTCTATCCTACCCGTTAAGGCAGTTTTGCTTAGCAAGTATTTTAGGGGATCAATTTTAGCAATAAGTTTCACCTTGTGCATCAACATGTAATGCCTCAATTTTTGTGATGCAAAGACAACCGCTAAACAAGCTCTCTCCATGAATGTGTATTTGAGTTCATACTTGATCAATGTCCTACTCAAGTAGTAGGTTTCTCTTTCTTTTCCTTGCTCATCTTCTTGTTCCAAAAGAACTCCTAGAGACCTCTCAGTGGCAGATATGTACAGCAGCAATAGTTTTCCCTTGATTGGTGGCATTAGGATTGGTGGATTTATTAGATAAGTCTTCAACAATGTGAAGGCTTTGTTGCATTCTTCATCCCACATGAAAATAGTGTCTTTGCGTAGTAACCTTGCGAATGAATGACACTTTTTGGCTAATTGAGAGATAAATCTCCTTATTGATTGAATCTTGCCTTGGAGAGACCGCATTTGGCTTATGTTCTTTGGAATTTCCATATCCATTATTGCTTGGACCTTTTTAGGATCCACTTCAATCCCTTTTGCTGAAACTATATAGCCTAATAATTTATCAGATTGGACCCCAAAAGCACATTTTTTTGGATTAAGTCTCACTTTGAATTGCTCCAATCATGTGAATATCTTTTCTAGAATTTATAGGTGATATTCTCTTTTATGTGAATTTTCCAATATGTCATCCACATAATCTTCTAGAAAAGTGTGCATCATATCATGGAAAATAGTGGTCATTGCCCTTTGGTATGTAGGTCCGGCATTTTTAAGGTCGAAGGGCATTACATTCCAACAAAAGGTACCCCAAGGGCATGTAAAGGTTGTCTTCTCTTGGTCTTCAGGTGCAATTTTTATCTGATTGTAGCCGCTAAAACTGTCCATTAATGAATACGTGGAGTGACCTGCTGTCAAGTCCACTATCGCATCTATGCTCAGAAGTGCGAAGTTGTCTTTAGGACATGCAAGATTCAAGTCTCTAAAATCCATGCATACACAAATGGATTTTTCATGCTTGGTGACCAGTACAATATTGGATATCCATTCAGCATATGCAATTTCTCTTTTAAATCCCACCTTCAACAATTTTTCCAATTCAGCTTTGACTAGGAGAGCTACATGTGGGTGCATCTTTCTCAACTTCTACTTGACGGGCTTAACCCCTGGTTTGAAATTAAAATGGTGCATAATGAAGTTGGGATCCAATCCTAGCATGTTGGCATAGGACCATGCAAAGTTCACTTGTTTTTCTTGAAAAAACTTGATAAAATCCTTTCTTTCTAAAGGTGCAAGTGATGCTACTAGGTGTATAAATTTAGGATCCAATTTTGTTCCAATGTTGACCTTTTATGTTGGCTCTATGAGAATCAGTGACCTTTCTTCCTCATGTTTAGGTAGGGTATCCAACCTCTCTTCCTTTGGTGCCATAGTTGGGTTTTCACCATGGGAAACATCCTTTATCTTTACTTTTTTTGGTTCTAGTGCTGCCACATAGTGGTTTTCATCACTAGAACTTTTCATTTTTTCATTTTTTTCATTTTTTCTTTGGATTAAGAGATTGGACCCCTACTACTCTTATCATGTTTGGATCAAATTCATTGGTGAAAGAGGGCTCAATCATGTTTAAGTATTGGGTCATTGCTTGGTCATTTGGAAAATAGACTAAGTCACTTGGCTCAGTTAGGTCCCAATCAATAAGGTCGGGATGCATCAAGGATAGGGATTCATTTGGTAAAGTGTCATTAGTTGGAGTTATGGACATGACCTCATTGGATGGTTCATACATTGTATCATTAAGGTTAATGACGTGAGCTTCCTCGAGATGGTCCATGGAAAAAGGATCAAAGTCCTCTTCACTTGAGTCCTCAAGGATTTCTATGGGAAATAGCATGGGAAATACAACATGTGGATTAATCCTAACATTCAAATCATCCTCCTCTAATGGTTCCCAAAATTCCTCTATCCATGGTCAATTAATAGGTGCTTGTCCTATATTGAGTTCTTGTATGATGGGATCTTCATTACTTGGAGTTTTTTGCCTTGGAACATTAGCATAAGCATGTATGGTGACAATCTCTTTATCGTGACATGAGTCATTGAACAAAGTATCTCACTCATAGTCTCAAGAATCATCACTATCCACATCAGATTCCACCGTGTTCACTTGAGGATATGAATCATGCATGGGGCTGGAGCTTTCTCCTTTGTGTTGGTAGCCTACCCCTGAATTTTCTTCTTTTGACCTCCAAGAAGGTTCAATAGGCTCTAGCAAGCCTCTATTTCTTTTGCCTAAGGGTCCTCTTCCCTTGTACCCCATTTTTTGCATTATTTCAAATCCTTTCCCATATTGATTGGTTTGAATGTTAATGTGTTGAATTCTCTCTACAGGAGTATTTAAGGTATCATTTTCATCTTGATAAAGCCATTGGAGAACTTCATCTTCCTCTTTGTAAAATGTTGCCTTGTCACTTTCTCTTACAAAATAAGAGTTATATTTATGAGGAAGATGTTCCTTGGATGGTTTCCCATGTATTCTTGGAGATGTAGGTAAGTCGAATAAGGAAACAGAATATTCCCCTACTCCCTTGGAACTGATTTTACATTGTTTTTCAAATGTATGCATCATCTCACTCATTTTTTTGTAGTAGTCATCTTTAGCTTTATCTTTTTCTTCTTTGGTGGGTTTTAAAAATTCTACCTTTAGTATAGATGCTTTTTCTGAATTGTCATTTGAAGTTGGATCCTCATAACTCACTTTCTCCTTTCCTTTAGTTGATGTAGTTGAGTTAGTTTAAGGAGGACTTGAAGTAGAAGTAGCAATTAATGTTAACTTTTGATCATCCACTTTAATGTCTTCAATGGTAGCCCTTTGGATAATCCCTTCTCGATTATACAAAATAAATAATTCATGGAGAGGCTTTAGTGCATTACAATATTGGAAGGGTTTGAATCCCCACCAATCATGATTTCCTCACCCATGTATGGAAATTTTATGCATTGATGATGTGTGGATGGAACCACTTGCATCTCATGGATCCACGGCCTCCCCAATAAGATATTATAAGCTAGTTTCATGTCTAAGACATGGCATTTTGTGTCCTTTTTGACCGATCCAACTTGAATGGGCAATATAATCATGCCTTTTGAAGCTCTTTCTACTTCATCATAGGCCTTTATGGTAATTCTTTTTGTAGGATCAATGCATGACTTGGATAATCCTAGAAATTTGACAAGACTCAAAGTGCAGATGTTAAGACCAGCTCCCCCATCTATGAGAGCTCTCTTGACCCTATGTCTTTCAATCTAGACTCTATATGCAATCATAGATTTTGGGGATGCGTAATGGACATGTCATCATGGTCTAAAAATGAAAGTCAATGAGGCGCAATGAGATATCCTACCATATTTAGAAACTTCTCCTCGTCCAAGTTAGTAGGAACATTAGTTTCCACTAAAGCTTTCTCTAAGATTTCCTTGTGATTTGGCGATAACTTTAATAACTCCAAGATAGAAATTTGTGCTAGAGTCTTTTGTAGTTTATCCACCAAACTATATGGTTTTATTTTTCTAGCCAATTTTTTTTCCAAAATGTTGGATTGTGGAGGGCCAACAAGTTTAGGATCAACCCCTTGTAGGGTAATCCTTGAGTTTTTCCCCCTAGTGATAACATTAGACATTTCCTTTTGGGGTTGTTCGTTGATCACAATAGTATTGAAAATATGCTCATGACTAGATAAAGTATTGATGATTTTGTCATAATGAGGAGCAAAATTGATATTTTTTCTACTTTGCTTATTCCCATTGGATGACTCACCTTTTCCATGATTATAAAAAGGTTGTTTAAACACTGTGTGATCTTCATTACCTTGAGGTCCTTTAATAGTGATTGTACCATTATCAATCAGGTCTTGCACCATGTTCTTCAATTGTAAGTGTATACTAGGTAAAGTATCTTTATAGAATTAAGGTTGAACAATAAATGAAATAGTAACTAAATAAAACCACTATAGAGCAACTATTTAGCAAATAATGATCAATTAAGCATCCTATGGCTCTCTAACTAAGATTGTTAATGAATAGCTCTCAGCAAGCTCCC
Organism: Chamaecyparis obtusa; assembly: GCA_027943335.1. Lineage (NCBI taxonomy): Eukaryota > Viridiplantae > Streptophyta > Pinopsida > Cupressales > Cupressaceae > Chamaecyparis > Chamaecyparis obtusa. Next base: position 726,350 of record BSBK01001162.1, on the reverse strand, counting down.
ATTAATGACAGTCCTAGAATGAGAATGATAAAGATAAATAAGATATTGCTAACAATTATCAAAGTAAATGCTAATTATTCTCTCAAATTCCTTTATAACCATCATTTGATATTAGACATAATCACTTGGTTGATGTTGATGTCAATCTGATAGGATAAGTTGATGGTTTGATATTTCTCTCTCAAAATCTAGAGAGACAAAATAGTGATTTTCCTTCCTCAAGATGTAGAGTTAGGAGATTTGATGCGCTCAAGATGAGAAAATGGATGATAGGATAACTTGATTGATGTTAGATGATCAATTGGATGATTTGACTAATTGATATTTGATACATGATATGATTAGATGATACAAATTATGGATTGATAGAAGAGATGGTGATGAACATGATTAAGTTGCCCCTATTTGATTAGCATGACTGATTGTTGATGATTTCCTTGATGAAGCATGAATCATTTTGATGGATCAAACATTTGAAGATGTATCTTAATGATGTTGATGTACCTTTGATGATCAGATTGAACATGACTTTTGATGATGGATATTTCAGACATTGATGATGTTGATCAGGACTTTGATTATACATTGATGGACATTTGATGATGTAGACCTCAAGAATTTTGATGATGCCTTTGATCATTTTATGTATCTTGATTTGGTCTTTTGATGATGATAACTCTACCCCCTTTAGATTTCCTCTTGCAAATTTTTTTTATGCTAAGAAAGGCAAAATATAGACTAAATGCACTTAATCTAAGATGTATGCAACTAACTGTCATTATTCAAAAATTTGGAGCTTATATTCATCATTGAGCTTTTGGAACATGAAATTGGTACAACCCTCTATTGGAAATTTGGCTAATGTGGATGCATAGATGTTGTCATTATGGAAACATATGATCTCTATTAAGAGCACAAAATCTAGAATGCAAGTATGCAAAGTTGAAGGAAGAAATTGTCTAAGTTTGGATACAGTGTTCCTGACAGAGCACCCGATGAAGATTTAGTTGGCGACGTCCACTGGAGAAATATTTTTGTTTGCACAATTAACTAAAGCTTCTATAGAGTATGAGGATACCCCATCTCAGTGCACATAAAGTTTGGAGCAGTACGGACAAAGTTATTCAAAGTTTACCGAAGATAGTTTTGTAGATAGAGCAGTTTTTGGAGACAGTTTTAGCGAAAGAGTTAAGGGATTATTTTTGCTTGTCAAAATAATGACTTAAAATTATTAAGGGATGACATCCTAGATTTTTACTCTTGGATAATGATTTTGGATGCTGACCATGTAAAGTTATTAGCTTTAATAACTCATATATTAGGCATACTTGAAATGTAATGAAAGATGTAAGTGATATGTAAAAAGAAAGAAAAGATAACTTGCGATAGTTGTTTATTGTGATAGAAGCAAAGGCTATTGATGCAAATTTGTAAGAAATACCATATTATAGTCAGAAACATTTTTGTATTACCTATTTGGGCAGTGAGCTCAGCTGGTGATCAGGTTTTGTAATCTAACTCCTAACAGGGTTAAGGCTTCTAACAAGGCCTAAAGTCCTTTAACCAGGATAGATCTACTATACATTGTAAATTGACTCCTAACAGGGTCCAATATCCCTAACAAGATACTTTTGATTAGTGATCTTTGTGGGTACCATCCCCACTAGGGTTTTCCCTTAGCCAGGGTTTCCTCGAGAACATATGATGTGTTATGAGTTCTTTCTATTTACTGTTATGTTTGTTAATCAGCTTGATAATCTTTGTATGCACTAAAGTAATATGTTATATCCATAAGTGGGCAAAAGAAAAAGTTTGTGAAATACTAATTCACCCCCGCCTCTCAGTATTTCCTATTTCTAACAATTGGTATCAAAGCACAGTTACTCAGAGAAGGAACATTCAAGGAAAGCTTAGCAGCTTGAGTAAGATCTCTATGGATAGGGATCAACTTCAAAAGAATCTTGAAGAAGCTCTTGAACAGATTGATATGCTTACTGATGAAAGAAACTCCTTAAGAAGAAAATATGAAGATGCAAAGAATGCTATTGACAAATTGAAAGGTAAGATTGAAGATTTGAAATCTAAAAAGAAATCTGATATGCTTGTTGAAGATTGTGATGAATTATAAAAAGAAAATGAGATCCTTAAGCATGAGTTGAAGATAGTAAATCTGAAGCTTAGTATGAAAGATGGAAATATGAGATTGGATAATGAAAAATTGAAAATTGAGAATGAAGATTTGAGGTCAAGACTTGAAAAGGAAACATCTGAATCTGAAAAAGTAAAAATGCAGTATGTGGAACTTGAGAAGTATAATAAAATTGTGAAAGGTGAATTAACTCAATCTAAACAACAACTTGAAAGGCTATATTCAAAAGGTGATAAGACTGAAAAACAAATTTCTTTTGAAGAACCATTCTTTGATAGGACTGGATTTGGATATAGTATGTTTAGAACAAACCATGAAAGTAAGAAGCCAGATTTGAAGACATCTGAAAGTATGGAGGAAATAAAGCTAGATGAGAACACATTGGAAGAACCATCTAAAGAAGAACCACCTAGAGAGAAAGATGAATCAAAGCAAGAAGAATCAAAATAGGAAGAACCATCTAAAGGTATGCAAAGAGAATTCAAAGGTAGATTTTTTTCTTGTAATGCTATTGGGCACATGAAGAGAGATTGCACAGGTAAGTAATTTAAATCTTTTAATGGACATTGTTATAATTGTCATAGTTTTGGACATAGAGCTAACGAATGTAGAAGACCTAAAGTAATTTTGAATAATTATGATAGAAGGATTGGGAATACTAACAATGCAGATAAGAAATCTATTGAAGAAATGAAACAAAGAAAAGTGGTAGTATGTTTTAGATGCAACAAAGTAGGACACATTGCTAGAAATTGCAGGTCACAGATTAACTAGCAAGGACAGAGATTTGGAAACAATGGAATCATTTGTTAGATATGCAACAAGTTTGGACACTTAGCAAGATTTTGCAGAATGAACAATGGAGGTTATCATCATAACCCTAACCCTAGGAACAATGCAAGAAGGAATGAAAATGCAGGAAACAAAGTGAAAGGTTGTTGTAGCAATAAAGATGAAGTAGAATTTGACAAAGGCACAAATCAAGGAGGTATAGTTGGAACTGAAAGTAGTCAGGAAGGTAATGTAACTGATGGTAAGGATGAATCTTTACCTGACCCTTCTTTAAGTACTTAAATTATGTAAGTTTCTGTAGTTTAGGACTTAGGATTAGTGTAGATTAGGAATTTGAATGAGTTAAGTTTTGCGTAGTTAGATGTAGGTTTATTATGTTGTACTAATGCTATGGTTAAGTGTGCAAAAGAAAATATTGTGTTTTGCAAGGTCGTAGAAAGTTTTATGATTGCAGGTTTGCAAAATCAGCTTTTTGAGGTTTTAGGGGCAAAATGAATGAATGTGATGTCAAATCGAGTTAATGTGAAGTGTTATAAGGTCAAAATTGAAGTTATTATGATTAAAAAATGATTGAAAAGAGATTTGAAAGAAGAAAAGCAAGTTAAGGATGATTTGAAAAAGTTTGGAAGCAGTTTGCAGTGACGATCATACCGAAACCCTATATTTGCAAAGTTGAGGTATTTCTTTATCTTTAATTAGTTGATAAGATGGATATTTCTATGGTTCATAATGTTAAGGATAAGAATAGACCAAAGATTAAGAATGAACTAGTAGAACCAACTAAAATTGATGACAGTTTAGCATTATCATCCGTACCAAACGGAGTATTGCACATTGAGAATGTTAAAGGATATTTAGGTTGTAAGTTTGAAACTTTGGGAGATGCAGATTTTAGTGATGATTACAGGAAGTTGTACAATCAAGACATGTCAGTTAAACCAACTTATGGGAACTTAGAGAACAATGAAATCATCAAATATTCCGTGAAGTATGAATTCAATGATGAGGAATGTACCAAAATCATTTTAAGTAGAATCCACAATGGGAAATTCTGGATGGAGGATAGAGTTATTGATATAACTGCTGACCTAATTCATGAAGTTAATGGATTATCTAAAGTTGGAGAGATTCCACTGAATGAAAAGAACATGAGAAAGATTGTTTTAGATAACACTGGATCTAGTTATAATGGTAGAGGAATTATGATAAGCAAGATTAAGCAAGATGATGTTAGGTACCTTTGCAAGATCCTAACAACTAAATTTTGTGGTAGTTCAAGGGAAGATGACATGGCTGCAGGAATGATTCACGTAGCTTATCTTATGTGTGTTGAGAAGAAACCAGTAGACCTATGTGAAATCTTGAAAATTCAGTTATTTGAGAACTTAGAAAAGATTAAGAAGGCTAAGTACACTCATTTTAGGTTTTCATCTCTGATAACCTATATGTTTTTCCATATTTTGAGAAGATTTCCTTACACAGTAGATTGGAGTGACAATGTGAACACAATGGAAAGAATAAACTCCATGAAACACCTTTTTGATAAAGTTAATGATAGTGTGAAGCTTGTATTGAAGACTTTTCAGAATATTGTTAAGAACAAGTCAAGGATTCCTCGATCCTTAGTTGAAAAGCATAAAGATGACATTTGTTTTATGGTTGACACTGATTTCACCTACATTGAAGTAGTTGAGCCTAGAATGGAATTCATAGACCCTCTTGGCTATGAAATATCTGAAGCAGAAATAGTAGGATATGTGAATAGATTGTTAAAGTGTGAGTTGGATGGTCATGCAAACAGGTTTGGAACCTATGAAGAGAATTTCAACTCTGCAATAAGTTTGAGAGAAAAGAAGCAATCTAGTAAGAGAGTTGAATCTACTATGAAGAAGATATTGAAAGAATCCGGTATGTCAAGTCATGAGTTTGACATAGCTAAGAAGATTGTAGAAGCCCTGAGGCAAAGTGAAAATCTTGTATTTTCACTTGAGACATCAAGTGCAGATCCTATTGATCCTATTGCAGTAAAGGTAAAAGTTGAAGTAGCTAAAAAAGATGAAGGAGATAAATCTTTTTCTCCTATTCCTAGTAAAAGAGTAAAAGTGAGTGCAACAGGACTCGACAAGAGATAAAAAGTGGTTGTACCACCTATTCTTAGAAATGTAGCAGTAATTAAAGATGATGATGTAGTTTCAGTCAAGAAGAAAACTTGGAAACCAAGAATTGAAAGAGTTAATGAAGATATATTGAAGCATGGAGACTTCACCAAGTTGAATAAATTCTATGATCTATATGGATCATTTGATAGATTGAACTTTGAAAATGCAATGGTTACACATATGATTGTGGCAGATAAGAAACTTAGCACCATTCATGGTAAGATCCCAGAAGATTTGTATAACAGACTTGTGAATAGAAAATAGAGAGCACAAGAAGAAGACATGAAGATGAGAGAACATGTAATCAGATAGTTCTATGAAGTTAAGGATGAAGATCATTTGAAGAGATTCTTGAAGTCTCTTGGAACTTTATTGAGAACTAAGAGAAGAACAATCCTTATAATGGGAGGCAAAAAGGAGGAAGTATAGAAAGAGACAGAGAAAGCAGTAATGCAAGTTCTTGCAGATATAGTTGCAGAAAAGCATGTTGAATCAGACCCTCAGCAGAAGCAATCAGAGGAACCGCATGTAGAGGAAGTGGGTATTGAAGAAGTTCCATCTTCTTCACATATCAATATTGGCGAAGAATCAATGGATATTGAAGGCACCAAAGTGACTTTAGAATCAGATGATGCAGTATTTCATGATCTAGGAAATATTGTTGACAATTTGGCTTTGGAAGAGCAAGAAAAGGTCATAGAATCATAGAAGAATACAGACGCAGAGGAAGCACCAACTGTATCAGAATCAGTTCTAGCAGAACAGTCAGTTAAAGGAAAACAAATTTTTATAGAGGCCACTACCTCTAGTGCACCCTCTAAACCAGTTGAAGACATTAGTGCACCTGACAGTAAGAAGAGGCATATTGGCTCAGTGTTTGAAGACCTTGGAAAAGAAGTTGAAGATGATGATCAGCTTGAGTTCATCACATCTCTGAATAAAATTATTGGAAAGAATAAGAAGGTGAAAGACCTTGAAGGCAAAGTTAGAGTTTTGACAGAGAAACTTGAGAGTGTGATCGGCACTAAGGTATCTGAATCAGATCCACTTGAGAAAGCTCAATTAGTAATAATTTTTTTTGACTCTGAATTTTCTAACTTGAAGGATATTGTGAAGATAAAAGTTTAGGAAGACTTTGAAGTAGAAATGCAACAAACTTTAAGTGTAAATATTCGGAATGATATTGGTAGTTTAGATGTATGTATAAAGAATTTGAGGAGACACTTTGAGATAGGAAAGAATTTGTATATACAATGTACTAAATCAGAAATCATAACAATTCAAGAGGATAAGAAGATCAGAGAGAAGTTAGATGCTATTATAGCTGAGACAAACACCTTGACAAGCCCTAATGTCAAGATAAGTTCTGTTGAAAAGAACATAAGGAAATTGAAAGATGAAATCAGAATGATAGCATAGGAGAAGAACAGAAAGATGATCAGGTTTAACATCTTGAGAGAGCATGTCTCAATCAAGATATCAATTGTTGAAGATCAAATTGAGCAGTGTCTTTCAGCAAAGACATCATTTCAGAAGTTTAGCTTCAATTCCCTGCAAGCTTGTCAGACAGCAGCATACGGATTGAGTACTCTACTCAATGTTGCCGAATCCATCAAGATGATATGGGAGAAAGATTTTGAATCTTGGAAGTTAGAGTTTGGTGATTTTGTTGCAAGCCTACCAGCTTTGCAATAACTGATAATAAGGTATAAAGTTTTTGAAATTTTTGTACACCCTATCTTTGTCATTGTTGTCAAAGGGGGAGAGATAGTAGCAAAAAATTGAATATATGTTGAGGAAGGATACTCATAGGGGGAGCTATTCTATGGAGTATGATATTGTATACATATTGTATAAACTTTTGGCCACAAAATTTTGTATAAGTGTTTTTTGAAGTTTTGTTTGCACACTTAGCCAATTTTCCCATATGTTGCCACCAATGAAAAAGGGGGAGATTGTTGGAAATTTGGCTAATGTGGATGCATAGATGTTGTCATTATGGAAACATATGATCTCTATTAAGAGCACAGAATCTGGAATGCAAGTATGCAAAGTTGAAGGAAGAAATTATCTAAGTTTGGATACAGTGATCCTGACAGAGCACCCGATGAAGATTTAGTTGGCGACATCCACTGGAGAAATATTTTTGTTTGCATAGTTAACTGAAGCTTCTATAGAGTATGAGGATACCCCATCTCAGTATGCATAAATTTTGGATTAGTACGGACAAAGTTATTCAAAGTTTACCGAAGACAGTTTTGCAGACAGAGCAGTTTTTGGAGACAGTTTTGGTGAAAGAGTTAAGGGATTATTTTTGCTTGTCAAAATAATGACTTAACATTATTAAGGGATGACATCCTAGATGTTTACTCTTGGATAATGATTTTGGATGCTGACCATGTAAAGTTATTAGCTTTAATAACTCATATATTAGGCATACTTGAAATGTAATGAAAGATGTAAGTGATATGTAAAAAGAAAGAAAAGATAACTTGCGATAGTTTTTTATTGTGATAGCAGCAAAGGCTATTGATGTGAAGTTGTAATCAGTACAATATTATACTCAAAAACATTTTTGTATTACCTGTTTGGGCAGTGAGCTCAGCTAGTGATCAGGTTTTGTAATCTAACTCCTAACAGGGTTAAGGCTTCTAACAAGGCCTAAAGTCCTTTAACCAGGACAGATCTACTATACATTGTAAATTGACTCCTAACAAGGTCCAATATCCCTAACAGGATACTTTTGATTAGTGATCTTTGTGGGTACCATCCCCACCGGGTTTTTCCCTTGGCCAGGGTTTCCTCGAGAACATATGATGTGTTATGAGATCTTTCTATTTACTGCTATGTTTGTTAATCAGCTTGATAATCTTTGTATGCACTAAAGTAATCTGTTATATCCATAAGTGGGCAAAAGAAAAAGTTTTTGAAATACTAATTCACCCCCCCTCTCAGTATTTCCTATTTCTAACACCCTCACTGGCTCAACCATGATTATATGAATACCTATTTCCTTAAATTTTAATATTGCAAGTACACAAGCAGAGAATTGATTGCTTTCATATACATATGTCCTCGATGATTCTTTGATGATCATGTCATTAGATAGATTCGCATACTACTATAAATCAACATGACAAGCATTCAAGTAGAAATCAAGAAAATGTCATGTCTTCATCATCGCTCATCTAGTCCAAGACTTCATCAATTTGCTAAAAAGACATGATTTCACCAATCAAGTAATCACTTTGAACATTTTTTTGCTTTTTGTTTGTAGATCCATATTTCAAAAACTTCATCCACTTTGATCCTTAGTTATGTTTAAGCCTTTTAGATTTTGATCTGATTTGATTAAGGTTTTTAGATTTTAATTTGATTTGTCAAATGTTGTTGTTTAGATCAAGTATTTGGATGTTTGAAATGTAATATTGATCAATAAGGTCAAGTGTAGCCATTTTTCGATCTTGATACCATTATTTTAAGCCAATTGGTGTTTTCTCTTCTAAGCTCGTTGAATTTGGATTGGTGCCCCTATTTTGATTTAGAAAATATCATGCTTTGTTGGGCAATGCAACTTTTGAGTGTTTACTTAAGATTTGCAATTTTTTTTATTTTTTTATTTTTATTTTGTTTTTTTGTTTTTTAAAAGATTTTTTATGTTTTTGGATTTTAGAAAAAATTTATGTATTTTTGAATTTTAGAAATTTTTTATGTTTTTTTTAATTTTAGAAATTTTTTATGTTTTTGGATTTTTTAGAGATTTCTAGTTCTCAAGCAAGATCACATTGAATTTTCCCCAATGTCTAGCAAGGTATAGGACATGAAAGATGGATTCACAAATTGATGATTCACCAATGAATAGGCCATGATGGATGAGGCAAGTGAATGATACCCTTAGGACCATCTCCTCAAGATTATCCAAGCTAGGGAAAAATAATATCTCAATATAGGCCAATGATGTGGTGTTGGATAGCATATGGAATAGTGACCTGGTGTCATGACAATGGTCCAAAGGAATGGACATATCAAGAGACTTTTTCTATAACATATTTTCCATTTCTTTTTCTCTTTTAGATCTTCATTTGGATCAAGATCAAGGGATCAATGTGTATAGGATCATAGAATCATGATAAAGGGGTGGTGAAGGCTATGAGTGAATGGTTTGGGATTATGGGAAGGCTTCTTAGGAATGATGAAGGTAGATTTAGGATAAGCAAGATCATGATAAGGTAGTGTGAACGCAACAAGTGAATAGGTTGATGGATAAGATAACTCATGTCAAGATACTTAATGCTCATGGATATGTTTGACCTTGTCAAGATCAAAGGTGAAAGATGGAGTATGGATGCAAGTGAGATCAATGGTAGAAAGATGGAGGATATAATGGATGAAACTTGCCCCCAAGTATAGAGTGCAAGAGAGAGGAATTACACATGACACCTATTTGCCAAGTTTTCATCATGGTACTTGTCCAAGATGCTACAAGAAGTGGTTTTCATCATAGGATGGATTTCTTTTCTTTTTTTTTTCTTCTTTTTTTTTTCCTTTTTTTTCTTTTTTCAATTTTTTCTCTTTTTGGATAGACTCAAGCCTCATGCTCTTTGTATACTCCTTGAAAAGGTATGATATGATGTGCCAAAACTGTTGAAAAGTATGCTCAAAGATGTTGATAGGGTGATGGAAAGGTGATATGGTGGATAAGGTAGAGGGTGACTAAAGATTTATGCAATGGATTGGATAAAGGAAATGGAAGGATAATGAATGAGAGGATAATAAGTATTTCCATGTGTGGGTGTGAAAAAAGGAATGGAAGGATAATGAATAGGAGGATAAGAAGTATTATCAAGATCAACATTGATACACACTTTGAAGGGTAGTGGAATAATGGAGGAAAAATGGGTGAAATAGCTTGGGATTTTGGTGTAAGAGAGGATATGGATCTTGGAACACAAGGACTCAAAATGGATGGATAAGATGGAATGTGTTTGGGAGAATGTGGAGTGAAAGCCTTTGGAAGCTTAAATGTCAACTTTTAGTTCTCTTTCATGTGTAAGTCCTTCAAAATTGACTTGGGAATACACACTTTCTTTGATTTGTCTTTCCTTTTGGATGCTTTAGAATGTATTTCTTCAATGAGGGATTTAGGAACCCACATTTTATTTGATTTTTATTTTTGTGTGATGGACCTTTGTGGTCTCTTGAATATTTCTTTTTTCTTGCATTCACATGTCGATTAGATGGGACATGGTGCTCTTCATACATAAGTGGATTCTTGATTTTTTGATTCTCATGTTGCACATCCAAACTACTTCCAAAGGACTTGGGATTGGTGGATGATAAGGTTGATATGAATGGTTCATATGGATGGTCTGATATCAAGGGTTCATAGGGATGGGTGTTTGGTTTCTCAAGTATGTATGTCTTTGTTGATCTTGATAGGATATAGGCTAAGTGGATTGTGGGATAGGTATGGTAGGAAAGGTTCATGGAAGGATATAGGGACCCAATATAGATGGAAGATATGAAGGTTTAAACTTTGGAATATAGGGACCAAGGATGGATTTGGAATATGTAGAAGGATGATGCTTATGCACAAATGGAGGTAAATGGGATGTGGGAGGAATATCAACATCTTTATTTTGAGCTGCATGGCCAAGGATTTTGTCTTTCAGATTTAACTTTGTACCAATAGGCTTATATGTAGCTTTGATAGGAGTGACTTTGATATGAGCAGTTGAAGCTTGAGATAGATATGGAGGCTTATGAAAAGTGGATGTTGGGGTACTTTGATCTTGACAAGGATCTTTTGATAGCCTGGGAAGAATACTTTTCTTTTCATTTTCAATAAGTTCATTAGAGATGGAAGGAATACTTTGATCTTGCTTAGGAGATGGGTATGATATAGGAGGTGAAGGAATATGGGGTGTCTGAGATGGAAGTATATCTTCTTGAAAGAAATGGAAGGGTATGAAGGGTTCATCATGGGATTCTTGGGGTATGGGACTTTGGTCAACTATAGGATAATGAGGGATATTATATTGATCTTGATCCTTCATAAGACTCATTTCTTTGCAATTTTGATTAGTCTCTTGACATGGAGCCACTTCTAAGGACAATGTAGGAGTTTGGATCCGCATGAGGGATTCTTGAAAAGATGATGGATGTTCATTTGAAATAGGAATGATAGGCATTGTACCACATGAAGGCTTGAGGTCTATAACCTTTGAAGCATGGAAGAAGTTTGTAGCAAGATGTAGGTTAGCTTGGATCTCTTTTAGAGGTAGCCCTTGAGGGTATACATAGTCATTATGAAAACTATTTGGATCTTTGTTTGATGGAGGAATATTGGATAGATTTGCTTCTATATGAAATGGAGGAATGGTGGAATAGGTGAAAGCTATAAGAGGACCACTACTAGACATGTGTTCATAAGTTTGATCTTGCTTGAGAGTAGTATCTTCATTAGATGATTCATTAGGATTTTATGTTTCAACTCCATGCAATCTAAAGTTTCATGCTCATTATGTCTATGATATGCACAATAGTTACTCAAAAAGATAAAACCACATGAAGTGATTTGAGGCAACGTGATGAGATCATTTTCAAGGATTTTTTCCAAAGCGAATTCGTATGAAATTCCCAAAGGAGTAAATGATCCATCCCAAGGATATTTGGATGTATTTGTGTTTCTCCAAGAGTTGCCATATGATGAATATTTTTGAGATGGGACTAATTCCTCTTGATTTCCTTGATCAAAGATGAGATTCTCTTGATATTTTGAAATAGGTTCTTCATCAAATATTGGTTTATCATTAGAATATTCTTGATCAAATATAGGGTTTTCATGATATTCTTTTTTATCAAATTGTGAATTATCAAAGATATGGCATTCATGATGTTTTTCTTGATCATAGAGGTAAGGAAACAATGTTCTTAATGAGAATTGGTTGGATAATGTTTCCATTTAATTTTCCATTTGTTGAATTCTTGTGAATAGAATATTCTTTTGAATCTTTATTGTTAATTGATTTTTGGATCTTAATGGATGTTTTCTTTTTGTAATCAAAGACCTTCAAGCACAACACAATGATTTTATCAATTATCACAATAAATTCTTCCAAGCAATCTACCTTAGGTCAAATTTGGCTTTTAAATGGCTCTAATGAGGTAGGCTTGCTAATTTGTCAAGGATTTAGTATAGATTCTGTTCAAATAGACTTTAAACTTTCATCCCCCAAGTATGTTAAGGGACTTCCCACATGCACAAAAGTATGATTTGGCGCAATCCAAAAGGACTACTAGAGGAAGTTCAAAAAATTTAAAATTCATTTGTCACACACCACATTAAGGATGCATGTGTTTCATTTTATAGTGGGTTGGATTCTTGCAGCAAAAGCAAGCGTATCCCACTTTGGGTTGTCTCTCTCACCGGCCTCGTTAAGGCAAAACTCAAGAGGCGAGCCCAACTAAAGTTCTAGGATGGTATTCTCTGTAGGACATTATTTTTTGTTTCTTTTTTGCATGCAAAAAAGAGAAAGAAAAAATTTAGCACTTTTTAACAAATAGAATTAACAAGGTTCAATTTCTTCACCCACTAACTAGTGAGAATCGAGTATTGCTACTCTCTTCTACAAACAATGGGCTTTGATTCTTAGTGTTTGGTTTATTCCTTTAAGCTATCCAAATTACTAGATTTTGAAAGGACAATGCCATAATTTAATCATGAAAATCACCAAGTTTTAAGGCTTACCTCTCCTTGTAGCTAATCGAAGTTAGGGGCATTTTTAAGTGATTTCATCATTTTTAACATTACCTTGGTAATAGCTCTCCTTTCCAATGTGCTTTTCCACCAACAAGTTAGTCAACACAACCAATCACAATGAAGGCAACCAAATTGAAATTGAAGAAACAAAGGCAAACTAAATTTTAAGCCTTACTTGTCAAAGCTTTGCCTTCTCTATTGAATCTGCTCTCTGGATTTTTTACTTTTTTGTGGTCAGACATCCTACAGGTTTATACAAATCATTTTACCACAGTCAGATAATAAAAATTCATATTTTATGCAAAAGCACCCTTTAAATGCTTAAAAGTGCCCTTTGAATTTAAAAGTGCCATTTAAATGTGTAAAAGCGCCCTTAAAATGCTCAAAAGTGCCATTTAAATGCTTAAAAGTGCCCTTTGAATTTAAAAGTGCTATTTAACTCTATTAGTAAACTCAAAAGCACACAAATAATTTATAAAAGCGCTGCAAAATTGATTAAAGGCAGTAAAAATGATGTAAAAGCGCTATGTAAATGAGAAAAACTGCTGAGTAATTAGGGTAAAAGTATTATCAGTATGTGCAAAAGCATTGTAAGAATGATAGATAGAAAATAGAAGGATCAAAAGCATTGTGGATCGATGCAAAGGCGCACAACTTTATCATGAAAGCATCGAAACAGTGCTTAAAAGCACCATTTAATTGTGCAGAAGCACCCTTTGAGCTATCAAAAGCGTTGTTTCCTGAAAAACTCGACAGTTAAACATGCATAAATTTGATAAAAATGAAAGAATTCTGAGAGATTAGCAAAGTGAAGCATTCTGCCCCACGGTGGGCACCATTTTGTCTACTAGGGAAAGTATCTTCACATAATTAAGGTTGAACAATAAATGAAATAGTAACTAAATACAACCACTATAGAGAAACTATTTAGCAAATAATGATCAGTTGAGCATCCTATGGCTCTCTAACTAAGATTATTAATGAATAGCTCTCAGCAAGCTCCCATTAATGAAAGTCCTAGAATGAGAATGATAAAGATAAACAAGCTATTGCTAAAAATTATCAAAGTAAATGCTAATTATGCTCCCAAATGCCTTTCTAAGCTCAAATTGCAAGAGGTTCAATGCAATTCTCAGATGTGTAATTGATAATTATGAAGGATTTAGGCCTTCCTTTTATAGATTTTCCAATGGTAGGGGGTGTAGTTGTGTTTGATCATGATTAAACCTTGGTTGAGTCCTTCATTCCACCCTTTGAAGACAAAGGAAATTTTATGTCCTCAAAGCTTGAGACAAGTAGACAAGAACAATGGTCAAGATTCACTTTCACTTTGAGTGATTGAGATTCAATTTGGCTTGATCCATGTGAATGCCTTTCCTCAAATTTCATTGGTTGCCCAGATTTCCTCTCCTTTTGGGTTGTTGAGAGTAATTGAGATTTATTAATTGATTTAATTGATTTATTTTAGCCATGTACCCCTTAAATGGGTTGAATTTGATTTAATCTAAGACTATACAATTAATTGATTTAATTGTATTTTGATTTGATTGCATTTGATTAAAATGCTCTCAATTTTGATTTATCTTGAATTAGGACTTGATTTTAATTTTGATAGGCTAATTATGCATTTTGATTCAATTATTCAATTTTGTCCTTGATTTTCCTTGATTTGACTTGATTTGCTTTGATTTGATCTTTGTCCATTTTTAGGTGATTACAGTAAGCAATCATTTGTTTGATGCCCTCTAATTCTATGATATTCACAATGACTATTCTCACTCCACCATCTGGGTTTATTTTGTGGCTCATAGGGTTGAATGCTAGGTAAATTAATGATATTGTTAGCAATGAGAGTTCTCAATGCTTTCTCAAGAGGCTCACCCAAAGGTGTGAAGTTCCTCTTGGGAGTTGGTACCAAGAATTTGTTAGATTTTTTACCTCCTTGATTATTCCTAGAATTGCCACTATTGGTATTGCTATTGTAAGGCACTTTGGAAGCCTGATTTGCATTGTTCACCTGATTAGGTTTTCTTGTGAGAGAAAAGGGAGTCACTTTTAAGTTACTAGAATCAACAACATCGTCATTGACCACTCCCTTATTATTGTTCTTCAACCCAAACTAATTATAGCTATTAGAAAAGTTCTTATTCTGGTTGTTATGGTTGTTATTGGAGGTATTGTTATTTTAATTCTTATTGTCCTTGTAGAGTTTTAACTCTCCACTTTTAACTAATACCTCTTCAATTGTCACCCCATTCTCAATAAGATCTTGGAAGGTCTTAGGACATTGCATTCTCAACCGATAATTCATCTCACTACTCAAGCTATTGATAAATATATCCATCTTCTCTTTTTTTGGTACACTCCGGGGATATCTAGCAAATACCGTCCTCATCTTTGTAAGAAAATTAGGAATCCTTCTCCTTCTTTTTGCTTGGTATTACATAAGGTGATCATTGTGACTTCGTGTTTAATATTGTAGGAATAGTGTGCCACAAATTTAGAGGCCAGCTCTTCAAAAAATTTAATGTCAAAAGGTAATTTTGAGAACTATTCCATGGTCATACCTCCCAAACTCCTAGGAAATAATTGCATTAAATAAGTGGTATCATGCATGAATTCTAAGCTCAATGCACAAAATTCCCATAGATGATCTTGAGGATCCGATGTTTCTTCGTATTTATCATACTTAGGAAATACTACATTGATAGGGAATGGTACCATGACTAGATTCTTGTCAAATGGAAATGGACATAATGCTTCTATAGAAAAGGGATTTGGATCCCCACTTTGTTTTATCATGTCCAATTGCATTTGAAATAACTTAAATTATTTATTGATTATATCAATCAGGCTCTCTTCAAATTCTGGTGTTCTAAGTTGATTAACATCATAATCACGAGGGAGTTTAAGCCCCTTTCGAGCTAGATCAAAGAAGTGTTTTTCCTTGTCTCTTTCCATTTCTTTCTACATAAGTTTCAAGAAATAAGGACTTTTTATAGCTTCACTAACCTTCTCATCAGTGGCATCTTCGGTAGTTGGTTCACCATTAGCCCTAGTGTTAGTGTTATCAATTCCTTGAGTGTTTGAGTCTATTTCTCCATTATTGGTATTACCCTGATCATTTGGGTCAATACCTACATTATTGGTATTACCCTAATTGTTTGGGTCCATACCTCCATTGTTGTTATTACCCAAGCTACTGTAGTACATCATGTTGGTTTCCACTTCTTGAACGGGTGGTTCTTATGGTACTCTTGGGGTGGTAGAGGTATCACTTGGGAAAGGAAGCTCTTGTCTCAGATAAGTCCCATCTACTTACAAGGTTTTCTTTACATAATATGATTGAGTAAAAGCAGGCATGAACATAAACTGTTTGA
The DNA here is from genome assembly GCA_027943335.1 of Chamaecyparis obtusa. Classification (NCBI taxonomy): domain Eukaryota; kingdom Viridiplantae; phylum Streptophyta; class Pinopsida; order Cupressales; family Cupressaceae; genus Chamaecyparis; species Chamaecyparis obtusa. The sequence goes on along the minus strand of BSBK01001162.1, from coordinate 710,108 downwards.
AAATAGACTTTATCTTGCTGGCTTGTGGTTGAATCCTTGTGAAATTTTCAAAATTGCTCAAAATCAAGATTTCTGACCAGGTAGGGTACTAGAACAAATAAAATGGCCAAAAGGGTATTTGAATCTAGAACCAAAAATTTTTGAAACCCTCAGGAAATGCTTACTGTTTGCCCTTTTTTGTTTTTGGGCGTCACTTGCCTACGTGTAGGCATGACTTAAAGGTTGATACGCATTGACTGGAATTGATTTAGGCAACACTCTATAGATGTGCAGGTGGCACTTTACTGTTGATAGGAATTTTTCTAGTTTTTATAGGCTTCACTTAATATATCTTAGGCGTGACTTTACTATTGACAAAAATTTTCTAAATAGTCATAGGCGTGACTTTACTACTAACACGTAGTGTTTTTCTGTGCACAGGTGGCACTTTACAGACCAGGTTGTAAATTTTAGATTTTAAAAATTGTAAGATCAGGTCTATGGAATTTTATTGTTTGAAAATGGAATACAAACACAACACCCACATCAAATTTTAACCATGTCCCTAAAACCACACTAAAAGTGTATTTTCTCAGTCATTTTTCATAAGTATTGAACAAAAAAGTCTTCCACGCAATCTACCTATAGTCAAATTTGGATTTTAACATGTTTGGCTCTATAAGGTAGCTTACTACTTATCAGGAGTTTAATGAAAAATTTCATTCTAAACTATGCCAAGTTATTTTTCCCACTTGCAGGCTTCCCACATGCAAAAGCACGATTTGGAGCAATCCTCGAAAGGACTACTAGAGGAAGTGAAGAAACTTGCACATAATCTAGTCACTCCCCTATTAAGGAAGAGTGTATTTTTTTATAGTGGGTTGGATAGTATCACAGCTAAGGTGATTGTCTCCCACTTGGGTCATTCCCTCTCACTGTCCTCATAAGGAAAATCTCAGGAGGCAGGCCCTCTAATGTTCTAGCATGTTCATGTAAAGCAAGGAAATGGAGTTAAGAACAAGTTTTTGGGAATTTGGTTCACCTAAAAGGTGAAGAGCATATCCCTAACTTTTTCTTAATTTCCCAAACATAATAAACAATGTTCAATTATTTCACCCACTAACTATAGATAATTGAGTATTTCTACTCTCTTCTACAAACATGGGGCTTTGATCTTATGTGCTTGATTCCTCAACCTTTCTTCTTAATCAAAAAGTTCAACACCTTTGGCATTTTGATTCACTAGAAGAAGTGAAGAGCATAGGCCTAAATGCTAAACTTTCCAAACAAAGATAGGCTATTTTGTAATTACTAGATTTTTAAATGCACCAATGCCACAATTTAAGAAAAAAAATTCACTAGTTTGAGGCTTACCTTTCTTTGTAGCTAGCATAAGCTAGGGGCATTTTTGAGTGATTTTTGTCATTTTTAGCTTACCTTGGCTATAGTTCCTTTCCAATGTGCTTTCGTCCAATAAAGTTAGTCAACACAAACAGCAACAATGAGGGGAACCAAAACAAATTTGAAGAAGAAAAGTTATGTATTGAATCTTAAAGCCTTATTTGCAAATTTTGATAAAAACTTGAATTAAGGAGTAAAAATCCAATTAAGTGATACAAACTTAGTTTTGTAAGCTTCTAAAATTTTGAGATAGTTCTCATATACCTGATTTTCTTCTTCTTGTGACTCCTCAAGAACTGATTTGATGTGAGCAAAGTTTTCCTTCTTGATTTTTCTAGTCAAAGACTTCCCTTCTTGATTGAACTTGCTCTCTGGATTTTGAACCTTTCTGTATTTTCTCATCTGTAGTAAAAAATATAGACAGAGAGTAAGAAAAATAGCAGTTATAGATTTGACAGAAAATTAAAGCAAAAAGTAGTAGGCGTCATCAGTCAGCTAATACATGTGATTTAAAGATTAGCAAGCGTAACTTTTAAAATAGCAGGTGTCACTTTCCAGTGACTTGGGCAACATTTAAAGTTCAGCAGGCGTAACACTTTAATTACTATGCATGAAAAGTAATGCAAATTATGTATGATAAGCTATTTAAAGTGGCAATTAACAAATACTAGGCGTCAGTTAAGAGATACTAGGCGTGACAGCTTATAATAAATTATGTCGTTAAGATCATCACAGGCGGTAAAAGATAATGAATATGCGGTACTTCTTAGGTCTCGGGCATCACTTTACACTCCTGTGCGTGACACTTTATCTCACAAGTGTGATAATTTATCTCTCAGGCATCAGGTATTTGTTGGTAAGTGTCAGAACAGTGATCACAGATGTCATTTAATCCTTCATACGCGTCATTTCTCCTATTTTCTGCTAAATTCATAAAAAAGTGACAACAAAAACACACAAAAACTTGATGAAAATGTTAGAAATGAGGCCTAGAGCCCCACGGTGGATGCCATTTGTGTGTGTATGTTAAACACCTTCATGAAATTAGGATTATTAACTAACAATTCAAAGCAAATACAGTGCAAATTTAAACTAAGAAATGAATTTAACATCCATGACATCTCATGGTTCTCTAATTAGATGTGGTAAGTAGAGCTCTCAGCTTTGTATTCCCTACTAGTGACACTTCTAAAATGAGAAATATGAAACTAAAAATGCCTAATCTAGCTCTTAAATTGATAATGTGGTACAAAGATAATTCAAATGCTCTCAATTGCTATGAAAATGACTATAATGGTGATGCTTTGAAAATGAATTTCTAAGATGATTATTGTTCTCAAAATGCCTCTCATTTATAGTAAATTCCCAAAGGGTAGGGGGTAGAGTGAAGTAATCATGATTTAGCCTTGGTTGAGTCATAAAGTTTGCAATGTTTTTAAATGGGGGGACAATTTAAATTTTTATCTCAAAGCTTTGGACAAAAGGACAAAATTGAGTGGATGAGATTGAAAGTTGAATTTGTGTGATTGAGATTCAATTCCTTTGAGTGATCCATGTGCTTTGTGTTCTCAATTTTCATTAGTTCCTCAATTTGTTGTTGAAAGATATTAAGATTTATTAAATTTCATCAATTAATTAAATTAGCCATGTAGGGAATAGGTTCCTTTTGATTTTTGATTTAACAACTATACAATTAATTGATTAAAATCAATTATATAGTGTTTTTCACCCCTTTAAGCTTGTATTTAATTATTTAATGTCATTATTTGATTTTTCTTTTGATTTGATTGATTTTGTCCAACTTTGATTTAATAAATGTCCATTTTGATTTGATCCATTTTTATGAGAATTAGTATATTTTGATTAAGAATTTGCAATTTTGATGATTTAAAGTACTTGCCCATTTTTTAGTGTCTACAAATGCCCCTCTTTGAATTGATGTACGAAGAACATTGATTCAAAGAAATTTTTAGTCATGATTGCTTTTAGGTCCTGATTAACTGATACACTGATATACCACTGATATGATTGGTGGGTCTTGATATGAGATTGATTGTTGCTTGATATGATTAATGATATGTGCCCCACTGATAATAGTTTGAAAATTTTGATGCCCGAGATTCACTGATATTTGATGTCAATTTGATATTTTTAACTCACGCCATTTGTGTGTGTGTATTAAACACCTTCATGAAATTAGGATTATTAACTAACAATGCAAATTTAAACTAAGAAATGAATTTAACATCCATGACATCTCATGGTTCTCTAATTAGATGTGGTAAGTAGAGCTCTCAGCTTTGTATTCCCTACTAGTGGCACTTACAAAATGAGAAATATGAAACTACAAATGCTTAATATAGCTCTTAAATTGATAATGCGATACAAAAATAATTCAAATGCTCTCAATTGCTATGAAAATGACTATAATGGTGATGCTTTGCAAATAAATTTCTAAGATGATTATTGTTCTCAAAATGCCTCTCATTTATAGTAAATTCCCAAGGGTAGGGGGTAGAGTGAAGTAATCATGATTTAGCCTTGGCTGAGTCATAAACTTTGCAATGTTTTTAAATGGGGGGACAATTTAAATGTTTGTCTCAAAGCTTTGGACAAAAGGACAAAATTGAGTGGATGAGATTGAAAGTTGAATTTGTGTGATTGAGATTCAATTCCTTTGAGTGATCCATGTGCTTTGTGTTCTCAATTTTCATTGGTTCCTCAATTTTTTGTTGAAAGATATTAAGATTTATTAAATTCCATCAATTAATTAAATTAGCCATGTAGGGAATAGGTTCATTTTGATTTTTGATTTAACAACTATACAATTAATTGATTAAAATCAATTATATAGTGTTTTTCACCCCTTTAAGCTTGTATTTAATTATTTAATTTTTCTTTTGATTTCATTGATTAAGAATTTACAATTTTGATGATTTAAAGCACTTGCCCATTTTTTAGTGTCTACACCTAGTTATTGTTGTTAAAAGAGATTCTAAATATCTTCTTGGTAAAGAAACATGTCAAATCCTATTGACTTGCTGAAAGTCTGCTATCTTTGTTGAAACCCAACTTGTCCTTGTTCTATTAAAGTTCTATACATTCTCACAGCAATGAGTGGTGACTCTGAAAGATCTCTGCACCAGTGTGCACTTAGATGAAATAAAATTTATGATCAGTTGGGAACACTTGCAACAAGGATCTAGTAGATGCTCAAAAGATTCAGTGGTGAATGAAAAAATCAAAAAGAAATTCAGAAGGACAGCAACAAAAGAATTTAACCTGGTATTCCTCAAAGTTTTATGAAATAAATTATTTCCTTGCTAAGTGAAGAAGTCACTAAAAGAATGAATATAGATCTGAAGTCTCTGGTCATACTTCTAGTTTTACATTATTCAATCATCAGATTCAAAAGTATGGTATGATCTTATGTGAAATGATTACATGGTTGGATAGAAATATTTGTGAATGAGAAGATGTATTGTTGATAAATAGTGCAATGGAGATTTTAGATCCAATAGATTAGGATATGATGTCTATATCTAAAATTTGTGCAACAGATCTTGAAGAAATTCAAAAGGATATTGCATTTCTTAGTCAGAAAATACAAGACCAAGCTATATTGTTTTTGAAAAGGCAAGTAGGAGAAATAAGTGAAGAATCCATACATGTATTTTATGAAAAGTTTTCCAATGCATATGATAAGTTGTCGGAAGGGATTGAACTCCAAGAGTCTACATATTTTCATTTGTTCTTAGAGCTTTGTATGCCTAAGTTAGTAAATTGGTCTACAAATTGTAAAGAGGAAGGCATTGAATTCATTAAAAAATGGATAAGTGAGTTTGAAGAATGTAAATCTGAAAGTATTAATGATGTTAAGTCTAGTTATGATGAAAATGTTGACTATGATGCTAATAGTGAAGTAGATGAATATCAATATGTCAAAGATAAAAATCTAGTTGCGGATGTTTCTGTTGGATTTGAAGATTTGTTTTATTATCAGCATGGCAGGACAGACCTCTATTCTCAGTTTAGGGAAGAGTCTTGCGATCAGCAAGAGAGTAATTATTATGCAGATGAGAGTGGTTGTGATGATTGTTCTGCCCAAAATGATGTGAGCCAAGAGAATTCAATCCTTGTTCCCAATGGCGAAGATATTTGCAGCAGTAAAGGAGAGGTTGAAGGCAATGGAAGTGAAGTCCAATGTTCTTTGAGCAGCAAAGAAATTTCAAAAGTATTGGTTGTTGATTTTCAAAGGTATGAACCAAATGTAGACTCCACTTTGCGATACCCGGTTGATATTTGTTTTGATAATGAAGACATGCAAATAGATGTAAGGTGTGAAACTTATGCTGATTTCCTTTTTCCTACTTCTGAGGCAAACAATATCCACAATGTAAATGCATATGATTGGGAGAAATCTAATTATGTCAAATATGATGAGTATGATGACTCATATGCTACTATGGATTCAGATTTGGATGAATTTGGTGTGAATGGTTCTTGTATTGATCGGGATGCTGAAGAAAGTAACAAATCTACATGTGTATTTTTAGATTTGCAAATGTTAAATGAATTGTTAATTAATGATCCATTTTCAGATTTAGAGAGTCCTGGTAAAATTTTTGATCAGCAAGAAGTCTCAAATGTTGTGCAATCATGTTTTGATTTGGATGGTTTGTAAGTTGTTGTTATGACTGAGATTGAGTCCTTTCTGCAAACTAACATCCAAACTAGGTTTGATTTCAACCGTGTAAAGGAGATGGAATATTTTCCTTTTCATCTTGTCAGCGGTGATAAAGAGTGTGAAAGGTTTATGTTACATAATGGTCAGTGTTCTCATTATTGGGGTGACTTCCAAGCACCTAATGACATGGAAGATGTTGATTATTTGTTATTTGATATGCTGAAAATATTGCCCAGCATGTTGGATCATGTTGCAAGAAATGATAAGTATCGCTTACCTCTGATCCATGGAAATGAGAATCAAGTTTTTGATAGGGGTGAGTGGCGATTTCAATTTGATGGTTGTTGGCCATTTATAAATATTGTACATGTTTTATAGTCGCTTTGCTTCAGTTGTGTGTTAGGTGTTTGGTGTTTTCAATAAGGAACTGGTTTTCAGAAGGTTGAAAAGAAGTTTGATTTTTGAGTGGTCTGCTTCACCAAGAGATTCTAAATTCTCTACGTGTCTGCAAGGGGCACACATCCCCAGATAGAGCCACTATTGGTACTCTCAAATTTGGCACAAATTTGGAGTGACCAATTTAAAATTTACTCTAAGACAAGGTGAGCACCCCTGAAAAATTTTCGAAGATGCTTACTTGAAGTGCAAGTAAAGTGTGACCTTATGATTTTTTATGAGATACTGATGGGGGAGAATGTGCAAAACCTATCATGGGGTAGATGTAATGGGTCACAACTTTTAGTTATCAGTTTTGATGAGTTTTGGAGATAGTTTTTTAAAGGTGTTCACTTAAATCTGCATTTTGCATATTGCCTGATTGTAGCAAATGGCCTACTTTACATGGTTGTATCTTTGACCTGATAGTGTTTCATGATATAAGGATGGGTCTGAGGTGTTGTAGGCATGAGAGAGAAGCTTTAATTTCACTTGCAGATTCATATGAGTTCATATGATAAGTTTGCCAGAGTAATTTTGTTTGCAATTTATGTTGCTTCTCAGAATGTGAAAGTGCAGAATTCTGAATGCCCTGATTTGAAGTCTTGCAACTTGCACCCGTTTGAGTGGAATGGATAATTGAATATTCCCCTATATTCTAATCATGGAAATGTGCTTCCATGAAGATTTTCAAGCCATGATGAATCTATTTGGGTAATTTGTCAATCTGATTCTGTTTGTAGTTTCTAACATTTTAATGAAGATTAGTTGCACAGTTTAGTCAGAGGCCCTATTCGTGATGTTATATCTTGAATAGCGTGATTGGTCATATCAAGAAAATGGTACCCCTGCATTATAGGCCAAATTTACCTTAATTTGGCAAGGTCTTAGATCTTGAGGGTTTTGTATGCACACTTTCCCAAACTCTTTTCATTTGCAAAAATTGTTATTTCTCATGTCTTCTTGTTCTGTATTTCCAAGTGGCTACCTCCGAGGGGCTCCCAAATGTGTCTGGTTGATCATCATGAGCCACCTTCTTGGATTCATGCTCTCCATATAACATACTTCCAATACCCAGAAGCTCGGTTCTTCAGGAGGTCGCTTGACTTGTTTTCAAAGTCAGAACCAGATGCATTTCATTATTTTTGACCTGTTTAGTTTCTTCAGATATTACTTTGCAATATGGAAGAATGCTAACCATAGAACGTGTGTGTCCAGCGCCATGTCTTAGTTACTTTATTTCATTAGTTTTTAGAGCTAGTTCCTAAGGCTAGTTGTTGTTTGTATGGTCAATTTGCGGAAGCTTTCAAAAGTGGATTCCATGAGGCCAAATGTCAAGGACTTGCAGGTTATCCATTTCTCATCTTTATTGGAGGAAGAAAATTGTTGGGGATCAGTCTTGCTATATTTTTATGCTTGGCATTCTTTTAAAAGGGGTTCAAGGCTCACTTAAACACTCCATTTGTTGAGACTTGTCAGTTTTCAAGGCCATTGATTGCAAAAGAAGTAACTCATCTTTTATGCTACAAGTTTGAAGGTGATAAATATAAGCTTGCTAAACAAATGGGACTAAAGCTTGTAAATCATCGATGGATTGAAGATTGCTCGGATGCTTCATGATTGAAAGATCTGTAGGCTCTGCATAGGTAAGAAATATTTTGGATGAAATAGGAAAGGATGATATGAAAAGTTTACTGGTAGTAGAAAATAAAGCATCCTCTAGTGTGGTACCACCTAGTAGTGGATATGCTTATGACAATGTCCAGCTAAGAGAGGGAGGAGGTGCTAAATCAAATGGTGATAAGAAACTTCTTGGCAATGCTACTTTAGTGAAGCAGCATTTTGAAATTGATGTGGGTAGAAGTGTAAATGCAAATGGCCAATTAAAGACTTCAAAAAAGACTAAAATGTAGACATATAAAGATGGCCTATCTCTTGGGTCTGATTTAGTGCTTAATAAGGTAAGGATGACTGATGTTGGGTCAAGTTTGTTGAACAACTCAAGCAGCATTGATGACATTTTTGGCACTGGGAAAACTATGAGGATTCCTGAAGAAATCTCAAAGCAATATTTTGCCTCTAAGAGTAATATCCTCTTGGGAAATGATGGGGCTTCCAATTTTGGAATTGTGAATCTAGTGGACAGTGTAGATAGAAATGAACAAAAGCTTAGATGAGTGGATGCTGCGTAAGCTCCTCTTTGGTGAGTCTTATGTGCTATGTGTGGTGCTTCACAAACACCAAATAGATGCCACCGTTTGAAAAGGGGAAGTTGTGTGTAATTCCTTGTGCAAGCTAATCAAGGAAGTGCTTGAACAAAGAGGCAGCTAGCGTAAGAGATGAAGGAAGCCAGCGTGTGGAGGCTTGTGTGTTTGCAAGCCCCATGCATTCAAAGAAACTTTTGTAAGAAATGAAGATTCTTGTGTGAGAAAGAAAGAATAGATGCCCGCATAAATAAAATGTACACACCAGCGTATTAAAGTGAATGGGTTGCAGGCTTGTTTGAGGGAGCCAAAACGTGCCACCTAAAGAAATATGGATGCCAGTGCATAATATGCAACTAGCGTGAAAGCCAGTAGACCAAGGAAAATGTGTGGCTTTTTCAAAATGATCAAAGCACCAGTAGCTCCTTGGCGGTTGTGTTTGGCGGTAAGGGTGATTGTTTACAAGAATAAATGCTTTACTGCACTATGCATAGCATATTTTTAAAACATAGAAAAGGGATATCTGCACTATATATATTATAAGGCAATAGAATGTGTAGACATGAAAAATTGGCAAAAGGCTTAAATCAATCAAAAAGTGCAATCAAATCATCAAAATAGCACGAAAAATCAATAAATGGAACAAAGGCAATTCAAATCAAAGGAAAATTCAATTAAATGATTAAATGATTAAATAAAGCTTGAAAAGGGGAAAAACACTACGAAATTGATTAAATTCAATTAATGACATATTTTTTGAAAGAAAAAATCAAAATGAACCTCTTACCCTTCATGGCTAAATTTAATTACTTTAATTAATTAATAAATCATAATTTCCCTCAACAAAGCAAATTGGAGACAAAATGGACACAAATCACTCACTTTTGTTGAAATGGTCTAGCCTTTTGAAACCATTTAAATGATTGTCCCCTCCTTGTCCCCCCATTTATGGACAAAGCAAAGCCAATTGACCTTACCCAAGCATAACCATGATCAACTCACTCTACCCCCTACCCTTGGGAAATTACTATAAGTATGAAGCATTTTAGAGAGCATTTCAATCTTAGAATTTCAATTGAAAAGCTTTGTTACTATAGTCAATTGAGATCATTTTCTAAGAGCAATTGAGGCATTTGAGCATTTAGAGTTTATCATTTTAGCATTTTATCATTGTATTGTTATCAAAATGGAGCTAGATTAAGCATGAATTCATCATAGAATAAGCATTTAGAAGCATCATAGCAGCATCATTCTCATTTTAGAGGTGTCACTAGTGAGGATTTGTAGCTGAGAGCTCACTTACCACTTCTTTTTAGAGATCCATAAGATGTTATAGATTGTAGTTGCATTTTAGAGTAAATTTCCTTTGTATTTAGCTTAAATTGTTGCTACTTGATCTTAATTTCATGAAGGTGTTAAACTCACACACACAAATGACGCCCACTGTGGGGCTCTAAGCCTCATTCTATCATTTTCATCATCATGTGCATGTTTGTATTCTCCATTTTTCATGTTTATTATGCAGGAAATAGGTAAAATCATGCTTACAGGAGATTCACTTACGCCTACAGTTAGATCTATGTCACCTATAAGCTCTGTAATCACGCCTGCTAGCTAGACACTTGCACTTCTGTCGATAAAACCTTCAGCCTTTATAGATTATAATTACACCTACAACACAGGGAGTATCGCTTATGTTTAAATTGTTGTCGCTTAATTTGAGACTTTGCATTGCCTTTAATAGTTTCAGTCATACGTAAAAGAAATTTAGTCACGTGTAAAAGAAATTCAGTCACGTGTGTAACCAATTCAATCACACGTGTAAGCAATTCAGTCACGTGTACAAGAATTTTGTTCACGCGTAAAAGAATTTCATTCACGCATACAAGCAATTTAGTCACGCGTAAAAGCATTTCATTCACACGTACAATAATTTCAGTCACGCTTTTGCAAGAAAATTTGTCGCTTAATAGTGTATTTTGTCACTTTTCATTTACTATTTTGCACAATTTAATCTTCTAGTCACGCTTTGATTAAACTACTCGTACCTGTGTAACTTTTGGTATCGCTTGAGCCCTTAACTGTGATGCTCACTACTGATAACGTTACGCATGTACATAGTTTACTCACATGCACTAGCTGGATTATGTCACCTGATGTCTCTGGCTTATTTTCATGTTTAAATTGATAAATCTCAAGGACTAATTTGCTATTATGTTGTTTAAACAGTAAATGAATGAGCATCTGAACGTGAAGAAGCCATAAAACAGAGTCAATCAAGAAGATAAAGCCTTGACAAAAAGGATTAAGAAGGAGAATCAAGCACACATTAAGGTGGTTCTTGAGACAACATTGGACGAAGATACTAAGGTACATGCTCTATCATAGAAAAGTGCTCAAAAAAAAAAATTCTTTTTTGCATGCAAAAAAGAAACAAAAAAAGATGTCCTATTAGAGTATACCTTGTTGTCCTAAATGCTTACAAACTGAAATATGTTTCTTTGAATTGGGAATTTAGTCCCTAAGTTTGTAAAATTTGCAAAGTATTTGAGTAACAAGAATCAAGAGCATAATCAAATTGTAGTATTTGAAGCTTTTGATTTTGGTTTCCCCTCACTTTGTTTGTTTGTGCTGACTAACTTGTTGGTGGAGGGAACGCACTTGCTAAGGTAAGGGAAAAATTTGGAGATAGAAGCAAGAAAACTACTATTTAAAAATGCCCCTAGCCTTTGCTAGCATTGGTTAAGGTATTTTTCTCATCAAGCTTGCACATTCCCTTAGCTTGTGGCATATTCAAAGTTCTAAACATAGCTTAAACATTAAAAGAAAAGAACAAACATTTCAATTATAAGAACCCCTTTGTCATGGGGTTGAAAAAGAACAAAAATTGATTGTAAGTGTTTGGGAGAAATCCACTTTTCATGCTTTTCAATGAACATGTCTAGAACTTAGTGGGCTCGCCTCCCGAGATTGCCTTAAAGGGCTGGTGAGAGGGATAGCCCAAAGTGGGATACACTTGCTTTTGTCGTGAGAATCTGACCCACTATAAAATGAAATGCATGTATCCTTAATGGGGTGCATGACAAAAGGATTTTAATTTCTCGAACTTCCTCTAGTAGTCCTCATGGATTGCACAAAATCATGCTTTGGTGCATGTGGGAAGCCCCTTAACATACTTGGGGGATGGGAGATTTTAATCCATTTTGAATGGAATATTTACTAAAACCTAGATAAAATAGCAAAGCCACCTTGTAGAGCCATGTTTACAAGACAATTTGACTTTAGGTAGGCTATTTGGAATCTATTCTTGTGCTGTACTTGTGAAAACATTCGAGAATATACACATTAGATTGTTTTTAGAGACATTGATGTGCTGCATTTGTTTTTTATTTTCAAACAAGAAAATTTTGAAAAATCTGATCTTAAACATTTTAAAAATCAAAAACCTTACACCTTGGTCAAATAAGTGTCACTTGTGCAAAAAAACACACTCGCCTATCAAAGATTCAGTCACACCTGTGACTTATTCAAACCCGCGTAGACATCCTTAAGTCACGCTTAGAAAAAATTGAGACACGCCTGGAAGAATTGGAAACCCACTTAGTAACAGTAAAGTGTCGCCTAAGAACCTACAGAGGACTGCCTAACAACAAAATAGTGCACACCTACAAAAATTTTGGTCACGCCTATGCTTGGTTCAGTGACGCCCAGAAACACAAAAGGGCAAATAGAGAGTATTTCCCAAAGGATTCAGAAAAAATTGGTTTCATATTTGGATACCCTTTTCAAAGGTACTCTTTATCAATGCAACAAATAGATCATATTCTTGAAAATCATTTATAATGATGAGTCTATTTGAGAAAAAAATCAACCCTATTATGGAGAACAATTATCGAAATCAAGATCAAAATCTCCATTGGAATCAAGATGATGAAGTATCTAAAGATGAAGTTTCAGAAGCACTCCAAGATCCCATGTTCATGAAAATAATGCAATTAGTTTTGGAGAGGAATAAAGAAGCATATTTCATGAAGTTAGTTCAAGCAAGAGCTAAGCTTCCTTGTGATTTTGACACATCAACCTTGATAGAGAATCAGGAAAAACAAAAAGAGATACCATCTAAAAAGTCATTGTTAAGATCAAGGTGTCCTTTTCTTTATGATGATGTTCCATCCATATCTTCATCCTCCTCACAAAAACAAGCATTTAAGAGTGACAAACCTATCTTGGATCAAAGGAAATTTCATAATCAACCTATTTGTGATCAAGATAATAAAGAGTATGAAGAGAAAAGTATCACTCTCAAGCAAGATCTAATGCACAAACCCCTATCTAGTAAGGTTTCTCCCATAGCATGTACTCCTTTCATCTTCCAGTCATCTCCCAAAGCTCCACAATTATCCAAAATTCCTCCATCAAAAAGTGAACCTAATGATAACACATTTCAAGTTGACTATGGCTACCCTCAAGGGCTACCTCTAAAAGAAACCCAAGCTAGTTTACATCTTGTTGCAGACCTTTTCCATGCTTCAAAGATCTTGGACCCCAAGGCTTCATGTGCTTCAATGCCTATTATACCCATTCAAGAGGAGCCTACATCATTCTTCCAAATATTCCCCATACATATCCAAACATCTACCTTATCCTTAGAAGTGGCTCCATGTCAAGAAGATAATCCAAAGAGAAAAGAGACAAATAGTGATAAAGATCAAGATCAAGATTATACGCAATCTCCTCCCATATTTGATGAAGGTCCCATATCCCTCGAACCTTGTGATGATCCCCTTGCATTCTTTCATGGCTTCCAAGATGATATCCTTTCATTCCAAGAACAAAGTACCCTCCCAAGTTCCACATCTTCTCCACTTCACAAGCAAGATCAAGATATCCCTTCCATAACTTCCAATGAGCATATTGAAAATCAAGAGCAAAATATCAACTCTACATCATTCGAAGATCCTTGTCAAGATCAAAGCATCCCATCATTTCCTTGTCATATTCCTCCATGTTCACCTCAAGAAACCATCATTCTTCCAAATCCTTTGCATGATAATAAATCCACTCAAGCTTCATTTGATCCTATCAAATGTGTTCCTATCAAAGCTATTCATGAGCCTATTGGTATAAAGATAAATCCTAAAGATAAGAATGTTGGTGATGCAGTTCCTTCCAAAGATATTGATATCCCTTTCACACCTTATATTCCTCCATTCAAACGCAACCACATACCTTCACTATCCTCCAAATCCATTTTGGGTGCCTATGTCCCAAAATAGAATTCTTCATCTCTTCCATCCATATTAGGTCCATATATTCCTCCATCATCTATTCCTATCATCCCTAGTTATCCATTCACTTACCCTACCATGTATCAAGATCAACGAAGGCACACATACTTGAAGAATGTCCAAACATCGATCCATATGAACCCTTCATATTATTCCTATTCATCCACAATTCCTAAGTCTTTTGGAATCAATTTTGATGTACAACATAAAAATCATAAATCCAAGAATCGATATGTGTATAAAAATCACAATGTCCCATCTAATCGACATGTGAATGAAAAGAAAAATGAAATATCCAAAAGGCTGCAAAGGTCCACAAAGCAAAAAGAAAAAAATAAAATGTGGGTTCCTAAATCCCTCATTGAAGAAGTGCATTCAAAAGCATCACAAAAGGAAGAAAAATCAAAGAATATGTGGATTCCCAAGTCACTTTTGAAGGACTTGCACACAAAAGAAGAATCAAAATTGACATTCAAGCTTCCAAAGGCTTCCATTCCATCTCCTTCCAAACATCTTCCACTTTCCAAGTCTAATTTGGGTTCTCATATCCAAAAATCCACTACCTCAAAAGGACCTTTACCTCCTTCATCTATCATTCCTCCATCATTCCACCACTCTTCAAAGTGTGTGTCAAAGTTGATCTTGCCAACATTCCCATCTGCAACATACCTTCTTTTTATCCTCACATTCATTTTCCAATGCATACTTTTTGTACTTCCATCCCTCTTATCAATATCTTTGAGCATCATAGTCATACCCATGGTTTATTATAGCATATCTTTCAAAGGAGCATTGTCCAAAGATTCCATTGTTGGGAAAATATCAAAAAATACAAAAAAAAAATGAAAAAAAAATGAAAAAAATGAAAAAAGAGAAAAAGTGCCTTGGTGAAAACCTAGCAATAGGCACCTTGGTAGCAAAAGTAAAGAGAAATAAATCTATCTTATGGTAAAAACCACTTCTTGTGGCACCTTAGACAAGTACCATGATGAAAACCTGGCAAACAGGCATCATGTGTAATTTTTCCTTCTTGCACTCTACACTTGGGGGCAAAGTTTCATCCATTCTATCCTTCATCTTTCTATCATTTATCTCACTTACATCCATATTTCCTCTCTCACTTTTCATCTTGACAAGGTTGAACATATCCATGAGCATCAAGTATCTTGACATCCGTTATCCTTTCCATCAGCTTATGTACTTGTTGCATCCATGTTACCCTATCATGATCTTGCTTATCCCAAATTCACCTTCATCATTCCTTGATAGCTTTTTCATAATCCCAAAACATCCCTTCATAGCCTCCATCACTCCTTTATCATGATTGTGTTATCTTATACACATCTTACCCAAATTGACCCTTGGTCTTGATCAAGATGAAGAACTTTTTAAAAAAAAAAATTGTTATCAAGAACTTCTTGACATGTCCACTCTTTTGGATCCCTCATTTTTATGGCAAAAAATTGTTATCCTATACACTATCTAGCCCTGGACAATTGACTTCCATGGCTTATCCAAAAACATGCTTCACATTGCTATATCATTTTTTCCTTAGCTTGGGTACTCTTGAGGAGATAGTCCTATGGGTCACATTCGCATACTTCTTCCATCATAGCCTTTCCATCTCTAATCCATCAGCTTGAAAATCCATCTTTCATGTCCTATATCTTGCTAGACATTGGGGGCAAACCAATGTGATCTTGTTTGAGAGCTGGTAAAAAGGAAAGCATAAAGTGCTTCTAGATGCATCTGGCATGAACCGAGTTTTTGTAAAATCTTGGAAGTTTTCTCAAGTCCAACATTTTTCCTATCCAATCAAGGGCATTTGATCTGAATCAGTGGATTCAATAGTGCTATAGTTGGTCACACATCAGAGAGACTTATCAGAGCTTTGGAAGAGAGTGATTTTCGTGAACCTTTGATGGATATCATTTTTCATACCCAAGTATTTGAGCCTACAACTTGATCCTTGAGTCTTCATTGACTTTATTATTCGGGATTAAAAATTGACAACACTTTAAAGATCAGAATACTTGGAAATACTTTTTGAAAATCATGAAACAGTGCAAAACACTTGAAGCTTTCTTTTGATGGTCTTTACTTACACTGATTTTTATCACATCTTTTTAGCTCATCGATGAGGTTTCAACTAGATTGGCGATGATGGAGACATGATATTTTTCTTGTCTTTGAGTGACTATCTTGAGGAAGATCCCACAACTTATGTGAATTCTTCTAACGACATGGCCACCAAAGAACCATCGAGGACTTTCATGTAGTGTGGAAGTTTGACCTTTGATTGTTTGAGAAAATGGATTGGTATTCATACTCCCATAGTTTGGTCATCCAACTAGTGAGGGTTGTACTAGTTTCCAAAAGGGTGTTACCAAAAGCGATATAAAAGTGGTATTCATATCATCATGTCAGTGGGCAGTGGTGATTGTATCAACTTTTCAGTCCCAAAATGCTCAATGATGAAAATTTATCCTCAAGGCATTTATTTTCTAAAAACTAGTGACACTTAGCTGCATTGCATTGCATTATCATGGAAGGTTAATTGCATTATCATGTTAGATTAATTGCATGTGCATTTGTTTGTAGTATTTTTCCAAGGACAAGGGGGTTCATTCAATCAAAATCTTGATCAATCATCAAATGGGGGGGTTCATTCAAGAATCAAGGAAAGTCCATAAATCAAATAAGTGTCCATAACATCACAGATCCATGAAGTCTATCTAATCAAAGATACAATATCATCAAAGTGATACATCCAAGTCCTGATCAATAACTAAAACATGATATAATATCAACAAACTAAAGGAGCTCCATAATCAATCATCTCAAATAACATGTACCCTAGCTGGGTCAACTCATGACTTAAGTCTAAATATCCAAGAAGCTAAGGTCCGTATATATATCATTTACAAAAATGTGCCTGTTTTGCAAATCAAGGGAATCATATCAATATTTTATATCAGTGAATCATCTTACATCAATCAATCAAGTCAATCAAAGCAATCAAACCTATCATTATTTGTTTGTGTCTCTATGTCTTGAGAGCGAAGTATTAGTTTATCAATCCTATCAGGATCCCATATCAGTTTTCACACTGATCAAGATCAATCCTATCAACTGTATCAGTTTTCACACTGATCAGTTATCCCATATCAGTTTTACTATCCTATCAGATTGACAAATCACATTCATTGGTACCATTATCATGTTATTATAATCACTTGTTTTGCTTAACTACAACAAACCTATCTATCTTGGATATGTAAATTTGTGAGTCATGGCATATCATCAATATTTTTCAGAAATGAAAACATATTGGACCAATCAATCAAAATCTTTCAAATCAAGGAATCAATATGTTTTATTTCTGAGGGGGCATCAGAGTATCAAATTGGCATCGCATCAAAAACATTTATTAGTGGGGCATATCATATCAGGTTATCATATCAGTATCATATCATATCAGCTTCATATCAAGAGGCAAATCAGTATCAGATTAGTTTATCATATCATATCAGGCAGCATATCACTATCAGAGACAGTATCATATCATCGTACCAACTATCAGAGGTATCAAGGAATCATAGAACCAGAACAGAATCAGATCATCATACCAAGGGAATCTTTGAATTGGTGTTCTTCACACATCAACTCAAAGAGGGGCATTTGTAGACATGGAAAATTGGTCAAAGGATTAAATCAATCAAAAGGTGCATCAAATCATCAAAATAGCACGAAAAAACAATAAATAGAACAAAGGCAATTCAAATCAAAGGAAAATTCAATTAAATGATTAAATGAAGCTTGAAAAGGGGCAAAACACTACGAAATTGATTAAATTCAATTAATGACATAGTTGTTGAAAGAAAAAATCAAAATGAACCTCTTACCCTTCATGGCTAAATTTAATTACTTTAATTAATTAATAAATTATAATTTCCCTCAACAAAGCAAATTGGAGACAAAATGGACACAAATCACTCACTTTTGTTGAAATGGTCTAGCCTTTTGAAACCATTTAAATGATTGTCCCCTCCTTGTCCCCCCATTTATGGACAAAGCAAAGCCAATTGACCTTACCCAAGCATAACCATGATATACTCACTCTACCCCCTACCCTTGGGAAATTACTATAAGTATGAAGCATTTTGGAGAGCATTTCAATCTTAGAATTTCAATTGAAAATAATTGTTACTATAGTCAATTGAGATCATTTCTAAGAGCAATTAAAGCATTTGAGCATTTAGAGTTATCATTTTAGCATTTTATCATTGCATTGTTATCAATGGAGCTAGATTAAGCATAAATTCATCATAGAATAAGCATTTAGAAGCATCATAGTAGCATTATTCTCATTTTAGAGGTGTCACTAGTGAGGATTTGCAACTACGAGCTCACTTACCACTTCTTTCTAGAGATCCATGAGATGTTATAGATTGTAGTTGCATTTTAGCTTAAATTGTTGCTACTTGATCTTAATTTCATGAAGGTGTTAAACTCACACACACAGAATGATATGTGAAGTGAAAGGGAAGGAGTGTCTGAAGATGGTTGACCGTTAACTGCACAGTGCTTTGGATGGTTAATGTCAAAGTCAAACCATATTTTGGGTGCCAAAGCATATAATGATTTAAAAATATTCAAAAACAATATCCCACATGCATGGGAAAGTGGAGTTTCAGAGTGTTTATAAACAACGCTCACACAATAGTTTGAAGAAGCAAGAAAAGGCTATGCACACGCAAGAGCCTAGGACTCACCTCAAAAATTGTGCCTGGTGGTAGCGATGATAACTGATTTTGTTAGGGCCCATGTGAGTGACTTGGCAGATGACATGGTGGAGGCAACAGCAAGCTGGTAGGTATAGTGGCCTCGAGATACATGCCAGTGATCCGACGGTGGTCGCATGACCGCAAGGAGGGAATTCAGCCCTTGCAATCATGTGAAAGGGTGACATGTGGCATCCAAGTGGGGATGAGGTGGTCAGCCAGGTGAATCAGGTGGTGCCATATGGCATGTGGGGCCCACTTAGGTCTGTGAATAAAAAGGATTTAAAAGATCAAAATTAATATATAATGTGTAGACTATAGTCCAGAATTTGAAATATTTAAAACTGTTTGCACGAGAAGGAAAAGTTTGATTAATGATTTAAGGTGGAATTTTTTGTCAGAAGTGCCAAGTGTCATATACTTCTGAAAAGGCCTTGAAACAAGGATTTTGATTTTGCAGTCAATTTTAGTGTAGGATCAAATTAGTTTTAACATAATGAAAAATGAGTGACTCGGCTAAAAAATTAGTTAGAGAATAGAGGACACGTGTTTATTAGAGGAGCAATCTGGTGATTTCCTTTGGCTACTTATGGAGATTTCTTCCATTGTTTGAGTGTTTGAAATCCTAGTCTCCACAAAGAGTTTGAAGTTGTGCATAACTCCTGGAGTTTTAGTCATTTACGTGTTCCAATAGGATGTAGTTTCCTAATTATTTCAGTTTTGTTATCAAATAGAATAGAAGTGTTTCCATATCTTTTGCATATTGTTGAAATGGTAAATGTTAAAAATCAAATAGGTACAGAAGCAAGATTCATTACACTTAATACAGTTTTATTTCAGATTCAAGTCTCTCCTATGTGTTGTTCAGTTGGATTATGAATCTTCCAATTCATTGCATGGATTCATCTGTGTATGTGTTATTAGTCCTTAGTTTTGATTTAGGATCAGATTAAATGAAGCTATGGATATGACATTAATTCATAATGTTCTGCATAAGGATTTCATTGCAAGTAGTGTATGGTCTGATATCATTGTATTTATGGCTTTGAATCTATGGCAGTAGTTTTTTTCAGTATGCTGCTCCTGAACTAGAAATATTGCCCAATGGACAAGACATTGGCCAGAAATCAATATATTCCTTGTTGATACATGACAAATCAGTCTTAGCTATGTTCTACAAATTTAAAATAAAATCTGAAATATCTTGTGTTTTATGTAGTTTGTGGTGTTGTACTAATCTCATGCTCCAGTCTATGGTCTATGTTCAATGGATTGATTAGCCATTAATCTAGTATCTCCCAGATTTGTTGATCCTTTGTGAGATCTTTGTCAATTTATGCCTTATTGAATATCTGAAGATGTTGAAGGGTACACCCACCTTGGTTATGTAGAACCAGAAGCGTAGAAGGATGGATCCACATTGTTATTAATTGGTCCTTTTCATCATTTGTTAAATACTTGGAGTTGGTTGCTCTTAAAGATCCATTGCAAAGTGAGAAGGTTGCTATCATTTTTATCATAGTGTAAAAGAACACCAACACTAGGGTCCTAGAAGTCAGTCACACTCTTTGAGGTGACCAAAGAGCCAAATAGCACTCAATGAGAAAAGTTGCTCGAGCAACTTTTGCAACTTCTTGTAAAAGTTTCTAAAAGGAAGTTATAGCAGTTGTAACCACTCATGCTTGGTATATGAGCATGGAATCAATGAATTGAAATGGTTAATGAATTTTTAGCTTTATTTTCATAATTAACAACTTCATATATGGACGTTAGATTGTGGCTCTCATTAGTTACAGGGTTTTTTGTGTTCCTTGTATGGCCTGTACGGATTGATTTGGATGATCAAGACCCATGATCACATAGGGTGTTGTATTACCTTTCTTCTACATTGATTATATTATTTCAAGGGTAGTGTAGTGAAGTTTGAAATAGATTCCACATCACTAGTCTATAAAATCCATTTACAGAGTCTCAGTGCTTGAAATGGCTCTAACCTGAGCATCCATCAGTGGAAATGGATGAAACCATAGGGGATGGAAGGTTAGAGTCTATAAATAGCCTTAATATTTTCATTTTTTTTTTGGCACTAAAATTTCTAGGGTAGGAAGGAAGTCCTATGGCTGACTATTGAGAACAGGTGAGTCAGGATAGGGTAAAGAAAGAGTTGGTTCGAGCACCCATGATCTTGGAGAAGGAACTTAGTGGAAAGTGAAGAATCCCTAATGATTATCCTTGAAGATTCAAATGGTTGGAAGAAGTGAACCAAATTTTGAAGACCAATTTGGTGGTCATTTGTGCAGACTAGTCCAAAGGCCTAATTAATAGGCTAAAAAGTAGGGCATGTTGGTAACTAGGGTTATGGGTGCAATCAGAAGCCTAAAATTTGGATTTGAATAGCGTTAGTGGATACCTTGAAGACTTTCAAGGTCTTGTATGAGGTTTTTTGGGGGAATTTGGGAGCATTAGCCCAAAATTAGTGAAAATAGACCTACTAGGAAATGAGCCAATTAGGCCTCCTAGTGAACTTGATACCAAAAGACTTGGTAGAGTATCCAAAAGTGTGGGAAAGGGTTCCAAATGAATTTTGAAGTGTCAAGGAATTAATTAAGAGTAGAATCAATGTGTTTGAAGATCCTAAGCTAGGGTTTGGGGTTCTAGAGGGGAGTTCCAGTGAAGAAGCCTAGAGAATTGAAGGGCTAATTGAAATTAGGAGTTGTGAATCTTCTATAAATCAACTATACCTTGGAGGATAAGTTGATTGAGAGGATCTTGGAGATCCACATTGGAGAAGAAAGCACAAGGAGTAACCATTGGATGGTTAGAAGAGGTTAGAAGTATTGGAGGAAACACTAGAGTCCTAAACCCTTTGCATCAGAGTGGTCTCAGAGCCAGAATTTATTGAAGATTGTGCATGTCTGAAGGGGAGGAGAGTCAAGAGGTTGACTAAATGCCACCCAAAGTAATGAGCAAGGGTTCCATAGTGGACATGGTCCAAGAATTATTGGCAAAGGCCAGCCTATCAAAACCAAAATGTAAGAGAGTCACTGAATGGGGTGATGAGAGTGATGATGAAAATGAAAGTCAGACATGAGAGACATCTAACAAAGGAAAACAAATGGTTAAAGATAAAGACAAGGTGTTCTTGGATTCTTTCAAATCCATCAACAAGGATAGTATGGAACACATTCCTTACTATATTGGTAGTTTGAATGGTGAAGAGTTGTTAGATTGGTTAGAGGCCATAGATAATCAATTTGATTACAAGGAAGTGGTAGAGGAGAAGAGAGTCAGCTATGCCAAAGCTAGGCTTAAGGGTTCTACATTGGTGTGGTCGAACATGATGCAGGATGATAGAATAACTAATGGGAAAAAGAAGATAGTTTCACGGGAAAGGATGAAAATCAAGTTGAGGGCACAATTCTTACCCATTGATTATGAGATACAAATGTATCAAAAGTTGTAGAATCTGAGGCAAAGGAAGTTATCAGTCAGTACCTATGCTAAAGAGTTTAACAAGTTGATTCTAAGAGCAAGAAGAAAGGAAGAAGAGGTAGAGAAGGTAGCAAGGTACCTCAATGGATTGAGGCAAGGAATCCAAGAGGAGATCAAAATGATGGCTCCTAAAAATATGCACAAATGCTCTCAATTAGCCTTGAGAGAAGAGGAGAAGGCTAGGACAAGAAATGGAAATGATTTCCAACAAAGAGGTAGGGGTAATAGCAATAATAGGGGATTTAGAGGAAGGAGTACCTTTGGAAGAGGACAAAGCCCAAATAGGATAGAAGAGACACCACCTACTAACAAAAATGGAGGCAATTAGTATAGGAGTTCATTTCAGAGAGGAGGATATAGAGGAAGAGGACCACCAAGAGGTAGGTTTCAATTACAAGGAAGAGCTAATTCAGTCTTCACCAGCAGATGTTATAATTGCAATCAAGTGGGGCATACAATGGGTAGGTTTCCTAAAAAGGGTTCTTCATCATCAATGGGTGAAAGGAGGAATCAATTAGTGCAATAAGAGGATGCTCAAAGTGTCACTTCACCTATCTCCAAGGTAGGGCCAGTATTGGATGGAGACAACCTTATGTTGAGAAGGACTTTGTTGAAAGTTCCCAACACCATAGAGCCACCTCAAAGGAAGAGCTTATTCAAGACTACTTGTAGGTCTCATGAAAAGATATGCAAAGTGACAGTGGACTCTAGATCCATGAAGAACATATTATGCATAGAGATGGTGGACAAACTAAAGCTTATAAGGATACCTCATACCGCTCCCTATAAGGTATCATGGCTAAATAAAGGACAACAAATAGTAGTTGATGAATAAACTATGGTTGAGTTTGAAATAGGAGAATAAAAGGACAAGGTCCTATGTGACATATTTCCCATGGATGAATGTCACCTTCTTCTAGGATGCCCATGGAAATATGATGTGAAGACCATACGTGATGGTGAAAGGAATAGTTATGTAATCACCAAGCTAGGAAATAAATTTTAGATGGATCCATTAAAAGAACCTGTATCATCTTAAAATGGAAGCACTTCCATGATAAGAGAATTTAGCCCTCTGATTAAGTGGTTTGGGGTCATGTTAAGTGCCTTGATTATGTCTTTGCATGTATTTGGCTTTCCCCCACTTTCCACTTCTTCTCCGCACTTGATTTCTTCATTCTAGGTGAAATTAGGGTTACGTTCTTAAGGCCTTTCCTGATTTTCCTCTTTCCATGACTCTATTTTCTAGGTAGGATTTTGAAATGAGACCTCCTATTCCATCATCACATCATTTAGAGGATTTTCTATCTATTCCTGACACTGCGTCCTGCTCAGATATCAAATTCTGCATTTCTGGCATCCCCTGGAACTCCTGCTGTAAATCCTAACAAAGTTAGGGTTTAAGGTCAAAGTCAACCTCAACCCTGACCAGGTCAGGGTCAACCTCAACCTTGACCTCTTCCTACCATAATTTCAAAGTTTCATTTCCCACTAATTTGGCTTTCGAGAAAGTTATTTCCCACTTCCGGGTTGTCTGTTTCGGGCTCTGAAATGGTAAATCCTTTAATGGTATTTAATCAAGGTATATTTTCTAAAGGTGAGGACCTAATTGGGATTTAATTCTTCAAGGTGGACCATATAGAGGAGTGTGCCCTATTTCACTATAAAAGGAGGCCTTCCTCTCTCATTTTCACATCACTCCAACATCAATCCATTATTCACATTAAGCAATCAAGCTCTCAAGTGCAAGCAAGTCTTCAAGCATTCAAATGTTCTAGCATTCATCCATCAAGGATTTCCATTGTTAGCTATTGAAGGATTCAATCTCCTTGGATCCCCCTTGAAGATCCATCCTTCTCCATTCATTCAAGCCTTCTCATATGCAAAGATCAAATCAAGATTGGTGTTGAAGATCAAAATACCATTGATTGGAGACATCCTACATTCATTGAAGCATTTTTACTTGTGGATTTGATGATTTGAATCCTCTATAAGGACTTCAACATAAGCGAGGTGATTTGTTTCAATTACTTTGTTTATGCACCATATATTTCAATTCAATTTCAAGGTTAATTCATAAATTAGGGTTTGACTAAGGCAAACCCCCCATACAACCAAAAACCCCCATTTTCTTGTAGGTACAGGTGTGAAATCTCAGATCTGAGAGTGAATTTGGATACCCTTTTTGGCAATCTTTCAGGATTTGTGAACAGAATTGGAATTGGACTTCAAATAAATAATGTGGTCTTTGATCTTTTAAAAGGTCAAAGTTGACCTATGTGAATTTGGAGAAAATATTTTTGGGTTTTGTCCGCCTCGGCATTTCCAGTCCAAAATAGGTGATGGAATCTTCAGAAAGTTCATACAGAAGCCAGAATTCAGCATTTTTAGATCTACCCTAATTCAAGGTTAGTATTTGCACTTCAATTATTTCAAATTTCAAGCGTAATCCAACTATAGGGAAGGATAGGGTTTCTCTCTCCCTTTCATATTCTTCATAGATTGATTTGATTGTGTATTAACCTCTTGGTTGATCAAATTGGATCTCTCCTTTGGGAATTTGGATTTAGGAGTGAATCTTACATTTTCCCCACACACATACACAAATAGAGGTGATTCCAAATCACAACTATTCATTTTGGTGAACCCAACTAGCTTACTCTCTTTCTTTTTGGTGTTAGATTCTCTTTTATCTTGTTAGTATTAGATTTGTCCTTTGTGATTGATCTTGTATGCTAATTAGATTTCCTATTCATGCATTATGTGTTCTTAGTTTAGTTCATTTTCATTATATTGGTTTATGAGCTTTACTACCACTAGTCCTACTTATAACATTCTGGTTAGAAGAAGTCGTAGACTCATGGGTGCCTTTGAGCCTGAATCTTCTCCTTTCCTTAGGATTCTCGATGATAGCTTGATTCTTCATGATTCTAATCCTACTATGGAGTAGAACTCTTCTCACTCATCTCATGATGAGGATGATGCTTTAAGGGTTCCTCCTGAACAAGTCCAAAAACTTTCCACTAAACTTGATAAAATGGGTAATTGGCTTCTTCAAGAAAACCATGGTCAAGATTCTATTCAAGCTATAGAGGCTCTTAAGAAAGTTCTCCATGATATTGATCAAGGTGTTAACCTCTTGCGTGGTATTACTCATCTTGTGCATTCCAATGTTAAACCTTTAACTCAAGAGGCTCAAGATTTAGGTTTCACTGCTCCTATCACTAGTGTTGAACCTCCTTCTAATCCTTTACCTAGTATTCCTATCTATACTCCTTTGGTGACTATGATGGTTCCCTCTATTCCTATGAGTGTTCCTCCCATATCCCTTCCCACATCACAACCTTCATATCATAGTGTTCCTTTCACTTATTCCACTCCACTTCCAACTGTAGTTCCTAGTGTTCCTCCAGTTGTGTCTTCTATTCCTACAACTTCTTACACTTTACCTAGTGTGTCTAATGTTGCTACTACTCCTATTTCCTCTAATGATTCAACAATCATTAGTTTGGCTCAAACTGTATCATCCTTACAACAACAACTTGCTTCCTTAACTCAAAACAAGTTTAGTATTCCTACATGTGACATGGGGAGTCCTTTGTCTAGGGATATTATCTGAACTCCTGTTCCTTAGCAAGTCGATATGCCTCATCTTGAGAATTATAATGGAAAGGGAGATCTTGTTCATCATGTCAAAACATTCCAAATCCTTTGTAGTGATTATGCTCATGACCATAGGATTTTAGCCAAACTATTTGCTCGAACATTTCGTGACAAGGCCTTACAATGGTATTGTTCCTTGCCTCCTTATTCCATTGATTCCTTTCCAAAACTTGCTAATGCCTTTATTCAATAATTTCAAAACAATATTGGCCTGCAAGTGTCTTTGACTGATTTAATGCATTGTAAACAAAGTACTAAAGAAAAATTGACTAAATTTATTGGTAGATTTAAGCATTTGCATGCTCAGATTTCCTATCCTATTCCTAATATTGATATTCAATGTATGTTTATTTCAAATTTTCAAAAGGATATTAGAGATAAGATTTTGCTCACTGAATTTACCTCTTTTCAACAACTTTGTGTAGCGCTTCATAATTATCAATTAAAAGTGAGTCAATTTGAGAGCAACACTCCAATGGCTCCTATTCTAGTTGATAAGAGTGATGCTACTCCTAATCCAAACAAGTTTCAAAAATTCAACAATTATGTCAAGATAAACAAATAAGCGAATGCAGTTGCTGATCAGGTTGTTTTTGCATCTCATAATGCCACTTCTACATCCACTACTCTTTGATTAAATCATATGTTTACTCCTCTTTCTAAAACTTTACATGCTATTATGAATAGGTTGTTAGCTGCTAATATGATTACTTTACCTCCTATTCGACCTCTTTTACCTACTACGATTGCATCTAAATCTTTTGATCAAAATGCTTTTTGTCAATATCATCATCAGAATGGTCATGATACTAAGAGATGTTATTCTTTAAAACATAAGGTCCAAGATCTCATTGATGCTAAAGCTTTATCTGTTGATAATCTGGATAGTAGTGAGAATCAATCTATCTCTCCTCCTAATCAAAACCTTCAAATCTATACAAATCCTTTACCTATGCATGATACTAATACTATTGCTCAACCATCTGCTATGGAAATTGTATATGATTCCAAGATGGATGATCTTAGTCATGTCTTTAATCAAGTGGAGCATGTTGCCAAGCCTATATTTCCACCTCAACCTTCACCTCAAGTTCAATCTCAACCTCAAGATAAACCCAAACCTAAAGTGAAACTTCAACCTAAACCTCGACAACAACTTAAGGATAAATGACCTCGAGAACTTTTGATTACCTTTGATGACTTTGAGATTGGTAAGGCTCCTGATGGTCCCCTTTACATTGCTGCTAGGGTTGCTCAGATACCTACTCATGGTTGTCTTGTTGATCCTACCTCCTTAGTCAATGTTATCATTGAAGAAAATATTTTTATGAAAAGCTTACAATGTGACTTCTATGATACATCGGATGTGTGGATTCAAACTTGTAATGGTTTTATTTATCCCTCATTTGGTTCTATTACTTTACTGGTTGAACTTTTTGGAAAACTTGTGAACACTACCTTTGTTGTGGTTCCTACTTGTGATCAATTTCAAGTTAAGCTAGGGTTGCCTTGGTTGACTTCCATGCATGTTTTTGCTTCACCTATCCATAAGTGTCTTAAGTTCATTCATGATGGTGAAGTGAAGATGATCAATCATAGTCTATATCGACCTTCTAGGCCTAGAGATTGTGCTGCTCTGGATTTCTTTTGGCCTTCCTTACCTAATTCATGTCCTCCTCGCCCTGATAATCTTTTTCAATCATATCAAACTTATAAGCATCGTAAGATTCTTCAATTAAGCATACCTCCTATGGATCTTAATCATGGTCTTTTACCTACACCTTCGATACTTCCTTCAACTATGGCTTCTTGTTCTATTAATCAAGTTCCTCCTACTAAATCTATCAAAGATCCTGTGATTGCTCCTCCTATGGTTGATAATCCTATTGATCTTCCTAAAGAACCTGTGAAGGATCCTGTGATTGTTCCTCCTAGTTCTCAACCTATTTCAAATAAATCAAAATTTAACCAATCTGCTAATGAGCATCATAAAAAGCATCGTGCTCATGCTAAAGCTAAAAGATCTCTACTTTCTACGGATACACCTATGCATAATGTTGTTACTAATAATGATGTTCACATGCATGATTATGATGATTCTATTCATATTTTAGATCCTATTTTGATTAATTTGGATGATGAAGATACTCTTGATGATATTGATAATGTTACTGATGAATATGAGACTATTGACATTGACATTGATTTGCCAAATATGCTTTCATCTCAATTAACTCTTACACCTAGTATCGAACATAGTGATTCTCAGGAGGATCCTTGTTTGGAACTGGCTATCATTCCTACTATATTGGATATAGTCCCTCTTGCAAGTTACCCACCTACCCTAAATGATATACAATGAGATGGGGAAAGTAGATGGCATGCTTGAGTGGCTTGTCCTTTATGGTAGCTTTGTTGTGTGTTTTCCTGTTGTATTGTGCTTCTCTTATAATGTGTTTGCTAAATGTTGTTAGATTCTTTTATACGATCCTTGTTACTCAGTTTGTACAAGGTGATGAAGGAATCAAAACTGTTGTTCAAATTCCTCTATATGTATCTCTAATCTTCTTTGCATTGTTCAATGTTATGTTGTAACTGTGCTATTGTTCGTAAATGTTTCCTTGTGTAATCTACTTGGATTCAAGACATGGTAGCACTAAATTCTTTTTGGTCTCCATGTCATGGTCCGAAAAAATTCTCCTTCGTATATCTTATGTGATCTTTCCTCCTTTGTGATTGTAGTTCTACTTCCTTTGGGGAATGATGTCAATTCATTTGCAATAATATCATATATATATTATCTTATGATCATACTGACCCCACAGTAGGTAGATCCCTTCCGTGTTCTCTGTATGTTTCTGTGTTATTTTCCTTGATTTGTCTTTGTTTGGGGGCATCTCAACATGGAAATGTAATCAGTGGAGTTGTTTATGTTTCTGTTAAAGCCATTGCTCCTGTTAAAGTGTCAGCAATGACTTTAACGTGGGGGCATACGTGTTAAGGAATGTAGCTTCGTTCGGATAAAATCATTGTTATTGAATTATCAAGTATATATCGATATATATATGTAATAATAATAATATGTATTATAATTACTATATATATATATATCCATATAATTTATATAAGTGGATTATTATCATATATATATATATATATATATGATAATAATCCACTTATATAAATTATATGGATATATATATATATATATAGTAATTATAATACATATTATTATTACATATATATATCGATATATACTTGATAATTCAATAACAATGATTTTATCCGAACGAAGCTACATTCCTTAACACATATGCCCCCACGTTAAAGTCATTGCTGACACTTTAACAGGAGCAATGACTTTAACGAAAACATACATATATATATATATATATATATATATATACATATATATATATATACATATATATATATATATACATATATATACATATATATATATATACATATATATATATATACATATATATATATATATATACATATATATATATATATACATATATATATATATATATAATTGATATTATTTATATATTAATATACATATATATTTAAATAATTAATAAAGATTAATGAATAGACATGTCCCTTTAAAAGACATGTCTCTTCCTATCATTGTCTTGTATAAGTACAAAGAGATCGATGCATTTGGAAAACATAGACAATATAACAATGCCATTACATTTGCAATCGATCATAAAAATAACATGGTATCAGAGCAAATCCTGGGAGGAAGATTTGATTGATAAAAAAATGTTGATGGATGAGCAAAAGGCAGTATGTGGATAGATTACAGGAAATGCAAACAAAGGTCTCATAACTAGTAACACAAAGGCTTATGTTTAGCGTTGATAAATACTGAATTTGGAAAATGTAGTACAAAGAAACAATGGCTAGTAACATCCTCAATATATCATTGGGTGGTGAAGATGAGACTCTTATGCTGTAATGTACACAACGTGAACACAAAAGTCTCCCGCGTTAAAGTAATTCCGAGTGGCTGGCATTTGATACAATGTCGAACTCATTGAAATCAAGGAGAACATTATCAATTCCTATCCAGTGATCATTATTATTAGCTAAGTCAAAATATTTCCTAAAGAGAGGAGAGTTTTGTTTATGTTGGAGAAGACTGTAAAAAGCCATCGCTCTTCTGTATGAACCAGAGCTTGTAAATAACATCTCTTGGGAACTTTTGAGTGGTTTCTAGACATGTTTGATGCGAGTCTATTGAGGAATGGTATTATAGTGATTAACTCCTTATTTCTTTGGTTGATAATCTCAAATGATGGTGCTTACTCTACTTGTCATAAGATTTTTATATGGATGATTTAAATAAATATGAGGCAAGTAATGTTCACTCAGACATGTTGGATGTTGTGATTTGTAGAAAGATTCTGAAGTTTTTTCAAAGGATAAATGGAGTATAACACATGTGAAAACCTTATGTATTCAAATGTTGAAGGGTACATAATAGCCAAGTTAGTGGAGTTCAGGTGTTCTTGATGTGAAGATAACACCTATGTCACTTAAATAAAAATCTGAATTGTTGGTGACTACGGTTCAAAAATAAATAATAGCCAAGTAAGTTCATGATAAAAGACATCATTCAAGATTGGCATAGCTAAATCCATTCTTGGTCATTGGGAGTGGTATATATTGTTGTTTCAAAACTTCTAAAAGTGTAGCAATGCAAAGAAAATATTTGAAGATGAATTGGGCTCACCTTAGGGAAAGGAAATAATTGAAACTAAAAGGAGGAAAGCATAAAGACATTTTCATTCAGAGGGAGTCTAAGAATTTAAAAGGAGGTCAAGAGGTTGATGAACTTGAGCTTCAGAGGGAGAAGATAAATGATATGGTTTAGTCAACTATTGATAATCTTGGTCATTTTGTGATTGAGAGGGAGTTCACTAATGAAGGTGAAACACCTTTGAGGTAAACTTGATATAATTATTTATTATACTAATGGAATTATTTAATGCTATATGGGCCCTGTGTATATCATCTGGAGGTAATGACTTCCTATGATCATCACTTGTATTTTTGATGTTATTGGAAGGTGACGATCTTACAATAACTTTCTCTTATCATGATAGACCATGTGATGACTGAAACAGATCATGATAGAGGTATTATTGAAATAGATCATGATAGACCATGTGATGGCTGAAACAGATCATGATAAATGAATTATTACATGGTGGATTGAGTTCTTTAAAATGACCATGATCTCGTACTGTGATAGTCATCATGTGATGCTGAAACAGATCACAGTACTGAAGGTGATAGTCATCATGTGATGCTAAAATAGATCATCGGTACCTAGCTATTGCGATAGTCATCATGTGACATTGAAACAGATCACAAATATTGAAGGTGATAGTCATCGTGTAATGCTGAAAGAGATCACCAGTACTTATATTGTGATAGTCATCATGTGACGCTAAAATAGATCACAATTATTAAAAGTGATAGGCAACATGTGAGGTTGAAATCATGGTTACTGAAGGTGATATACATCCTAGGATGTTGAAACAGATCACCATTTTCTCATATTGTGATAGACATCATGTGATGTTGAATCAGATCACAATTATTGATATTATTGAGTTAATGTAAAACATATACTAATTTTATCTTCTCTAAATAAGAGGGAGTGTTAAGGAATGTAGCTTCGTTTAGATAAAATCATTGTTATTGAATTATCAAGTATATATCGATATATATATGTAATAATAATAATATGTATTATAATTACTATATATATATCCATATAATTTATATAAGTGGATTATTATCATATTGTTATATATATATATATATATATATATATATATATATATATATATATATATATATATATATATATATATATATATATATATATATATATATATATATATATATATAATTGATATTATTTATATATTAATATACATATATATTTAAATAATTAATAAAGATTAATGAATAGACATGTCCCTTTAAAAGACATGTCTCTTCCTATCATTGTCTTGTATAAGTACAAAGAGATCGATGCATTTGGAAAACATAGACAATATAACAATGCCATTACATTTGCAATCGATCATAAAAATAACAATTCGCTCTGCTCACTTGTTGCACACATGCACTTATAAAAATTTCAAAACATGCTAAATCTTCTAAAGGTAACACACATAAGTTGCTAAATCCTAAGGAAGACACACACTTTAAATTTACTTTTCAATCTTTCTTTTTGGATTAAAAACTAATCCTTAAAGTATGGATTTATATTAGGATCTCTTAATCCCTCTAGTTTCAAATACACATATATTATGATCCCTTAAGGTCGGAAGTGTCCTTAAGACTGGATCTCTTTTATTTTTGATTTATTCTTATGGAATAGGATATTCCTAAGGATAAATCCTTGATGGGTTGACTAATGAGTAGCCACATTCACTACGTGGTTCAATTCCATCCTTCTAGTTGCACCTTTTTCCTGTGTGGTTCACAATGGGACATAAGTTCTCATTGGGCGAGGTAATCACATTTTTTCTTTCTTTCTTTAGAGATGTCTCTCTTATCTATGATTTAGGAGTTGATGAAGACTTGAGTCCCTGGGGGCTTTGTATTTCTCTTTGTCCCTTAGATTATGATAAGATTATCTTGTTATTTTTTTATCTCCTTTACCAAGAGTTTGCATCGAGTCCATACTCTTGCTAAAGTGGGGGCTTAATGTATCATCTTAAAATGGAAGCACTTCCATGATAACAGAATTTAGCCCTTTGAGTAAGTGGTTTGGGGTCATGTTAAGTGCCTTGATTGGGTCTTTGCATGTATTTGGCTTTCCCCCGCTTTCCACTTATTCTCCGCACTTGATTTCTTCATTCTAGGTGAAATTAGGGTTAAGTTCTTAAGGACCTTCCTGATTTTCCACTTTCCATGACTCTATTTTCTAGGTAGGATTCAGAAATGAGACCTCGTAGTCCATCATCACATCATTCAAAGGATTTTCTATCTATTCCTAACACTGGGTCTTGCTCAGATATCAAATTCTGCATTTCTGGCATCCCCTGGAACTCCTACTGCAAATCCTGACAAAGTTAGGGTTTGAAGTCAAAGTCGACCTCGACCCTAACCAGGTTAGGTTTGACCTTGACCCTGACCAAGTTAGGGTCGACCTCAACCTTGACCTCTTCCTACCATAATTTCAAAGTTTCATTTCCCACTAATTTGGCTTTCGGGAAAGTTATTTCCTGATTCCGGGTCGGCTATTTCGGGCTCCAAAATGGTAAATCCTTTAACAGTATTTAATCAAGGTATATTTTTTAAAGGTGAGGACCTAATTGGGATTTAATTCTTCAAGGTGGCCCATCTAGAGGAGTGTGCCCTAGCTCACTATAAAAGGAGGCCTTCCTCTCTCTTTTTCACATCACTCCAACATCAATCCATTATTCACATCAAGCAATCAAGCTCTCAAGTGCAAGAAAGTCTTCAAGAATTCAAGTGTTCTAGCATTCATCCATCAAGGAGTTCCATTGTTAGCTATTGAAGGATTCAATCTCCTTGGAGCCCCCTTGAAGATCCATCCTTCTCCATTCATTCAAGCCTTCTCATATGCAAAGATCAAATCAAGATCGGTGTTGAAGATCAAAATACCATTGATTGGAGACATCCTACATTCATTGAAGCATTCTTACTTGTGGATTTG
Source organism: Chamaecyparis obtusa (assembly GCA_027943335.1). Classification (NCBI taxonomy): domain Eukaryota; kingdom Viridiplantae; phylum Streptophyta; class Pinopsida; order Cupressales; family Cupressaceae; genus Chamaecyparis; species Chamaecyparis obtusa. The sequence continues at coordinate 676,455 of BSBK01001162.1, read as the reverse complement.
AGGATTTGAATCCTCTACAAGGACTTCAACATAAGTGAGGTAATTTGTTTCAATTACTTTGTTTATGCACCACATATCTCAATTCAATTTCAAGGTTAATTCCTAAATTGGGGTTTGACTAACACAAACCCCCCATACAACCAAAAACCCCCCATTTTCTTGTAGGTACAGGTGTGAAATCTTAGATTTGAGAGCAAAATAGGATACCCTTTTCGGTAATCTTTTAGGATCTACGAATAGAATCAGAATCAAACTTCAAATAAATAATGTGGTCTTTGACCTTTTAAAAGGCCAAAGTCGACCTATGTGAATTTGGAGAAAAGATTTTTGGGTTTTGTCCGCCTCGACATTCCCAGTCTAGAACAAGTGATAGAATCTTCAGAAAGTTCATAAAGAAGCCAAAATTTAGCATTTTCCAGATCTACCCTAATTCAAGGTTAGTATTTTCACTTCAATTACTTTAGATTTCAAGCTTAATCCAACTATAGGGAAGTATAGGGTTTCTCTCTCCCTTTCATATTCTTCATAGATTGATTTGATTGTGTATTAACCTCTTGGTTGATCAAATTGGATCTCTCCTTTGGAAATTTGGATTTAGGAGTGAATCTTACATTTTCCCCAAACACATACACAAATAGAGGTGATTCCAAATCAAAACTATTCATAACCTAATAAAGAGAAGCATGTGGGGACTAGTGCTATGCTCTTGAGTGGGAAGGAGTTTCTAAAGGTAATGAAGAAGGAGAAAGAGGTCTATTGTGCAGTGATAGTGAAGCCAAAGGAGGAGGCTAAGGAGAAAGTCAGCATACCACTAGAGGTATAAAAATTATTGGAAAGGTATCATGAGATAGTATAAAATGAGTCACAAAGTGAATTTCCACCTATGAGGGAAATAAGCCATCAGATAGGCCTCATTCCCGGAGAAAATTTTCCAAACAAGAGTTTGATAAGGAAGAGTTTGAGCCCTTGTGCTATACCCACTATCCTTGCACCTAAAAAGGGTGGTACATGGAGCATGTGCACTAATTCTAGGGCCATCAATAAGATTACAATTAGATACATATTTCCAATGCCAATAATTGAGGATTTATTAGACAATTTGGGAGGCTCTTGTTATTTTTCCAAGGTGGATTTGAAGTTAGGCTATCATCAAATCAGAGTTAGGCCTAGTGAAGAATGGAAGATAGCCTTCAAGACAAATGAAGGGATGTATGAGTGGCTTTTGATGCTCTTTGGCCTAACTAATGCCCCTAGCACATTCATGAGGCTCATGAATGAAGTGTTGGCAGATTTTATAGGTAATTCTTTAATAGTTTATCATGATGAAATTCTGATTTTTAGCAAGTCTAAGGAGGAGCACATGGAGAATTTGGAGCAGCTCTTGAGAAGGTTACATCAAGGGAAGTTGATGATCAAGCAGAACAAGTGTGAGTTCTTGAAAACTAAACTAGTTTATCTTGGTTTTGTGGTTGCTAATGGTTGCATGAAGATGGACCTTGATAAGATCAAGTCAATCTCTAAATGGCCTACAGCTAAGTCCATAGGGGATGTTAGGAGTTTTCATGGATTGGCATCCTACTATAGGAAATTTGTGAGCAACTTTAGTCATGTGTGTGCACCTATCCTTAACACCATTAAAGGTGGAATCAAATGTCAGTTTAAGTGGACAGTGCAGCTAATAAAGGGTTTGAGATGTTGAAGAAAAGGATTGTAGAACTACCTACTTTGAGGTTCCATGATTTCATCTAGTTATTTGTGGTGGAATGTGATGCTAGCAAGCTAGCCATTGGAGAAGTGTTAAGCCAAGAGGGACACCTTGTGGCATTATTCTCAGAGAAGTTAAATGAGGCTAAACAAAGGTACTCCACCTATGATTTGGAGTTATATGCAATGGTGAAAGCACTTAAAAAGTGGAGACATTATCTCCTACCAAGGGAATTTTTCATCTATACAGATAACTATGCCCTTAGTTTCTTGAATGGGCAAGAGAAATTGAACCAAAGACATCTTAAGTGGGTTGAGTCTTTGCAAGCCTACACATTTGTTATCAAACACAAAAAAGGAGTTAGCAACAAGGTTTTTGATGCTCTTAGTAGAAGAGTACTATCTATATAGGAAATTCAATTGCAAAGTGTGAGTATGGGAGACTTGAAAGATATCTACAAGGAGGACAGGGACTTCAAGGATGCCTATGAGGCATGTGAAAAGTTTAGACAGGGATTCAAGGTGGAATTCACTGAGTACATATTACAGGAGGGACTTTTGTTCAAGGGACATCTACTATGTATACCTCAGTGCTCAATGAGGGAAAACATAGTGAAGGAGAAACATCAAGGTAGCTTGGGAGGCCACTTTGGAGTGGATAAGACACTTGAACAGGTGAACAGGCATTACTATTGGCCTAAGTTACAATCAGATGTTAGGAATTTTGTGGAGCAATGTTAGATCTATCAGAGGGCTAAAGGACATAGTAGTAATAGTGGGTTGTATCAACCTCTATCCATACCTCAAAGGCCTTGGGAGTGCTTGAGTATGGACTTTGTTTTTGGGTTACCAAAGACACCTAGGGGACATGATAGTGTATTTGTTATGGTGGACCATTTTAACAAGATGGCACACTTCATACCATGCAAGCAAACAAATGATGCTTCACATATTGCAAGTCTATTCTTTAGAGATGTTGTTAGGATCCATGGATTGCCACTGCATATAGTAACTGATAGAGACAACAAGTTTGTGGGCCAATTTTAGAGGACCCTATGGAAGATTCTAGGTACAAACTTGTCTTTCTCTTTAGCCTACTATCCACAATTAGATGGACAAACGGAGGTAGTAAACAGGTCACTAGGGAACTTGCTAAGATGCTTAACTAAGCAACATGGACAGTCATGGAATCACATCATAGGGCAGGCAGAATTTACCTATAATGACTCCATTAATAGGAGTACTGATAAAATCCCCTTTGAGATAGTCTATGGGACTCATCCTAGAGGGATCCTAGAGTTGAGAGATCTCAGTTTGCAAGAGAAGAGTAGTGCTCAAGGGGAGACATTTGCAGAATAGATGAAAGAGTTGCATGAGCAGGTCAAAGGGACCTTACAAAAATAGGGAGAGAAGTATAAATCTAAGGCACACTATTCAAGGAAGGATTTGAAATTCAAGGTGGGGGATTTAGTCCTTTCTTATCTCGGGAAGGAGAGACTACTCAAGGGATAGCCTATCAAATTACTCATGAAGAAGATAGGACCCTTGAAGATATTGCACAAATATGGAAAGAATGCTTATGAAGGGGAATTGCCTCCTGATTTAGGCATTTCACCCATCTTCAATGTGTGTGACTTGTATCCCTATAAGGGACCATCTCTAGAAATACATCTAACTATTCTTTCAGACTTAGCAGATGATGATTGGGTCGAATATTTTCCAACCCCAATCACACTGAAATTAGACAATATATTGGATTCTAAGGTGGTCAAAAAGACATGGAAGGGTACTTATAAGGAGTGTCTAGTTAAATGGTAGGGATTACCTGATGCTGAAGCCATATGGATGATAGAGATGGATATCTTGAAGCATGGAGTCACCCTTGAAGAACTAACTCAAGTTACTTGAGTTCTTTTTCCCAGGAGAGTATGGTGCAGAGCACCTCCCATTTTTCTAATTTAGTGAGTGTTTAGGGTTGTGATAGGTGTTTGGTCTAAGTTGGAATAAGATCCATTAGGTTGGATCCATGGTTATGTTTGTAAGAGCCAAATGAGCTCATGAGGGGTTAGTGGTTTATTTTGCCTAAATGGCCAATAAAGGCTCAAAGTGCTATTTTTGGGTAGAAATGGTCTAGATTATGTCTTAGGATAATAAGTGTCCTAACTAGGGTCCGAGAAGTCTGTCACACTCTTTGAGATGACCCAAAGAGCCAAATAGCACTTAATGAGAAAAGTTGCTAGAGTAAATTTTGCAACTTCTTGTAAAAGTTGCTAAAAGGAAGTTATAGCGGTTGTAACCACTCACACTTGGTATATGAGCATGGAATCAATGAATTGAAATGGTTAATGAAGTTTTAGCCTGATTTTCATAATTAATAACTTCCTATACAGATGTTAGACTATGGCTCTCATTAGTTATAGGGTTTTTCTTGTTCCTTGTACATCCTGTACAGATTGATTTGGATGATCAAGACCCATGATCATGTAGGGTGTTGTATTACCTTTCTTCTACATTGATTAGATTTTTTCTAGGGTAGTGTAGTGAATTTTGAAATAGATTCCAAGTCACCAGTCTGTAAAATCCATTTACAGAGTCTTAGTACTTGAAATGGCTCTAAGCTGAGCATCCACCAGTGGAAATGGATGAAAACATAAGGGATGGAAGGTTAGAGTCTATTCATAGCATTAATTTTTTCATTTTTTTTGTGGCACTAAAATTTCTAGGCCAGGAAGGAAGCCATATGGCTAACTGTTGAGAATAGGTGAGCCAGGACAAGGTAAAGAAAGAGTTGGTTCGAGCACCCATGATCTTGGAGAAGGAAATTAGTGGCAAGTGAAGAAGCCCTAATGAGTATCCTTGAAGATTAAAATGGTTGGAGGAATTTAACTAAAGTTTTAAGACCAATTTGGTGGTCATTTGTGCAGACTGGTCCAGAGGCCTAATTAATACGCTAAAAACTAGGGCATGTTGGTAACTAGGGTTATGGGTGCAACCAGAATCCTCAAATTTGGATTTGAATAGTGTTAGTGGATACCTTGAATAATTTCAAGGTCTTATATGAGGTTGTTTGGGGAATTTGGGAGCATTAGCCCAAAATCAGTGAAAATTGACCTACTAGGAAATGAGCCAATCAAGCCTCCTAGTGAACTTGATACCAAAAGACTTGGTAGAGTATCCAAAAGTGTGGGAAAGGGTTCTAAATGACTTTTGAAGTGTCAAGGACCTAATTAAGAGTGGAAGTGATGTGTTTGAAGATCCTAAGCTAGGGTTTTGGATTCTAGAGGGGAGTTCTAGTGAAGAAGCCTATAGAATTGAAGGGCTAATTGAGCTTAGGAGTTGTGAAACTTCTATAAATCAACTATACCTTGGAGGAGAATTTAATTGAGAGGATCTTAGAGATCCACATTGTAGAATAAATCACAAGGAGTAACCATTGGATGGTTAGAAGAGGTTAGAAATATTGGATGAAACACTAGAGTCCTAAACCCTCTGCATCATAGTGGTATCAAAGCCATAATTTCTTGAAGATTGTGTATGTCTGAAGGGGAGGAGAGTCAAGAGGTTTATAGCATGCCACCCAAGGAAATGAGAAAGGGTTCCATAGTGGACTTGGTCCAAGAACTATTAGCAAATTCCAACCTGTTAGAACCAAAAGGTAACAGAATCACTAAATGGGGTGATGAGAGTGATGATGAAAATGAAAATCAGCCAGGAGAGACATCTAACAAAGGAAAAGAAATGGTTGAAGATAAAGACAAGGTGTACTTGGATTATTTCAAATCCATCAATAAGGATAGTATGGAACACATTCCTTACTATAGTGGTAGTTTGAATGGTGAAGAGTTGTTGGATTGGTTAGAGGCCATAGATAATCAGTTTGATTACAAGGAAGTGGCAGAGGAGAAGAGAGTCATCTATGCCAAAGCTAGGCTCAAGGGTTTTAAATTGGTGTGGTGGAACATGATGTAGGATGATAGAATAACTAATGGGAAAAAGAAGATAGTTTCATGGGAAAGGATGAAAATTAGGTTGAGGGCACAATTCTTACCCACTGATTATGAGATACAAATGTATCAAAAGTTTTAGAATATGAGGCAAAGGGAGTTATTAGTTAGTACCTATACTAAAGAGTTTAACAAGTTGATTCTAAGAGCAAGAAGATAGGAAGAAGAGGTAGAGAAGGTAGCAAGGTACCTCAATGGATTGAGGCAAGGAATCCAAGAGGAAATCAGAATGATGGCTCCTAACAATATGCACAAATGCTTTCAATTAGCCTTGAGAGAAGATGAGAAGGCTAGGAGGAGAAATGGAAATGATTTACAATAAAGAGGCAAGGGTAATAGCAATAACAGGGGATTTAGAGGAAGGAGTACCTTTGGAAGAGGACAAAGCCCAAATAGGATAGAAGAGACACCACCTACTAACAACAATGGAGGAAATAAATATAGGAGTTCATTTTAGAGAGGAGGATATAGAGGAAGAGGACCACCAAGAGGTAGGTTTCAGTTACGAGGAAGAGATAATTTAGTCTTCACCAGTAGATGTTATAATTGCAATCAAGTGGGGCATACAATGGGTAGGTTTCCTAAAAAGGGTTCTTCATCATCAATGGGTGAAAGGAGGAATCAGTTAGTGCAAGAAGAGGACACTCAAAGTGTCACTTCACCTATCTCCAAGGTAGGGCCAGTATTGGATGGAGAGAACCTTATGTTGAGAAGGACTTTGTTGAAAGTTTCCAACACCATAGAGCCACCTCAGTGGAAGAGCTTATTCAAAAATACTTGTAGGTCTCGTGGAAAGATATGAAAAGTGATAGTGGACTCTGGATCCACTGAGAACATAGTATCCACAAAGATGGTTGACAAAGTAAAGCTTAGAAGGATACCTCACACCACTCACTAGAATGTATCATGGCTAAATAAAGGACAACAAATAGTAGTTGATGAATAAACTATGGTTGAATTTGAAATAGGATAATACAAGGACAAGATCCTATGTGACATGTTGCCCATGGATGCATGTCACCTTCTTCTAGGATACCCATGGCAATATGATGTGAAGGCCATACATGATGGTGAAAGGAATAGTTATGTAATCACCAAGCTAGGAAAGAAATTTTAGATGGATCCATTACAAGAACCTAATGAAGAGAAGCATGTGGGGACTAGTGCTATGCTCTTGAGTGTGAAGGAGTTTCTCAAGGTTATGAAGAAGGAGAAAGAGGTCTTTTGTGCAGTGATAGCGAAGCCAAAGGAGGAGGCTAAGGATAAATTCAACATACCACCAGAGGTACAAACATTATTGAAAAGGTATCATGAGATAGTAGACAATGGGTTTTCAAGTGCATTACCATCTATGAGGGAAATAAGCCATCAAATAGACCTCATTCCTGGAGAAAAATTTGCCAAACAAGGCTGCATATAAGATGACACCAAGCAAAAATGCAGAGATAGCAAAACAGATCCAAGATTTGTTGGATAAGGGGTTGATAAGGAAGAGTTTGAGCCCTTGTGCTATACCCACTATCCTTGCACCTAAGAAGGGAGGTACATGGAGGATGTGCACTAATTCTAGGGCCATCAATAAGATTACAATTAGGTACAGATTTCCAATGCCAAGAATTGAGGATTTGTTAGAAAATTTGGGAGGCTCTTGTTATTTCTCCAAGGTGGATTTGAAGTCAGGCTATAATCAAATCAGAGTTAGGCCTAGTGATGAATGGAAGATAGCCTTCATGACAAATGCAAGGCTGTATGAGTGGTTTTTGATGCCCTTTGGCCTAACTAATGCCCCTAGCACATTCATGAGGCTCATGAATGAAGTGTTGGTGGACTTTATAGGTAAGTTTTCAATAGTTTATCTTAATGAAATTATGATTTTTAGCAGGTCTAAGGAGGATCACATGGAGCATTTGGAGCGGGTCTTGAGGAGGTTACATCAAGAGAAGTTGATGATCAATCAGGACAAGTGTGAGTTCTTGAAAACTGAACTAGTTATCTTGGTTTTGTGGTTGCTAATGGTTGCATGAAGATGGACTCTAATAAGTTCAAGTCAATCTTGGATTGGCCTACACCTAAGTCCATAGGGGATGTTAGGATTTTTCATGGATTGGCATCCTACTATAGGAAATTTGTGAGCAACTTTAGTCATGTGTGTGCACCTATCCTTAACACCATTAAAGGTGGAATCAAATGTCAGTTTAAGTGGATAGTGGTAGCTGATAAAGGGTTTGAGATGTTGAAGAAAAGGATTGTAGAACTACCTACTTTGAGGTCCCCTGATTTCAACCAGTTATTTGTGGTGGAATGTGATGCTAGCAAGCTATCCATTGGAGAAGTGTTAAGTGAAGAGGGACACCTTGTGGCATTCTTCTCAGAGAAGTTAAATGAGGCTAAACAAATGTACTCCACCTATGATTTTGAGTTATATGCAATGGTGCAAGCACTTAAAAAGTGGAGACATTATCTCCTAGCAAGGGAATTTGTGGTCTATACATATAACCATGCCCTTAGTTTCTTGAATGGGCAAGAGAAATTGAACCAAAGACATCTTAAGTGGGTTGAGTCTTTGCAAGCCTACACATTTGTTATCAAACACAAGAAAGGAGTTAGCAACAAGTTTGTTGATTCTTTTAGTAGAAGAGTACTATCTATATAGGAAATTCAATTGCAAAGTGTGAGTATGGGAGACTTGAAAGATCTCTACAAGGAGGACAAAGACTTCAAGGATTCCTATGAGGCATGTGAAAAGTTTAGACAGGGATTCAAGGTGGAATTCACTGAGTACATATTATAGGAGGGACTATTTTTCAAGGGTCATCTATTGTGTATACCTCAGTACTCAATGAGGGAAAACATAGTGAAGGAGAAACTCCAAGGTAGCTTGGGAGGCCACTTTGGAGTGGATAAGACACTTGAACAAGTGAATAGGCATTACTATTGGCCTAATTTACAATCAAATGTTAGGAAGTTTATGGACCAATGTAAGATCTATCAAAGGGATAAACGACAGAGTAGTAATAGTGGGTTGTACAAACCTCTATCCATATCTCAAAGGTCTTAGGAGTGCTTGAGTATGGACTTTGTTTTTGGGTTACCAAAGACACCTTGGGGACATGACAGTTTATTTTTTGTGATGGACCATTTTAGCAAGATGGCACACTTCATACCATGCAATAAAACAAATGATGCTTCACATATTGCAAGTCTATTCTTCAAAGATGTTGTTAGGATCCATAGATTGCCATTGAATATAGTAAGTGATAGAGACAACAAGTTTGTGGGCCACTTTTTGTGGACCCTATGGAAGATTCTAGGTACAAAATTGACTTTCTTTTTAGCCTACTATCCACAATCAGATGGACAAATGGAGGTAGTAAAAAGGTCACTAGGGAACTTGCTAAGATGCTTAACTAAGTAACATGGACAGTCATGGAATCACATCATAGGGCAGGCAGAATTTGCCTATAATGAATCCATTAATACGAGTACTGGTAAAAGCCCCTTTGAGATAGTCTATGGGACTCATCCTAGAGGGATCCTAGAGTTGAGAGATCTTAGTTTTCAAGACAAGAGGAGTGCTCAAGGGGAGACATTTGCATAACAGATAAAAGAGTTGCATGAGCAGGTCAAAGGGACCTTACAAAAATAGGGAGAGAAGTATAAAGCCAAGGCAGACCAGTCAAGGAAGTATTTTCAATTCAAGGTGGTGGATTTAGTCCTTTCTTATCTTAGGAAGGAGAGACTACCCAAGGGATAGCCTACCAAATTACTCATGAAGATAGGACCCTTGAAGATATTGCACAAATATGGAAAGAATGCTTATGAAGTGGAATTGCCTCCTGATTTAGGCATTTCACCCATCTTCAATGTGTGTGACTTGTATCCCTATAAGGGACCATCTCTAGACATAGATCTAACTATTCTTTCATACTTAGGAGATGATGATTGGGTCAAAGATTTGCCAACCCCAATCCCTATAAAATTGGACAATATATTAGATTCTAAGGTGATCAAAAAGACAAGGAAGGGTACTTATAAGGAGTGTCTTGTTAGATGGCAAGGGTTACCTAATGCTGAAGCCATATGGATGATAGAGATGGATATCTTGAAGCATGGAGTCACCCTTGAAGACCTCCTAACTCAAGGGACTTGAGTTCTTTGTCCCAAGGGAGTATGGTGCAGAGCACCTCCCATTTTGCTAAGTTAGTGAGTGTTTAGGGTTGTGATAGGTTTTTGGTGTGAGTTGGAATAAGATCCATTAGGTTAGATCCATGGTTATGTTTGTAAGAGCCAAATGAGCTCATGAGGGATTAGTGGTCTATTTGGTCTAAATGGCCAATAAAGGCTCAAAGTGTTATTTTTGGGTAGAAATGGTCTAGATTATGTCTTAGGACCCTAAGTGTTCTAAATAGGGTCCTAAAAGTTAGTCACACTCTTTGAGGTGACCCAAAAAGCCAAATAGCACTCAATGAGAAAAGTTGCTAGAGTAACTTTTGCAACTTCTTGTAAAAGTTGCTAAAAGGAAGTTATAGCAATTGTAACCACTCATGATTGGTATATGAGCATGGAATCAATGAATTGAAATGGTTAATGAAGTTTTAGCTTGATTTTCATAATTAAGAACTTCATGTACGGATGTTATACTATGGCTCTCATTAGTTACAGGGTTTTTCTTGTTCCTTGTATGGCCTGTACAGATTGATTTGGATTATCAATACCCATGATCATGTAGGGTGTTGTATCACCTTTCTTATGTATTGATTATATTTTTTCTAGGGTATTCTAGTAAAGTTTGAAATAGATTCCAAGTCACTAGTCTGTAAAATCCATTTACAGAGTCTCGGTGCTTGAAATGGCTCTAACCTGAGCATCCACTAGTGGAAATGGATGAAACCATAGGGGATGGAAGGTTAGAGTATTTACATATCCTTAATGTTTTCATTTTTTTTTTGGCACTAAAATTTATAGGCCAGGGTGGAAGCCCTATGGCTGACTATTGAGAATAGGTGAGTTGGGATAGGGTAAAGAAGGAGTTGGTTCGAGCACCGATGATCTTGGAGAAGGAACTTAGTGGAAATTGAAGAAGACCTAATGATTATCCTTGAAGATTAAAATGGTTGGAGGAAGTGAACCGAAGTTTGAAGACCAATTTGGTGGTCATTTGTGTAGACTGGTCCAAAGGCCTAATTAATAGGCTAAAAAGTAGGGCATGTTGGTAACTAGGGTTATGGGTGCAACTAGAAGCCTAAAATTTGGATTTGAATAGTGTTAGTGGATATCTTGAATAATTTAAAGGTCTCATATGAGGTTTTTTTTGTAATTTGGGAGCATTAGCCCAAAACCAGTGAAAATTGACCTACTAGGAAATGAGCCAATTAGGCCTCCTAGTGAACTTGATACCAAAATACTTGGTAGAGTATCCAGAAGTGTGGGAAAGGGTTCCAAATGAATTTTGAAGTGTCAAGGACTTAATTAAGAGTAGAAGTGATGTGTGTGAAGATCCTAATCTAGGGTTTTGGATTCTAGAGGGGAGTTCTAGTGAAGAAGCCTAGAGAATTGAAGGGCTAATTGAACTTAGGAGTTGTGAATCTTCTATAAAATCAACTATACCTTGGAGGAGAAGTTGATTGAGAGGATCTTGGAGATACACATTGGAGAAGAAAGCTCAAGGAGTAACCATAGGAATGTTATAAGTGATTATAACTATTGGAGGAAACACTAGAGTCCTAAACCCTCTGCATCAAATAGACCTTAGTATTAAAGGCGGGAGAGATTCCCTAGGTTACATGATCAACCTTATAAGACAAATTGGAAGGATGGGAAGCCTGTCTTTGATGTTCATGAAAATAAAAAGGGAAGAGATACACCATACCCTTTGAAGAATAATACAACACACAATGTAGAAAATACTCAATGGTGTGTGGTTTTTAATATGCCTCATTCACCCTACCAATGTATTGTGGCTCAATCTTTGGAAGAAGAAGTTGATGATGTAAATGCAGGAGATGGTGAAGGATCTGAAAAGCCCATAGTTAATATGTTTACAACTGAGAGAACAAAATAAATTTTATCTTCAAAATATGAAGAAACATTTATTTATGTTGATTATAGAAGGATTTTTTTTCCAAGGTATGAACAATAGGTTTTTACCCATTTTGATCAAGAGGATGAATCTGAAAGCAATATTCATAAGCCAATAAAGGTGGCCAAGTCAAAGTGGGGTGATGCTAATTGGAGGAAGCCAAGTGAGGAAGAAATTAGGACTTCCACTATTTTTGCCATTACTCAAGCTAGATCTTCATATAACTCGAGGAATAAAAGGGTGGACCCTGATCAAGGAGTGCCGAGATCAATTTTTATGAAAGAAGATTCCCAAAGTAAAGTTTCCCCAAAGATGAATATAACCAAAGGTAAGGGTGGTGATGATAAGAAAGAAAGCCAATTATTATTTAATAAATCAAAAGAAATGAAGAAGTTGCAACAGATAAGAGAAACAAGAAACCTAGCAAGGGTAAGGACTTGTATGGTTTTATATATGAACCCCCAACCTTTGATATGAGACATGCTTTGTTGCAAATGAAAGTCTCAATCCCATTGCTAGAAATGTTAAAATAAAGGAACATAAGGAAGCAGCATTGGCCTTAATAAATGAACAAGGAGATGCTCCTGTCATGTTTGAAAAGGAGAAACCAGTGAAAGGCCCAAATACAAGCAAGGAAATTTCTAATTTCTATGTTGGGAATGTGGTTACTCAAGAACCATCACAAATTGATCCATTTTATGTTACTCTAATTTTCAATAACTTCTTATTAAAAAATTGCATGATAGATTATGGTGTTGCAGCTATTGTGATGCCATATCATTTCATGAAGGAGTTAGGACTTCAAGTTGATACTTCCAATGGAAGATGTTATGAAATGGATAATAGGGTTGTTCCTATGGTGGGAACCTTGAAAGGTGTGTTTTTATGCTAAACACCTTCATGAAATTAGGATATTTAACTAACAATTCAAAGCAAATGCAATACAAATTTAACTAGGAATTGAAACTAAAATCCGTAACATCTCATGGTTCTCTAATAAGATGTGGTAAGTGAAGCTCTCAGCTTTATCTCCACTAGTGACACTTCTAAAATGAGAAAATATGATGCTACAATGATTAATATAGCTCACTAACTCTCAAATTGATACAAAGATAATTCAAATGCTCTCAAATGCTCTTGATTGCTATGAAATTGTCTATAATAAGGATGCTTTGCAAATGAATTTCTAAGATTATTATTGCTCTCAAAATGCCTCATACTTATAGTAAATTCCCAAGGGGTAGAGTAAATTAACCAAGATTTACCTTTGGTTGAGTCAAAAACTTTGCAATGTTCATAAATGGGGGGACAATTTAAATGTTTGTCTCAAAGCTTTGGACAAAAGGACAAAATTGAGTGGATGAGATTGAAACTTTAAAATGAGTGATTGAGATTCATCCTTTTTGAGTGATTTGTGTCTTTTTGTCCTCAATTTTCATTGGTTGCTCAACTTTGTTGAAATATATTAGGATTAATTAAATTCAATTAATTAATTAAATTAGCCATATAAGGAATAGGTTCATTTTGATTTTTGATTTAACAACTATACAATTAATTGATTAAAATCAATTATGTAGTGCTTTTCACCCCTTTAAGCTTTGATTTAATTATTTAACATCATCATTTGATTTTTCCCTTGATTTAATTGATTTTGTCCAATTTTGATTTAATAAATGTCCATTTAAATTTGATTTGATCATTTTTTTATGAGAATTAGTGCATTTTGATGATTTTGAGCCATTTTAATGATTTAAAGCATTTGCCCATTTTTTAGTGTCTAAAAATGCCCCTCTTTGAATTGATGTGTGAAGAACATTGATTCAAAGATTCTTTTAGTCCTGATTGCTTTTAGGTCCTGATTTACTGATTTGTTGATTTACCGCTGATATGAAAAATTTTCTACTATCTGATATAATATGCCTTTGATTTGATATGATAAAACTAATCTGTGCCCCACTGATAATAATTCCAAAAATTTTGATGCCCCTTATTCACTGATGTTTTTATGCCAATTTGATACTCTGATGCCCCCTTAGAAATGAAACATATTGATTGCTTGATTTGAAAATTTTGATGATAATTGATCCAATATGTTTTCATTTCTGAAAAACATTAATGATATGTTGATTTCAACAAATGCCTCAGTTTGATTGTACGTCCAAGATAGATAGGTCTATTGTAGTTAAGAAAACAATTGATTAGGATATCAGGATAATGGTACCAATGAATGTTTGATTACGTCAATCTGATAGGATAGTAAAACTGATATGGGATAACTGATAGGTAGCTCACTGATAGGATTGATATTGATCTTATTGGTTTCGCCTCATGATCAAGAGTTGGGAAATAATAAGTTGGTACTGATTGGTTGATTGATTGATTGACGTAAAATGATTCACTAATATAGACTACTGATATGATTCCCTTGCTATGCGAAACATGCACATTTTCATAACTTATACCCACGGTCCCTAGCTTCTTAGATATTAGATTTATGGATCCTCCTTGTTGATTTTGTATCATGTTGATATTTTATTGGTCAAGACTTAGATGTATCATTTTGTTATTGATATTGATATTGTATCTTGATATATAGATTGTTGGATCTTTGATGTTATGAACATTGATATGATGATATGGACTTTTCTTTGATTCCCCCTTTTTGATTGATCAAGATAATTAACTAAAACCCTTTTTCCCTTGGAAAAATAACTACAAACCAATGCACTTAATCTAACATGAAAATGCAATGCAATGCAACTAATTGTCACTAGCTTTTTAGCAAAGAAATAGCATTGAGCAATTTGGGACCGAAAAGAAAGTACAACCATCACTGACCACATCATGATGATATGAATACCACTTTTTTATCTCTTTTGGTAACCTCTTTGGAAACTAGTACAACCCTCACTAGTTGGATGACCAAACTATGGGAGTATGAATACTGGTTTCAACGAATTCAATGTTGCAAGTGGATTTTGGTATTAAGATATGGAAGATCTAAATAGCCAAGGTATCTGTTTGCATAAACAAGAAAAGGTTAATCTTTCATCTTATTTGATAGTCCTTGATGGTTCTTTGATGACCATGTCATTAGATGAATTCTCATAAGTTGATGAATTTTCCTAAAAATAGTCACTCAAAGGCAAGAAAATACCATGTCTCTATCATGGCCAATCTAGTCGAAACATCATCAATTAGCTAAAAAGATGTGATAAAATTCAATTCCCTAAAGATTGTCAAAAAAAATCTTCAAGTGTTTTGCAATGTTTGATGATTTTCAAAAGGAATTTCCAAACATTCTAATCTTTAAAGTGTTTGTTAATTTTTAATCCCAAATAATAAAGTCAATGAAGGCTCAAGGATCAAGTTGTAGGATCAAATACTTAGGTGTGAACAATGATATCTATCAAAGGTTCAAGAAAACCTCTCCCTGAAGCTTTGATAAGTCTCTCACTAATGTGATTGAATGTAGCACTATTGAATCCGTTTGTACCAAATTTCCAATCTTCTTCTGCCCCCAAGTGATAAATGTGATCGTGCGACAAACTTAGGGCCATAGGAAATACAATGATGCAACTGAAAGGCTTTATTATGACTATGCACAAATGATGGATGCAATGAAGGTTTACAAGTGAGATGATGGACATGCAATATGTACACATGTGACTAGGAATGACTTAAGGGAACAAAAGGTGCTTGATTACCAAGTTTTCACCTTTTGGGTCTTTTTTCTCTTTTTCTTTTTTTTTCAAATGTTTTTGGTGTTTTCAAGATCTCTTTGACTATGTACAATAAATATGATGCTCCTCATTTGATACTCTTTATACTCTTTCATCTACCTCATATATAGAACCTCTTTAGATGTATGCTATTGATAGGTTCTTGTAACTCTTCTCCATCACAATCTGCTAACTTATAGGTTCCCATTCCAAATGAAGAAACAATGATGAATGGACCAAGCCAATTTGCCTCCCATTTTCCTTTCTTTTCTCTTTCAACTTGATTCTTTGGGTTTTCTCTTAACACTAAGTCTCATACTTGAAAGACTCTCAGTTTGATATGCTTATTGTAGTTCCTTGAGATTCTATTCTGATAGACTTTCAAGTGTTCATAGGCTTGTGTTTGGTGTTCTTCTAACAACTCTAATTGTTGAAGTCTAGCAACTCTGTAGTCTTCATCTGTTATCAACCCTTGCAATGATACTCGTAAAGATGGGATTTCAACCTCCAATGGTAGAACAGCTTTAGCTCCATAGACTAACGAAAATGGTGTAGCTCTCATAGGTGTCTGAATGCTAGTTCTATAGGCCCGTAATGTCAGGTTAATTTGCATATGCCAATCTCTTCCTGACTTATTCACTGATCTCTTCAAAATTTTCAAAATGTTCTTATTTGTAGCTTCGTCTTGTCCATTTCCTTAAGGATAATAAATGGATGAAGAGTGTTGTGTGATATGGAATGTGCCACAAAGTTCATCCACATCTTTATTTTTGAATTTCTTTCCATTGTCTATGATTATGGCATGAGGGTACCATATCGGAAAATGATGTGATTGAGTATGAACATGGAAATTTGTTTACCCATAGCGGTGATCAAAGGAACCGCTTCTACCCACTTAGTGAAATACTCTATTGCAGTGATGATATACTTGTGCCCATTGGAGGATGGTGGATATATGACGTCGATCAAGTCAAATCCCCATTGATAGAATGGCCATGGTGTAACAAATGGATGTAACTCTTGTGCCTGTGCATGTATCATGTTGCCATGGTATTGACATTTTCTGCATATTTTGACAAAGTGACAAGCATCTTTCTCTAAGGTTTTCCAGAAATACCCTAAGTGAAGGATATTCTTAGCTAGGTTTAAATAGCTTGAGTGTGACCCGCAAATGCCCTCATGAACCTCACGTAAAGCTAACTTAGACTCCTCTTCCTCTAGACATCTAAGTAACGTCCCGTCAAGACCCTTGCGATACAATGTTTCGAAAAGGATTATGTAACGGGTTGATTGGCTATGAAATTTCATTTTTGGGCTTGTGATTGGTCTAAAGGTAACACTTGGTCTTTGAGATAGGTATATATAGGGTTGTACCAAGGTGAGTCATCTCCATGAAGTAGGGAAACAATTTGGGTTTTGGGAAGGTCAAATGTCAGTTGTGCTAACTCTTCCACCAAGAATTCGTACTTCTCATTTTGATCTGGTTTTTGAAGTAAGGAAGCCAAGGTCACCATTGCATCAACTGATCTATTCTTTTCTCTTGGAATTTTCTCAAAGGTTATCAAAGAAAAGTACTTTTTCCAACCATCAATCATAGCCTTGTATGGCATTAATTTTTCATCTTTGGTATTGTATTCATCATTGACTTGATTGATTATTAGTTGAGAGTCTCCATACACTTGTAACTCAGTGATGTTCCATTCTAAAACTATCTTAATGCCAATGACTAAAGCCTCATATTTTTCTATATTGTTTGTGCATGGGAACAAAAGCTTGTAGGACTTTGGAATAGTGTACCCTTGAGGGGTAATCAATAATATGCCAGCCCTGAAACCTCCTTGTGTATATGAGTCATCGAAGTACAACTTCCATGTCTTTGCTTCTATGTTTACAATTGCAAAATTTGGAAACTCTACTTGAATGGTTTGTGTAGAATTCAATGGGTTTTCAGCTAAGTGATCTGCTATCACTTGTCCTTTTATTGCCTTCCTATCCACATACTCAATGTCAAACTCACTTAATATCATGACCCATTCTGCTATCCTACCTGTTAAGGCAGTTTTGCTTAGCAAATACTTTAGAGGATCAATTTTGGCAATTAGTTTCACTTGTGCATCAACATATAATGTCTCAACTTTTGGGATGTAAAGACAACTGTTAGACATGCTCTTTCCATGAATGTATAGTTAAGTTTGTATTTGATCAATGTTCTACTCAAATAGTAGATTGCTCTTTCTTTTCATTGCTCATCTTCTTGCGCCAAATGAACTCCTAGAGACCTTTTGGTAGTAGATATGTATAGTAGCAATGGTTTTCCCTTGATTGGTGGCATTAAAATTGGTGGATTTATTAGATAAGTCTTCAATAAAGTGAAGGCTTGGTCACATTCTTCATCCCACATGAAAATAGTATCTTTGTGTAGCAACCTTGTGAATGAATGACATTTTTTGGCCAATTGAGAAATGAACCTTCTTATGGATTGTATCTTGCCTTGTAGAGACCTCATTTGGCTTATGTTCTTTGGAATTTCCATATCCATTATTGCTTTTACTTTTTCCAGATCCACTTCAATCCCTTTTGTTGAAAGTATATATCCTAACAATTTGTCGTATTGGACACCAAAGGCACATTTTTTGGATTAAGCCTCACCTTAAATTGTTCCAACCGAGTGAATATCTTTTTCAGAATTTGTAGGTGATCTTCTCTTTTGTGTGACTTTTCCAATATGTCATCCACATAATCTTCTAGAAAAGTGTGCATCATGTCATGGAAAATAGTGGTCATTGCCCTTTGATATGTGACTCTGGCATTTTTAAGGCCGAAGGGCATGACGTTCCAACAAAAGGTGCCCCAAGGGCATGTAAAGGTTATCTTCTCTTGGTCTTCAGGTGTGATTTTTATCTAATTATATCCACTGAAACCATCCATCAATGAGTACATGGAGTGACCTGCTGTCTGTTGGAGATTTGCCAGCAGGCCAGTATTGACTATATGTTTGTCATTGATGAAAACATATGGAAAGTAGCATGTGTGGAAGTCTTATGTAGTAAGCTTTTAGTATTTTTAGCATGGACATGATATCAGCATGATATCATGGGTGTAGAGATTAACTATTAGTACAGATAATTATATAGCAATTGGTGTCAACAGTGTTCCTGACAGAGTAACAAACAGTGTTCTATCTATGGTTGTTTGTATAGTTATCATGGATCCTTGCACGCTTGGATATATGTTGAAGACATGTTAGTGATGTTTTAGTCATGGATGCATAGTCTATTGATGAGTAGAAGTGAAGTTATGGAGTCAATATTTGCCAGTAGTAGTTTCTTGTGTTTGTTCAGAAGAGCCAATAGAGATTTTATTGGTTCTTTAGTTACACCTGTATTTAGGGTATGCACCCTTGGATTTAATCTTAGAGGAGAGTTATTGATGTTTGGTTAAGAGCACATGAGTTAATTCAGTTTGAGGAGAAAGATCCAATTGTTTTGGTAAAGCCGACAGTGTGTAGCGTGCGTCTATAATTATCTTATTGGACAAGTCCCAAAATGTGTTGCATGCATAGTAGAGCTAAAAAAATGATTATTGGAGTTTTTTATAGTTTCTCTTTTATGATTTCAAGGTGGTTCTAATAGGCCAACTTGATTATATCATTTAGAGGAAAGATATTTATAGGCAGTCATTTGTGATTGTTGAAGTGTGGTTCATAGTTGATTAAGCAGAGCAGAACAAAGTGTGCGAAGTGTTGAGCTATCAGAAGAAGGTCTATGTGACCAAGTAAAGTACTTGTGCTATTCATTGGAACTGATCTAGATAGAAGGTCAAAACACAGTTCACCAAGATCTAGATATAGTGTGTACCTATTATTCAGAAGGTTTTAGCCTTCGCCCCTTTGAGAAGTGAGCTCTCGGATAGTGTGCCCTCTCCCCTAATAGGGACAATTGTAAAAGACCCCTAACAGGGTCAGACCCTTGACCAGGTCTACTATACTAAATATATTGTAAAGAAACTCCTAACAAGGTTAAGGATATTCTAACAAGGATCATAATAATCTAGTGCAGAATATTAGTGGGTGTTAATTCCCACCAGGGTTTTTACCTATTTTGGTTTCCCTGTAACCAAAATATTGGTGTTGTGTTCATGTGTTCTTTCATTGTGTTTATGCTTAATGTTTAAGTATACTGAATTGGACAAAGAATTGAATCTTGTAGATAACTGATTCACCCCCCCCCCCTCTCAGTTATCTCTTGGGACTATTAGTAACAATTGGTATCAGAGCCAAGTGCCTCAAAGAGAAATTTTAACAGCTTGAGGTTGATCAGATGGTGTACTTTAGGAAAGAAAGTCCTAAGTTTGATGGATAAAATTATCTTAATTGGAAGAACAAAATGGTGACCCATTTACAGTGCATTGGTTTTGAAGTTTTTGATGTAACTATCAAATCAGCCAAGATACCTACCCTAGAAGACCTTGCATAGGAAGATGCTACTGATAGGCAAAAGGAATTGTTTCATCATAATGTTATTGCTAAAGAAGCCCTTATCAGTGCCCTATCTGATGGTGAATTTTCAAAAATAAAAAAGGTAGATACAGCCCACAAAATATGGAAGCACCTAGAAGACATATTTGAAGGAGACAAACAAGAAAAGGATGCACACAGAAAGACATGGAAGAAAAGATACAATGCATTAGAGATGCTTCCTAAAGAAAACATCAGAGCTTATAATCAAAGAATAAATGAAGCAGTTGCTGGAATCAGAAACAATGGTGGAGATATTTCAAAGGAAGACATCATGGACAAGTTAATGACTACTCTCACTCCTGAATATGAAAGCAAGATTAACATCCTTGATGAGACCATCCAACTTACATCTAATTTCAAAAGAGAGACCTTGATCAGCAAAATCTCATCTTTTGAGATTTCAAGATTGAAGACAGAACCAAAGAGTGAAACAACCTTCAAAGCAATAGTTCATGGTAAGAAATCTGCAAACACTTCTAGTAATTTTGATGATGATGATGAAGAGAAAACACTAGATGATTTCATTGCTATGATTGCCAAAAGAGAAAAGAAAGGAAAAGGAAAATATGAAGGTTAATTACCATTTAAGTGCTTTTCATGTAATAAGATCGGTCACTTTGCATCTAAGTCTCCTACTAGAGCTAGAAAGTTCAAAAAGGATTACAAGCCTAAGTATTCTAAGGAATGCTACTATGATGGAGATGGAGTTTCAAATGAAGAATCTGGTGAAGAAAAAATTGGATTCATTGCTATTATAGACAAAATTAATAATAAGACAAGTCATAAAGATGATAAAAAGGAACAAGAGCTAGCATTGATTTCACAAGTTGACATAAGGATAGACTGGATCATGGATAGTGGTTGTTCACATCACATGACAGGTGATAAAGGCAAGTTTGCTCATTTGGATAAATACAATGGCAGTATGGTTAGATTTGGAGATAACTCTCCTAAATAAATAGTTGGTAGAGGAGCCATCACCTTGGATGGAAAGAATAGTACTAATGATATTCTTTATGTTGATGGTTTGAAACATAACCATCTCAGTGTTGGATAGTTACTTGGAAAAGGCTATCAGTTGGAGTTCAAAGATGACAAATGCATCATTAACAACAAAGATGGTGTTATGATTGCATCAGGCTCAAAGACAAGAGGTAATGTTTTTCAACTCAATTCAGAAGCAAGTTGTTTTGTTGCTAAAGTTGAAGATAGTTGGTTATGGCATAAAATACTATGTCATATCAATTTTGATAACATAGTAAAGATAATCAATGTAAAGGCAGTAAAAGATCTACCTAGCATAGCAAAGCCAGTTGATACTATATGCAGGGAATGTGTAATGGGAAATCATGTGAGAAATTCATTCAAGAGCAAGCAAAATTCAGCAGAGAACAAATTGGATCTGATTCATACAGACCTATGTGGTCCAACTCAAACAAGATCATACTACGGTGAAAGGTATTTCATTTTATTTGTTGATGATTATACTAGAATGATGTGGGTTGCATTCTTGAAAGATAAGTCAGAAGCATTTGAGAAGTTCAAAATATTCAAAGCTAAGGTTGAGAATGAATCTGGACTAAAGATAAAATGTTTGAGATTGGATAGAGGAGGAGAATTCACCTCTGACAGATTCTATGAGTACTACGAAGAACATGGCATAAAGAGATAGTTAAGTGCACCTAGAACCCCTCAGCAGAATGAAATTGTAGAAAGAAGGAATAGGACCATCCTTGATATAGTGCACACCATCATGATAGAAGGAAAAGTTGCACACACTTATTGGAGAGATGCGGTCAATACAATAGTCTACACCATCAATAGAATTCAATTAAGGCCAGGTGCTGAAAAAACACCATATGAGCTATGGTTTGGTAATGTTCCCACAATAAAATATTTCAGAATCTTTGGAAGCAAGTGCTACATCAAGAGGGATGAAGCAGTAAGCAAGTTTGATGCAAGAAGTGATGAAAATATTTTTCTCGGTTACTCTACCAAAAGTAAAGCCTATAGATGTTTCAATTTAAGATTGAAAAAGATCATTTAAAGTGCTCATGTAAAGATTGATGAAAATTTTATGATTCAAGAAAGATATCATGATTACTCACCCATGATTAAAGAAGAACCTAGACCTTCCACTAGTGAGACAGTTATTGAAAAAATGTTTGACAGTATTGATGTGTTATTCAATGACCCTGAAACAAGTGAAGAAGAAACTCCTAAGGCTAATAAGTCAACATCACCTAAAGTTCCAAAGTTTACATCAAGAAAGCATTCCAAGATAGACATCATTGGAGATCAAAGTGGCAAAGTCTTAACAAGGTCATGAGCAAAGAACTCAGCTAGTAGTGAAGCAGTATGTTTACTATCTCAGATTGAACCTTTAAGTGTTGAAGATGCATGTAATGATTCAGATTGGCATGATGCTATGAAAGAAGAACTTGATCAAATTGTTAAGAATGACACTTGGGAACTAGTCCCAAGACCTAGTGATAAGAATGTGATTGGAACAAAGTGGATATTCAGAAACAAGATGAATGAAGATGGTACAGTAGTAAGAAACAAAGCATGGTTAGTATGTAAAGGGTATGCACAAAGAGAAGGCATTGATTATTTAGACACATTTGCACCTATGAGTAGATTAGAAGCTATTAAGTTATTTCTATCTTATGCTACAATCAAAAACTTCAAAGTTTATTAGATGGATGTCAAGTCAGCATTCCTAAATGGAGATTTGAAAGAAGTATACATTGAGTAGCCAGAAAGATTCACCTTATCAGATAGACCTGATGTGGTATGCAGATTGAAGAAGGCCCTCTATGAACTTAAGCAAGCCCCTAGAGCATGGTATGAGAGACTAGATGGATATCTAACAAAGATTGGATTCAAGAAAGGAGTAGCAGATTGTAATCTATTCATTAGAGAGACATCTGAAGGTTTACTACTTGTAGCTATATTTGTTGATGACATTATCTTTGGAGGTAATGACAAACTAAGTGTATAATTTGCCAAAGAAATGCAGAATGAATTTGAGATAAGTATGATTGGTCCTATCAAATACTTTTTGGGACTAAATGTGCAGCAAATAGAAAAAGGAATTTTCATTAATCAGTCAAAATATGTGAAAGAGATATTGAAGAAATTCAAGATGGATGATTGCAAGGCAGTAGGAACCCCTATGATCACTAGATGCAAGCTTACAAAAGAAGATGACTCACCAGCAGTAGATATAACATTGTATAAGTCTATGATTGGTAAACTCATATATCTTACTCAAACTAGACCTGATATTTCCAATGTAGTTGGCATAGTTGGAAGATTTGCAGTAGAACCTAAACAAATTCACCTCATGGCAGTAAAGAGAATATTCAGATACTTGCAGGGCACTATAGATTATGGTCTATGGTATCCTAATTCAGAAAATGTTGAGCTTCATGTGTACACTGATGCAGATTGGGCAGGATGTGTTGATGACAGAAAGAGTACTTCAGGTGGAGCAGTGTTTCTTGGTGATAGACTTGTCATTTGGACAAGCAAGAAACAAAATTGTATTTCTCAATCAACAGTAGAAGTGGAGTATGT
Organism: Chamaecyparis obtusa; assembly: GCA_027943335.1. NCBI lineage: Eukaryota > Viridiplantae > Streptophyta > Pinopsida > Cupressales > Cupressaceae > Chamaecyparis > Chamaecyparis obtusa. The sequence continues at coordinate 652,845 of BSBK01001162.1, read as the reverse complement.
TGCAATAGCCTTGAATTGCTCTACAATTGTTTGGATCAAGCAAATGATAAAGGATTTTGGAAATCAGATTGATTATCCTATTGTTATTCACTGTGATAACACTAGCACTATCAATATGTCAAAGAACCCTGTGATGCATGCAAAGACAAAGCACATTGAGATCAAGTATCACTTCCTAAGAGAGAAAGTGGTAGAGAAAGAAGTCAAGTTGGACTATGTGAGTACTAAAGATCAGTTGGCAGATATATTCACAAAGCTCTTGCCTAAGGATACTTTTGAGTATCTCAAGAAGAAGTTGGGAGTAATTCCCTTCCCTGATTCTACTTAGAAGAAAGAAGGAAAGGCATCAGTCCTCAGGGACTGGTGGAAGGTTGACTACTCTACCTCAGGAGTAGTACTGGTGCTTAAAATGAATGGTGCCCTTTGCCATTGATGTCAAAGGGGGAGTAATATACAAAGTCATGAAAAATAGAAGTAAAAAGGAGGAGTAATATACTAAGGGGGAGCAGAATTCAATTTTGACAACATTTCAGTTGAGGAAATGGAGAATATTGGAAAATATTACAGCAGATGGAGGATTCATCTTTGGGGGATTTTTGAAGAGGAAATGGAGAATTTTATAAAAGAAATGTTCATTTTGGTTGGTGGTAGTTTTTCATTCCACATGTTGCCATCAATGCCAAAGGGGGAGATTGTTAGAGATTTGCCAGCAGGCCAGTATTGACTGTATGTTTGTCATTGATGACAACATATGGAAAGTAGCATGCATGGAAGTCTTATGCGGTAAGCTTTTAGTATTTGTAGCATGGACATGATATCAGCATGACATGATGGGCACAGGGTTAACTATTAGTACAGACAGTTATATAGCAGTTGGTGTTAGCAGTGTTCCTGACAGAGTAACAGACAGTGTTCTATGTATGGTTGTCAGTATAGTTATCATGGATCCTTGCACACTTGGATATATGTTGAAGACATGTTAGTGATGTTTCAGTCATGGACACAGTCTATTGATGAGTAGAAATGAAGTTATGCAGTCAATATTCACCAGCAACAGTTTCCTATGTTTGTTCAGAAGAGTCGACAAAGATTTTATTGGTTCTTTAATTGCACCTATCTTTAGGGTATACACCCTTGGATTTAAGCTTAGAGGAGAGTTATTAATGTTTGGTTAAGAGTGCATGAGTTAATTTAGCTTGAGGAGAAAGATCCAGTTGTTTTGGTAAAGCTGACAGTGTGTAGCGTGCATCTACAATTATCTTATTAGACAGGTCCCAAAATGTGTTGCGTGCATAGTAGAGCTGACAGAATGATTATTGGAGTTTGTTATATTTTCTCTTTTATGATTTCAAGGTGGTTCTAATAGGCTGACTTGATTATATCATTTAGAGGAAAGATATTTATAGGCAGTCATTTGTGATTGTTGAAGTGTGGTTCATAGTTGATTAAGTAAAGCATAACAGAGTGTGTGAAGTGTTGAGCCATCAGAAGAAGCTCTATGTCACCAAGTAAAGTACTTGTGATATTCATTGGAACTAATCCAGATAGCAGGTCAAAGCGCAGCTCACCAAGATCTAGATATAGTGTGTATCTATTATTCAGAAGGTTGTATCCTTCACCCCTTTAAGCAATGAGGTCTCAAACAGTGTGTCATCTCCCCTAACAGGGACAATTGTAAAAGCCTCCTAACAGGGTCTGACCCTTGACCAGGTCTACTGTACTAAATATATTGTAAAGAAACTCCTAACAGGGTTAAGGATATTCTAACAAGGATCATAATACTCTAGTGCATAATATTAGTGGGTGTCAATTCCCACCGAGGTTTTTACCTATTTGGTTTTCCCCATAACCAAAATATTGGTGTTGTGTTCATGTGTTCTTTCATTGTGTTTATGCTTAATGTTTAAGTATACTTAATTGGACAAAGAATTGAATCTTTTAGATAACTGATTCACCCCCCCCCCCCCCCCCCCTCTCAGTTATCTCTTGGGACTATTCCTAACACTGTCAAGTCAACTATTGCATATATGCTTAGAAGTGGGAAGTCATCCTTAGGATATGCAAGATTCAAGTCTCTAAAACCTATGCATACATGAATGGATTTGTCATGCTTGGTGACTAATACAATATTAGATATCCATTCAGCATAGGCTATTGCTCTTATAAATCCCACCTTCAACAATTTTTCTAATTCTGCCTTGACTAGGAGAGCTACATGTGGGTGCATCTTTCTCAACTTTTTCTTGATAGGTTTAACCCCTAGTTTAACATTCAAATGATGCATAATGAAGTTAGGATCCAATTCAAGCATGTCAGCATAGGACCATGTAAATTTCACTTGTTGTTCTTGGAAGAACTTGATAAAATCCTTTCTTTCTAAAGGTGTAAGTGATCCGGCCAAGTGTATAAATTTTGGATCCAATTTTGTCCCAATGATGACCTTTTCTATTGGCTCTATGAGAATAGGTGACCTTTCTTCCTCATGTTCGGGTAGGGTATCTAACCTCTCTTCCTTTGGTGCCACAGTTGGGTTTTCACCATAGGAAACATCCTTTATCTTTACTTTTTTTGGTTCTAGTGCTGCCACATAGTGGTTTTCATCACTAGAACTTTTCATTTTTTTATTTTTTTTTCATTTTTTTCTTTGGATTAAGAGATTGGACCCCCGCTGCTTCTATCATGTTTGGTTCAAATTCATTGGTGAAATACCCCTCAACCACATTAAGGTATTGGTTCATTGCTTGGTCATTTGGAAAATAGAATAAGTCACTTGGTTTGTTTAGGTCCCAGTCAATAAGGTCAAGGTTTATCAAGGATAAGGTTTCATTTGGAAAAGTATCATCAATTAGGTTTATGGACATGACTTCATTGGAGGGTTCATACATTGTATTGTTTAGATCTATAACATGAGCTTCCTCGAGATGGTCCATGGAAGAAGGATCAAAGTCCCCTTCACTTGAGTCCTTGAGGACTTCTACGGGAAATAGCATGGAAAATACAACTTGCAAATTAATCCTAACATTTGAATCATCTTCCTCTAAGGGTTCCCAAAATTCCTCTAACCATGGTCGATTAACAGGTGCTTGTCCTATATTGAATTCTTGCATGATGGGCTCTTCATGCCTTGGAATTTGTTGCCTTGGAACATTAGCATAAGCATGTATGGTGACAATTTCTTTATCATGGTATGATTCATCGGATAAAGTATCCCATTCATAATCCTGAGAGTCATCACTATCCACATCAGATTCCAATGTGTTCACTTGAGGATATGAATCATGCATTGGGCTGGAGCTTTCTCCTTTGTATTGGTATCCTACCCCTGATCTTTCTTCTTTTTCCCTCTAAGAAGGTTCAATGGGCTCTAGTAAACCTCTATTTCTTCAGCCTAAGGGTCCTCTTCCCTTGTACCCCATTTTTTGCATTATCTCAAATCCTTTCCCATATTGATCGATTTGAATGTTAACATGTTGCATTCTTTCTACGGGAGTGCTTGAGGTATCATCTTCATCATGATAAATCCATGGAAGGACTTCATCTTCTTCTTTGTCAAATGTTGCTTTGTCACTTTCTCTCACGAAGTAAGAGTTATACTTATGAGGGAGATGTTCTTTTGATGGTTTCCCATGTGTTCTTGGAGATGTGGGCAAGTCGAATAGGGAAACAAAATATTCCCCTACTCCTTTGGAACTGATTTTACATTATTTTTCAAATGTATACATCATCTCACTAATTTTCTTGTAATGATCTTCTTTAACTTTATCTTTCTCTTCTTTTGTGGGTTTGAAAAGTACTATCTCTGATTTAGGTGCTTGATCTGAATCTTCATTTGGAGTTGGACCCTCGTAACTCACTTTTTCCTTTCCTTTAGTTAATGTTGTTGAGCTAGCTTGAGGAGGGTTTGAAGTAGCACTTAATGTTAACATAGGATCATCCATTTTGATATCTTCAATGATAGCTCTTTGGATAATTCCTTCTCTGTTATGGGGAATAAATAGCTCATGAAGGGGTTTAAGTGCATTACAATATTGGAACAGATTTGAGTCCCCTCCAACTGCGATTTCCTCTCCTATGTACAAAAATTTTATGCATTGATGATACATGGATGGAACCACTTGCATCTCATGGATCCATGGTCTCCCCAATAATATATTATAAGTTAGTTTCATATCTAACACTTGGCAATTTATATCCTTTTTGACAGGTCCCACTTGAATGGGCAATACAATCATGCCTTTGGAGGCTCTTTTAGCTTCAACATAGGCCTTTATGGTGATTCTTTTCATAGGATCAATGCATGACTCGGATAATCCTAGGGATTTGAGAAGGCTCAACATGCAGATGTTAAGACCATCTCCCCCATCTATGAGAGCTCTTTTGACCCTATGTCTTTCAATCAAGACTTCTATATGCAATGGTAGATTTTGGGGATGGGTAATAGACATGTCATCATGGTCTGGAAATGAAAGGCAATGAGGTGCAATGAGATTCCCTACCATGCTCTAAAACTTCTCCTCTTCTAAGTTAGTAGGAACATTAGTCTCTACTAGAGCTTTCTCTAAAATTTCCTTGTGGTTTGGAGAGAGTTTCAATAACTCCAAGATAGAGATTTATGATGGAGTCTTTTGTAGCTAATCTACCAAACTATACAGTTTCACTACTGTAGAAGATTACTTGATCATAATGTTTGATTGCAGAGGACCAATGGGTTTAGGATCAACCCCTTGTAGGGTAATCCTTGAAGTCTACCCCCTAGTGATAACATTAGATGTCTCTTTTTGGGGTTGTTCTTTGATCACTATAGCATTCACAACATTATCATAGGGTGGTGCAAAATTGATATTGTTGCTATTTTGTTTCTTGCCATTGGATGATTCACCTTTATCATGTTTATAGAAGGGTTGTTTGAAATCTGTGTGGTCTTCATTACTTTGAGGTCCTTCAATGGTGATCATACCACTATCAATCAAGTCTTGCACCACGTTCTTTAGCTACAAGCAATCATTTGTCATGTGCCCTCAAATTCTATGGTATTCACAATGGCTATTTTCACTCCACCAGTTGGGCTTGTGTTGTGGCTCATAAGGTTGAATGCTAGGTAAAGTAATGATGTTGTTAGCCATGAGGGTCTTAAATGCTTTTTCAAGAGGTTCACCCAAAGGTGTGAAGTTCCTCTTAGGAGTTGGTACCAAGAATTTATCAGATTTGTTACTCCTTTGATTGTTTCCTTGATTGCCACCATTAGTATTGTTGTTGAAAGGTGCCTTGGAGGACTGATTTGCATTGTTCACCTGATTAGGTGTTCTTGTGAGAGCAAATGGAGTCACCTTCAAATTACTAGAATCAACAACCCCATCATTGACTACTCCCTTATTGTTGTTCTTCAATCCAAACTGATTATAGCTATTGGACCAATTTTTATTCTGATTGTTGTTATTATTGGAGTTATTGTTGTTGGAGTTATTCTTGTTATCTTTATATAATTTCAACTATCCACTCTTAACCAACACTTCTTCCGTGGTCACACCATTTTTTATAAGATCTTGGAAGGTCTTGGGACATTGCATTCTCAATTAGTAGTTCATCTCGTTGATCAAGCTATTGATGAATATATCCATCTTCTCCTTTTTGAGCACACTCCTAGGATACCTAGCAAATACCATCCTCCATCTTTGTAAGAAAATGAGGAATGCTTCTCCATCCTTTTGTTTGGTATTACATAACATTATCATTGTGACCTCATGCTTGATGTTGTATGAGTAATGTGCCACAAATTTTGAAGCTAGTTCTTCAAAGGTTTTAATGTCGGATGGTAGTTTAGAAAACCACTCCATGGCCATACCTCCTAAGCTTATTGGGAATAGTCTCATTAAATAAGTGGTATCATGCATGAACTCCAAGCTCAATGCACAAAATTCTCATAGGTGATCTTGAGGATCCGACATTCCTTCGTATTTATCATACTTGGGAAACACTACATTGATCATGAATGGTACCATGACTAGACTTTTATTAAATGGAAATGGACATAATGCTTTGATAGAAAAGGGTTTAGGAGCCCCACTTTGCTTGATTGTATCCAATTGCATTTTAAATATCTTAAACTGCTTATTCATGATGTCAATGGGACTCTCTTCAACTTCTGGTGGTCTAAGTTGATTAACGTCATAGTCACGGGGAAGCTTGGGTCCCTTTCGAACTGGATCCATTAAGTGTTTTTCCTTGTCTTTTTCCATTGCTTTCTCCATGAGTTTCAAGAAATAAGGACTTTGTATATCCTCATTAACCCTTTCATCAATGGCATCTTCGGTAGTTGGTTCATTATTAACCTTAGGGTTAGTGTTATCAATTCCTTGAGTGTTTATGTCTATTCCTCCATTATTTGTGTTACCCTAATTGTTTGGGTCTATACCACTATTATTGGCATCACCTTGATTGTTTGGGTTGATGCCACTATTGTTGTTATTACCCAAGCCACCATAGTACATCATGGTGTCTTCCACTTCTTGAACGGGTGATTTTTGGGGTACTCTTGGGGTGGTAGAAGTGTCACCTGGGTAAGGAAGCTCTTGTCTCAAATAAGTCTCATTTGCTTGCAAGGTTTTCTTGACATAGTATGATCTAGTAAAAGTAGGCATGAAAAAACCACTTGGAAAATAAGATTCGATCATGCCCGTGATCAAATCCTTGTGAAATTTTCAAAAATTGTGTAAAACCAAGATTTTTGACTGGGCGGGATGTTGGAATAGTAAGAACACGGAAAAGGGTATCTGAATATGTGATCAAAATTTTTTGAACTCTTCAGTAAGTACTCCTTGTTTTCCCTTTTGTGTTTCTGGGCGTCACTTTCCTAAGTGTAGGCGTGACTTAAAATATGGTACGCATTGACTAGAATTAAGTTAGGTGGCACATTGTAGGTGTGTAGGCGGCTCTTTACTATTGATAGGCATTTTTCTAGTGTTTTCAAGCGTCACTTAATATATCTCAGGCGTGACTTCACAATTAATACACATTTTTTGAACAATTACATGCGTGACTTTACTACTGACAGGCGTTATTTCTCTATGCATAGGTGGCACTTTGCTTACCAGGTTGTAAATTTTGCATTTTAAAAATTACAAGATCAGTTTTCTAGAATTTTTTCATTTGAAAATGGAACACAATTGCAACACACACACCAATTTTTAATCATGTCCCTAAAACACACTAAAGTGTATATTCTCGATCATTTTCCACAAGTATCACACAAGAAAGTATTCCAAGCAGTCTAACTATAGTCAAATTTGGCTTTTAACATTTTGGCTCTATGAGGTAGCTTGCTACTTATCAGGTTTTTATTGAACAATTTCGTTCTAAACTATGCCAAGTTCTTATACCCACTTGTGGGCTTCCCACACACACAAAAGCATGATTTGGCGCAATCTGTGAGGACTACTAGAGGAAGTGAAGAAACTTGTACACATTCTAGCCACTTCCCTTTTAAGGAAAAGTGTATTTTTATTATAGTGGGTTGGATATTACCGTGGAAAAGGTGGTTGTCTCCCACTTGGGTCATTCCCTCTCACCATCCTTGTAAGGAAAATCTTAGGAGGCAAGCCCTCTATTGCTCTATTTTAACTAGCATGTATGAAAAAGAAAGGAATTAAACTTAGTCCAACAAGTTTGGGAATTTGGTTCACTTAAAAAGTGAAGAGCATATCCCTATTGCCTTTCTTCATTCCAAACACTCAAGAAACAATTGTTCTTTTTCAATCTCTTGACAACGAGATTCTTATAATTGAGGTGTTTGTGTTAATTCCTTATTTTAATTAAGCTAGATTCAATGAATGCCACAATCTAAGCAAATGCAAGCTTGATTCAATGAATACCTTTTTTTTGTAGCTAGCTAAGGCTAGGCGCTTTTATGAGATTTTTGGCTTTTTTATTTGCTCACTCACCTAGTGGAAATTATTCCCACTCCCTCCTCCAACAAGTTAGTCCAACACAACCATAAAAAATGAGGGAAACAAAAATAGGAACAATTTGAAGTACAATTAAGTGTTTTCACAAGATTTTTCAATGAAAACTTCAACAACTTAATGTAAACAAATTTCAATTTAAAATAGGAAATTTAAGCTTGTAAGCCTCTAACACCTTGATGTAATGATTATACAATTTCTCTTCTAAGCCTAAACTCTCTAAGATTAAAGCACTATGCAATTCATTTTCACGTTTAGCTTGTATTCTTACCGCTTTGCTTGGTTGTGTGACTCTGCTCTCTGGCTTTTGAATTTTTTTGTGCCTGCTCATTTACAGTAAAAACATACAGATAGAGAGTAAGATAATTGAATTTATTAATCTGACAACAAATTAAAACAATAGACAGTAGGCGTCATTGTCTAGCTAATACGCATAATTAAACTGTTAGCAGGTGTAACTTTAACAATAGAGAGCGTCACTTTCCAGTGGCTCAAGCATTATTTAAAGTTACTCAGGCGTGACAATTTATTTACTAAGCATAACAATTAATGCAAAATGCGAAAGATAAGCTATTAAAAGCGGCAATTCACAAAAATTAAGTGTTGGTTAGAAGATACTAGGCATGACTGTCTGTGTAAATTGTGTCGTAAAGGCTATGACAGGTAGTAGAAGTCAGCTAACACATGGCACTTCTCTGGTAGCAGGTGTTGCTTTGCAGTCCCGAGCATTACAATTTATCTCTCAGGCACAATAATTTATCTAGTAGGCGTCAGATAACTGCTGATGAAGTGGTAGAACAGTAGGCACAAGCGTCAGTTAATTCTTTGTATGCGTCATTTTACCTATTTTCTGCAAAAATTTCATGTAAAAGTGAAGATACAACACATAAAAAAATGATAAAAATGTTAGAAACGAGGCTTAGAGCCCCACAGTGGGTGCCATTTGTGTGTGTATGCTAAACACCTTCATGAAATTAGGATATTTAACTAACAATTAAAAGCAAATGCAATACAAATTTAACTAGGAATTGAAACTAAAATCCATAACATCTCATGGTTCTCTAATAAGATGTGGTAAGTGAAGCTCTCAGCTTTATCTCCACTAGTGACACTTCTAAAATGAGAAAATATGATGCTACAATGATTAATATAGCTCACTAACTCTCAAATTGATACAAAGATAATTCAAATGCTCTCAAATGCTCTTGATTGCTATGAAATTGTCTATAATAAGGATGCTTTGCAAATGAATTTCTAAGATTATTATTGCTCTCAAAATGCCTCATACTTATAGTAAATTCCCAAGGGTAGGGGGTAGAGTGAATTAACCATTATTTATCTTTGGTTGAGTCAAAAACTTTGCAATTTTCATAAATGGGGGGACAATTTAAATGTTTGTCTCAAAGCTTTGGACAAAAGGACAAAATTGAGTGAATGAGATTGAAACTTTAAAATAAGTGATTGAGATTCATCCTTTTTGAGTGATTTGTGTCTTTTTGTCCTCAATTTTCATTGGTTGCTCAACTTTGTTGAAAGATATTAGGATTAATTAAATTCAATTAATTAATTAAATTAGCCATGTAAGGAATAGGTTCATTTTGATTTTTGATTTAACAACTATACAATTAATTGATTAAAATCAATTATGTAATGCTTTTCACCCTTTTAAGCTTTGATTTAATTATTTAACATCATCATTTGATTTTTCCTTTGATTTAATTGATTTTGTCCAATTTTGATTTAATAAATGTCCATTTAAATTTGATTTGATCCTTTTTTATGAGAATTAGTGCATTTTGATGATTTTGAGCCATTTTAATGATTTAAAGCATTTGCCCATTTTTTAGTGTCTACAACAGGCATTAAAGTAAAGATCATTGCATTTCCTGAAGCCACATATAAAATGGATGTGGTTGTTGTTGATACCAAGCCTCATTATGGTATGTTGTTATCCAGCTAGTGGGCAGCTGTAGTGGGTGGAAAATTGCAATTGAATTTTTCATATGATACAATACCTGTGAATGGAATTGAGGTTAGGTTGTACAAAGAACCTCATGATGGAATATGGATGAAGTGACTGAGAGGGGGGGGTGAATCGGTCAACCATAAAATACTTCACTATTATTTCTTTCCAGATCCCTTAGGATATCTTAATGAATATTATCTGTTTAACACTCAGTAAATAGATTGCAGTAACTCGGTAGATGCAGAAAGTATTAGTAAAATTATCTTTTAGATATTCATCACCACTTGTATATGATTAAGATAACTATTAAGAACACAAGAGACACAAGATTTAACATGGAAACCCAATATGGGAAAAACCACCAATGTATCTAGATACTAATTTTCACTTTTCTGAAGTGATGCCCAGTTAGAAGCCAACCAAGTAAAAGGTTACAAAACACACTGTTAGGTGTGACCTTGTTAGAAGATTTAATCACCCTGCTAGGAGTGGCCTGGTAAGAGGTCTTGAGAACAATTCAATGGAATTGTCACCTTGTTAGAGGATTTACAATATGGTTGTTAAACCAACTCGGTTAAGAGATTTAGAATTCACTGTTACAATGATAAAAAGGTAACAATGAAAATGACCTGTATAATAATGCAACTACCTTGCTGATTACAGATCTCTATTCTGTATAAGTGAGATCCTTCCTGATCGAATATATCTCTGCTACTCCTCAAGGATATCTGGTCATCCTTCACAATTTCACACACACCTTTCTTGTCTTTCTTCTATATATCTTCTTCTTTTTTCACTTCTTTATTTTTCACATTTGACCTTTTATTTATATGATTTTAGATTTGTCAAATCGGCATTACTTAGTATAACAGTCAGCTGAATTAAGCAAACTTTATTTGCAAAGATCCTTCAAGGGCCGACAGTGCTCGGTGACCATAATGAAATTTTCTACAATCTTTTGGAGACCGAGGGAACTCGGTAAACACTGATAATCCTTTTTCTTTGATAACCGAGTGAGCTCAGTAAATGCTAACTTTTATTTGACAACCGAGTGAACTCGGTAAACACTGATTTTCTTTGATAACCGAGTGGACTCGGTAGATGCTATTTTTAATGACAGGCAGACCGACTGAGCTCGATAGGTACTGATTGTTGTGGACTATGACATTGTGTGACATCAAAGACAATACATAATTTGAGTAGCAATTTTCTTCAGACAATTATTTCCCACAATCTCCCTCTTTGGCATTGATGGCAACACAATATGTCATGGCATAAGAAATTTTGAAAGGATTAGCTCGGTTAAGATTCAAATCTCCCTCTGTCAGCAAACTTCCTTTTTCTTAAAAACTCTTCCTCTGACTATTGAAAATTTCTTGAAGTAATAGCAAAGACACTCCCTCTTTGACAACACATGCCAAAGATAATTCAAATATTACCGGTGTAAACTAATGTACCTCAAGTACTGATTCATATGCAATGATTCCTTGAATATGCTACATCAACTTGTTGATTTTCAATCATGTTCTAGTTGATGCATCACTAAAACTGTATTTAGTGAGCCTCGGATAGGGGAATGACCCCTAACTTACCTCTTAGATACACAAATACATCCTTGGGTAATGGTTTGGTGAAAATGTCTACAATCTGCTCTTTTGTATGAATATATTCTAATCTGATTTCCTTGTCCTGCACCAATTCTCTAACAAAGTGATATTTCATAGCAATGTGCTTGGTTTTGGAATGCATTACTGGATTCTTCGAAATGTTTATTGCACTTGTATTGTCACAAAATATAACAACTGGTTCTTTGATTTCAACCTTCATACCTTGTAATAATTGTTTAAACCAAACAATATTTGAACAATTTACTGTAGCAGCAACATATTCTACTTCAGCTGTGGATTGAGATGTGCAATTTTGCTTTTTACTAGTCCAGGATACCAGTCTTTTTCCAAGAAAAAATGCTCCACCACTTGTACTTTTTCTGTCATCAATGTTCCCTGCCCAATCAGCATTAATAAACACTTTTAAGTCTAGATTGCCTCCAAATTTATACCACAAACCATATTCTTCAGTTCCTCTTAAGTACCTTAAGATTCTTTTGATTGCCATCATATGATTTTCCTTAGGTTTTGCTGAGAATCTTGCTACTATACCGACTGCTAAGGCAATATCAGGTCTTGTATGTACTACATACTGCAATTTTCTAATCATAGATCGGTATAAGGTCTGATCTACTTCTTTTGAATCATCATTTTTGGTAAGTTTCAGTCCAGTACACATGGGTGTACCAACTGGTTTTGAATCTTCCATACCAAACTTCTTAAGTATTTCCTTAATGTATTTAGATTGAGTAATGTATATACCATTCTTGGTTTGCTAAATTTGAAGACCAACAAAGAATTTTATTAAACCAAACATAGACATTTCAAATTCTTTGTTCATTTGCTCTGAAAATTCTTTGCACTGATCATCATTCCCTGTAAATATAGTATCATCTACAAATATTTTTGCCAATACAATTTTGTCATCCGGTCCTTCTTTAATATACAGATTGTTGTTATCATTGGCTCTTTTGAAATTAATCTGAATCAGATAGTTATGGAGTCTTTCATACCATGCTCTAGGAGCTTGTTTCAAACCATACAATGCTTTGTGTAACTTGCAGACCATGTCCTTTTTATCTGGATCAACAAAACCTTCAGGTTGCTCAATGTAGACTTCTTCATCAAGAATTTCATTAAGAAATGTAGATTTTATATCCATCTGATATAGCTTAAATCCTTTATGTGCTGCATAAGCAAGTAGAGTTCTTACACCTTCTAATCTTGCAACAGGAACAAAAGTTTCACCATAATCTATACCTTCTTCTTGAGAATAACCTTTACATACCAATCTAGCTTTGTTTCTAGATACTTGACCGTCTTCATTCAGCTTATTCTTGAATACCCATTTTGTTCCAATTACATTCTTATCTTTAGGTCTAGGTACAAGAGTCCATGTTTTGTTCTTTTGTATTTGTTCTAATTCTTCATTCATTGCTTCAATCCAACTTTCATTTTTCAATGCATCTTTGATATTTCTAGGTTCAAAATCAGTAAGCAGACATGTACCTTTTAGCTTACTTCTTGTCATAGTACCATCTGATTTGTTTCCAATGATTTGATCTGGTGTATGATGCCTTCTAACATATTTGGCTAGTATAGGTTCCTTGCTTTTTGAATGAGTCATGTTGTTGTCTTCTAGGATCTCTTCTTTAGGTTGCTCTGGCTCGGTAGATATTTGCTCGGTAACTTCAAGCTAAGACTCGGTTTGAATTTCTTCTTGTGACTTGGTTTGAACTTCTTCCTATGACTCGGTTACTGTGCTAGGCTCGGTAGATATAGTTTCCTCATTGATAGTTGTGTCTGGCAATGTTTCAGGTTCAATGTAAATGAATCTCCTATAGTTTTCAGGTTACCTTTTGCTTTCTTCTTCAGTCTTTTCTGCAAACTCATCAAATTTTACATGTATACTTTCTATGACTTTGTGAGTAGACAAGTTCAAACATTTGTATGCCTTACTTTTGCTAGAATATCCTAGGAATATTCCTTCATCACTTTTCACATCAAATTTATTTCTTCTGGATTCTTTTAAGATATAACACTTGCTACCAAATACTTTCATGTAACTTACATTAGGTTTATAGCCATACCATACCTCATAAGGAGTTTTGAATGTGTCTTTCTTCAATTGTACTCGGTTCAAGGTATGAATTGCAGTGCTGATAGCTTCCTTCCAGTACTTTATGGTGATGTTCTTTTCTATCATTAGAGTCCTTGCACAATCCATAATAGATCTATTTCTTCTTTCTGCTATTCCATTCTACTCAGGAGTTCTAGGAGTTGATACCTGTCTTTTGATTCCTCTTTCAATGCAAAAGTTGTTAAATTCATGGGAGATGAATTCACCACCTCTGTCTGATCTTAAGCATTTCAATCTTTTCCCTGTTTCCTTTTCCACTCTTGCCAAGTACCATTTGAACTTTTCAAATGCTTCTGACTTTTCTCTTAAATACATAACAGTCATCATTCTAGAATAATCATCAACGAAAAGAATAAAGAATTTATCTCCAGTATAGCTTTCTATTCCAATAGGTCCACATAAATCAGTATGCACAATTTCCAAAATCTCTTTAGACTGATAGTTCTTACTCTTAAAACTAGTCTTACTCATTTTGCCAATCTGACAATTCTTACATAGACCAGTATCAAGTTTCTTCAAAGTAGGAATGCCTCTTACCTTCTTGAATTTGCTTATTTTCATCATGTTATCAAAATTCACATGACATAACCTTTTGTGCCATAGCCAACTTTCTTCAATTTGAGCAATAAAACATGAATATTCATTGAGATCAAGATAAAATAAGTTACCTTTTGTTTGTTTGCCTGATCCAATGAGTTTTCCTTTTTCATCCAGCAGTCTTGCTTGACTATTCATGAATTCAACCTTGAAACCAGTGTTGATTAGCTGTGCTACACTTAGAAGATTATGTTTTAGTCCTTCAACCCAATAAGCATTATCACATATGAGTTCTTTGGTTAATGAGATTCTTCCTTTTCCTTTTATACAACAAGGTTCATTGTTTCCAAATCTTACATTGCCACTATCACAGTCTTCTAGGTATTCAAATTTTGTCTTGTCACCAGTCATGTGGTGTGAACATCCACTATCTATTATCCATATATCATCTTTGCTTATATGAGAAATAAGTGTCATCTTATCTTCATCATCATCAGATTCATCTTTTATAGCAATAAAGACAATTTCTTCTTCACTATCATCAAAATCTTTAGCCATAAAACATGTTTTCTTACCTTTATCCTTGAATGATTTGAAATTCTTTTTGCCATAGTACTTGTGACCTCTCTTCTCTTCCTTGGCCTGCTTGTTTGGGCACCTAGCTGCAATATGTCCAATTTCTTCACATGAAAAATAGATTAAAGGAGTTTTACCTTTATATTTACCTTTCCCTTTAGAGTACTTCTTTGCAAGTAGTGCTTCTACAATTTCAAGATCACTATCAGAACTTTCTTCTGATACTTCTTCACTTTCTGACTGAACTTCTTTTATTTTCTTGTTCTTCCTTAGTGAAACCTTGGCCTCAAATGCTGACTCAATATTTTTGAAAATTGGAACATAGTTGTCATAGTTGTCTAATTCAAAGGTTGTCAATCTTCCAACTAAAGCATCCAAAGTTATATTAAGGTTTGTTTCACATCTTCTTTCTTGAATAGCTGATACTCTTATTGCATAGATAGGGAGTAATGTTCTGAGTACCTTGCTTATAACAGTTTCATCAGAGATTATTCCTCCAGAAGCTCTAATTGCACTAACACTTGCTTTGATCCTTTCAACATATTTTGCAATGTTTTCATCTTCTTTCATATTCATCTTGTCAAACTGTCCTCTTAGGCTTTCTGCTTTGGCTCATTTCACATTTGCATCACCACCATATATTTTCTTCAGTGTGATCCACATTTCATATGCAATAGTGCATTCTTTAATATCATCAAATTCTTCATAGCTGAGAGCTGATGCAATGTCTATCATCATGGTGTTATGATTCTTTTTCTCTGCAATGTCTTCAATAGTTAATGCGCCAGTAGGAACTGTGTATTCTTCATCAATGTATTTGCATCCTGAATCACCAATGGAAGCCAGATGAAGTCTCATGAGACCTTGCCATGCTGAAAAGTTATCTCTGTTGAGCTTTGGAATTTCTCTCTTGTAAGACATCCTGATCTTTAGCTTAGGTCCTTGAAACCCTTCCTGCAAGCACCAAAAGCTCTGATACCAATTGATGGAATATGGATGAAGTGACTGAGAGGGGGGGGTGAATCAGTCAACCATAAAACACTTCACTATTATTTCTTTCCAGATCCCTTAGGATATCTTAATGAATATTATCTGTTTAACACTTGGTAAATAGATTGCAGTAACTCGGTAGATGCAGAAAGTATTAGTAAAATTATCTTTTAGATATTCATCACCACTTGTATATGATTAAGATAACTATTAAGAACATAAGAGACATAAGATTTAACGTGGAAACCCAATATGGGAAAAACCACCAATGTATCTAGATACTGATTTTCACTTTTCTGAAGTGATGCCCAGTTAGAAGCCAACCCAGTAAAAGGTTACAAAACACACTGTTAGGTGTGACCTTGTTAGAAGATTTAATCACCCTGCTAGGAGTGGCCTGGTAAGAGGTCTTGAGAATAATTCAATGGAATTGTCACCTTGTTAGAGGATTTACAATATGGTTGTTAAACCAACTCGGTTAAGAGATTTAGAATTCACTGTTACAATGATAAAAAGGTAACAATGAAAATGACCTGTATAATAATGCAACTGCCTTGCTAATTACAGATCTCTATTCTGTATAAGTGAGATCCTTCCTGATCAAATATATCTCTGCTACTCCTCAAGGATATCTGGTCATCCTTCACAATTTCGCACACACCTTTCCTATCTTTCTTCTATATATCTTCTTTTTTTTCCACTTCTTTATTTTTCACATTTGACCTTTTATTTATATGATTTTAGATTTGTCAAATCGACATTCCTTAGTATAACAGTCGGCTAAATTAAGAAAACTTTATTTGCAAAGATCCTTCAAGGGCCGACAGTGCTCGGTGACCATAATGGAATTTTCTACAATCTTTTGGAGACCGAGGGAACTCGGTAAACATTGATAATCCTTTTTCTTCGATAACTGAGTGAGCTTGGTAAATGCTAACTTTTCTTTGACAACTGAGTGAACTAGATAAACACTGATTTTCTTTGATAACCGAGTGGACTCGGTAGATGCTATTTTTAATGACAAGCAGACCGACTGAGCTCGGTAGGTATTGATTGTTGTGGACTATGACATTGTGTGACATCAAAGACAATACATAATTTGAGTAGCAATTTTCTTCAGACAATTATTTCCAACACCTCATTCTTCTATCATGGTTGAGATGGTGTCACTTGAGGACTTGAATTGTTGTGTTGATATTGACATGGAGAACTGTGTTGTTAAAGAAGTCAAGCCACGGTTGAGGAACACTGATCCAATAATTGATGAGTTTTTGTTGAAGCAAGATGGGTTATGGCAAATGTACTTTGATGGAGGATGCTATAAGGAAGGATCGAGAGCTGGTGTCTTGTTTATATCCCAATTAGGTATTACCTTTAATTACTCCTTTTTATTAACTTTTCAATGCACCAACAATACTGCTAAGTATGAGGCATTGATACTGGGAATGGATGTTGCCATCAAACATGGTATTAAACACTTGAAAGTTCATGGTGATTCTCAATTAATCATAGCTCATATTAGATCCAAATATGCTACCAAGGATGATAGATTAAAATTGTATAAGTATGTTGTCTGGGATAGAATATAACTTTTTGATGCTTTCAATATTCAATGGGTGGTTAGGTCAAATAATATCATGGCAGATTTCCTTGCAAATGTTGCATTGAAAAATAATGATATTACCCTTGCTGGTGTATCTATGTTGGAAGTCAAGAGCGGGCCTGCTATGCCTGATAATATTCATAATTGGAAAGTTATTGAGGATGATGATGATATCCTTAGATTTATCCAAGGCCTAGATCAGTAGGATGGCCAACAGATTGACTCTAATTCCTCAACAGAGGTAGTTAATGGTAAGGAGTGCATTTTTTGAAATGAGATTGTTCAATTGGCTTCTAACCATATTCCTAAGGGGTTAGTTGAGCTAGAAGGCATGTTTAGAATCAATGATAATTACTTGTCACATAATTCCAATGCTAAGTTAGAGGACTTGGAAGAAGTAAATTTAGGATCAAAGACATCCCCCCAGTTGGTATATATTGGAAAGAAGCTAAGTAGGGATGTGAGGATAAATTTGATAAAATTGTTGAAAAAATATAAGCATGTATTTTTCTAGTCCTATGATGATCTCAAGACTTATAGGAAGGACTTATTTCAACATGAGATCCTATTGAAGGAATATACGAAACCATTTAGGTAGAAACAGAGGCCTATCAATCAATTATTGGCTAGCAAGATGAAAATTAAATTGACAAAATTAAGGGATGTAGGGATAATTGAGCCCATAAGATATTCATCTTGGGTTTCAAACTTGGTCCCATTTAGGAAGAAAAATAGGGACATAAGATTGTGTGTTGATTTCAGGAATTTGAATGTAGCCCCATTAAATGACAATTATGGATTGCCTAACATGGAAGCTATGTTGCATAGGGTAACTAGATGTGAGTTATTATCAATGATGGATGGGTTCTCAGGGTGTAACCTGGTGCTATTCAAGGAATCTGAATAATTTAAAATAGAATTTACTACCCCATGGGGAACCTATGTGTATGTTTGTATGCCTTTCAATTTTAAAAATGTTGGAGCTACATTTCAAAGGGCAATGGATGTGGCTTTTAAGGATCTCATTAATATTTTCATGGTGGTGTATCAAGATGATTTGACTACTTATTCAAAGAAATTTGAATACCATTGCAACCATTTGGAAAATATCATGGTCAAGGCATTGGAATATGGCATAGCACTGAATCCTAAAAAGTGTCAATTTGTTACAGAAGGAAAGCTCTTGGGGCATATAGTGTCTAAGGAGGGAGTAAGAATAGATCCAAAAATATTTGAAGCTATTCAAAAGGTCCCTTCTCCTAAAAACCTTAAGGGTGTGCAATCATTCCCTAGAGAAATTAACTTTGTCAAGAGATTTACAACTAATTTTGCCGAGATGATCAAGCCAATAATCAAGTTATTAAAAAAGGATGCAAGGTTTGATTGGAATCAAGAGGCACAAAAGGCTTTTGAGAGAATTAAACAATCAATTCAAGAGGCTCTTGTTTTAATTTCCCATGATTATTCCAAACCTTTCTCTTTGTTTTCATTTGCATCTTTTCACACCATTGCAACATTCTTGTTGTAGAAAAATGAGGAAGGGTTTGAGCACCCCATTGCATTTTTTAGTAAGTCACTACAATCAGTTGAATTAAACTATGAATTAATGGAGAAATAGGCTTATACATTAGTGAAAGAAGTCAAGGCATTCAGACCTTATTTGGTATGTGCTAAGGTCAATGCATATGTTCCTCATGTTGCAGTAAAGGACATATGGGTTCAAAGTAAAGTAGCAGGAAAGAGATGTAAGTAGATTAATAGAATTCAAGAGTTTGACTTGGAACTTCACATTACTAAACTGGTGAGAGGTTTTGGATTGGATAAGTTGATGATAGAGGAAAATATGGACTTAGTCTAGGTGAATAACGTTACCACTAGTGAAGTAATGGTTACAAACATTGAAATGTAGCCATGGTATACCAATATTGTGCATTTTCTTAAAAATGCAAGCTGCCCAAAAGGCCTAAGTGATAATCAAAAGAGGATTTTAAGGTTACAAGCTTAGAGGTATGTATTTTTGTAGGGTGACTTGTTTTGGAAGGACAAGGATGGATTATTTCTCTTATGTCTAGACAAAGGGCAGTCTAAGAAGGTTTTAAAAGAAATGCATTCTAGACTATGTGGAGAACACTATTCAGCCATAGAAACAGTTCATAAAATCTTGAGGGTTGGTTATTGTTTGCCTTGATTTTTTAAGGATACCCACTCTTTTTTTAGGAGGTGTGAACCATGCCAAAGATTCTCCAGTAAGTTGAAGTTTTCAGGTGCACTATTACTGAACCTTATGGTTGTAGAAGCACCTTTTGCTATGTGGGGAATATATTTTATTAGGGAATTTGCCTAAAAGTCCAGTGGGAGACATAGTTGGATATTGGTTTCTATAGACTACTTTACCAAATGGATTGAGGAAATTCCAACTAAGAAGGCCACAAGCACAATGGTAATTGACTTTCTAATGAATAATGTAGTTACTAGGTTTGGTGTTCCTATCAAACTAGTAATGGGCAATGCCATGTGTTTCATATCATAGGAGTTTGTTGGTTTATGCTCTGAAATGGGCATTATTGTGTCATACTCATCCCCATATCATCCACAAGAAAATGGACAAGCATAATCCAGAAATAAGATCATTTTATAGATTGTGAAGAAAACATTAGAAAATAACAAGAGAGTTTGGCATCTAAAGTTGAAGCTTGCATTATGGGTAGATAGAATTACTGTGAAAAGGGCTACATGAAAGTCCCCTTTTGAATTGGTATATGGTAATCAGTCTATGATGTTTTTGAACAATCAACTGCCAGTCTACAGGTTCATCCAACAAGAGGGTTTAGAAGTCTCTGGACCTATGCACGAAAAATGGTCCAATTGGTAGAATTGGATGAAATAAGAAGAGAAAGTCAAAAAGAGAATACCAAATTACAACAAAAATGAAGTATCTTTTTTACAAAAGATCAAGCCTTAGAAAATTCCAGCCTAGTGACTTAGTTCTTCAATGGAATGCCAGGGCTCAAGACAAGGGAAAGCATAAGAAATTCAAGTCATTATGGATGGTCCCTTATGTTATTCATCAGATCCATGGAAAGGATTCCTATTTTTTAAAGGATCTGGATGATGAAGAATGAGAATTTCTAGTGCATGGACACTTTCATAAGTATTTCTTCAACTGAAATCAAATGTTTCATGCACAGTAGCTTTGTAGTATATGTACAAGTGTGTTTTCTTCTTGTTGTATGTTTTCTTTCTACAGTAGGTTAGTGTGGATGTGGTCTGCCTCCCAGAGATCATGGATCCTTGCTATGAATTTACCTTTAAGCATCCTCAGATAGAGCCATTGTTGGGTCATGTTTTAGGTTTTCAGAGATGTTTCACTATTTGTTCTTGGTGACAAGTGAGTTGTGCCTTTGCTTCCCATAGTTTCATTGTTCCTATGAAGGTTCTCTAAGAGTGTCTAGTCTCAAAGAAATTATGTCGAAAATGTCTGGAACCCTATGCCCTAGGTTTTGTTTTCCTTTGGTAGGCTTTTTATCCTTGAATTTTCTTGGCCATGCTTTGATTCTTATGTTTTAGTGTTACCTTTTCGTGTCACTTAGGTTCCCCTTTCTGCACAAGGTTATTATTTCTCTTTGTATCTCCAAGTCTCGTAAGGTTGGGTGTTAAGTATAAAAGATCCAGAGATTAGGTGACAAAGTAAAGACTTAACAGTTAAAAGGTTATCTCTTAATCTCACAATGGTCGATAGTTAGTTCTTAACATCTAGAAACTTGGTGAAGTGCTTTCTCCAAGTCTCATGATATTCAACAGTGATGTCTAAAAATTCAACGACCTAGCAACAAGGCTTTCTCTAGGTCTCCAAATGTTTGGCAGTTAGTTCTTTTTGTCTAGCAATCTGGCATAGCAGTTATCTCTCTAGATCTCATAAAGAAATGGTTAAGTCATGAGGGATCTTGAGATTAAGCGATAAGGGTAAAAGACTTAACATGTAGCAATTATCTCCAAATCTCATAAAGTGGTGGTTAAGTCTTAATAGATTTGAAGATTGAGAGATAAAGTGAATGACTTAACATGTTATAGTTATCTATGGATCTTGTAATGTTTGATATTAATATTTTAACATCTGGTGACCTGGCGAAAGGGTTATCTCCAAGTCTCATGATGAAGTGGCTATGTTGTTTAACATATGGAGATCTAGCAATAAAGGTTAAAAAAAAATAGACAAACGGTTATCTCCCAATCTCATGAAGTCATAGTTATGTCTTAAAACATTTGGAGATTGAGCGACAATCATAGATGATGATAAAGATCAAGGGCTAGCATTGAATCTCAAGAACTTGCCTGAGTTAAGTGAAACGTCCAGTGACCTAAAGATAAGGTTATCTCCCAACCTCAAGATAAAACCATGGTTATAATAAACATTTAGAGATTACAAGATATGTCTTGGTCATTCAATCTTGAGATATAACCATGGTCAAGCTAAGCATTCAGAGATCATGAGATGATTGGTTACCGCGTGATCTCTAGAAGGAAGTATGGTTAAGGTCTCATGGCGATAAAAGAAATAGAAAGATCCTAACGTTAAAGTACATAGTTGAGTAGGAAAAAGTGAATAAGTAATGGCCAATCAGTGTACAATTAGGGTTTTTTAACAGTTTTCAAGGGTTTTAAATAAAAATGATACAATGATGGCATTTTGGCCTACTTTTCAAGAATTAAATGTACTTGTCAACCTCACATGCCATGGCTAGCTAAAATTTGAAATTGGTTACACACAAAGTGAATGCTGAAGTGATTGAGGAAGGATATTCTATGATCTAGACAAGTTATTTGCATTCATTGCTAAAGGCTATAAAGACGAGACACTACCTTCTCTTATACTTATCATATTTTTAGCGAGCTATGATTAAGAAGAGCATTTGCAAGAAGTGATTTAAGAAGAGTATTTTTCAGATCAGAAGGTATTTAGAGCCAACAAGATGAGTCAACCAAAGTCTAGCAAGGTCTCATCCAATTAGGGGATTAGAGATTCAGGGGAAGAACAAAAGGGTAAGCATAATTTTTTAGAGGAGTTTGTTACTCTACTCCTAGGGTCTACACAAAACAAAAAGGTTAGTGATGAAGCCTTCTTTGATAATTTGTCAAATTGTAGAGATTCGATTACTCCATCTTTCTTAGGGTACCATTTCTTTAATTATTTTTATAGCAACCAAGTTAAGAAAATCTCAGTCTGCAATGCCTGGAAGTTAGGAATGGGAAAGATTATTGTCCCAGATGTGTTCCTAGATGTAGAATTGTTAATTGAGTTGGCAAGGAAGTATGACCCTGTGTCAAAGAAAATTAGAAAAAGTGATCAATCTTCCCTAGTCACTCTTGATAGGGGATCCTTGATGAAGGCCTTTGGCACCTACTTTTCCTCTTCCACAAAAAATGACTTGGGCAAGGAGAGGGAGAAGTATAAGAAACAAGTAAATTTGGTAAAGACCCTCCTCCCAAATTTTATGCAAAAAATGAGTAAATATATAGCCCCTCTACCTAGCCACATGAATGCACCATATGAGTTCAAGGACCTACACTTTTACTTGAGGTATTTAGCATATGGGTTGTGCAGAGTATTGGGTATGGATAGAGATGCAAAGAGAATGCCTACAGACCTACTAATGATTATTCTTGACATCCAGAACTCCCATGTCAATACCAACTATGATTATATTCAGTATGTGATAAATCAGATGCATGAGGATCTAATAAGCATCAAGGAGAAAAAGCAACCCAAATTTATGCATTATTCCTTGTTAATGCACTTAATCTTGTTCCATAATATTGAAAATATGGATGTGCACGTGTTGAGACCAAGAACAATGGTGAATGGTCAACCAAATCATGTGAAGCTATGGTTGAGGGTATGAAATTACACCTCAAATGAGCATGAGTTCTATGGATTTCAAAATTGGATTGTCCATCCAATTCTCAATTTTCTTGGGGTCAATATCACAAGACTATATGTCAGGGTTCTTAGGCTTCTAAGCCCATGTGAATATGTGGACAAATGGTCTCTAGACCATAACTGGGATGACTTCTACTTTGGGAAGACCTTCACTTTGATCTGAGTATATGGATGTCCTCAGCCCCCACATGTGCTACCAAAATGTGTGCCCCCAAGGGTTGATCTCATGGAGTTTGTCTGGCAATTAGTGTGGAAAGATCAAGAGCATCTGGCTCCCAATAGAAAAGAGCCCTTTACCCCTAGACAGTTCAAAATAAATGAGTTTACCATCAAAAAGATGGATTTGATTGAAATCAACAAGTCATCAAATCAGTTCAAGATGAGCACAGTTGAGTATAGGTATGTTGATCCTGAAGAATTCATCAAGAATGACAAGAGGTTGTTGATTCCCAGCATTGGTATCATCTGGGAACATGATGGATGTGATGAAGAAGATGTCATTAGGAATGTCCTAGATGAGGAAGAAATTGAACAGAGATTGGGGAAGTTCTGGGACCCGAAGAACTTAGAGGCACAACTGAAAAAAAAAAAGTAGGAATTATCTTTGGAGGATTTTTCCCTGGCCTTCCCTACCTATCTATAATTAATAGGATGATTGGAATGTACAATACTTTGTACGATCAGTGTGAGGCCCAATTGGAAGAGAAGCCGGAAGTTCCAAAAGAATACTCATCCTTTGAGTATGAAGAAGACAGTGAGGGATTCTAAGAGAAGGATAGCCCTCCTCAAATGACTAAGCCGCATGTCTTGGATCAAGGACCAAGTGTCCCTGAAATAGAGGTAATAAGTGAGCCTCCACAAAAAACAAAGAACAGAGGTGGGAGAGTCCTCAAGGCATAAGGGGTCAGATAAGAAAATTGATAGAGTTGTTGCACTAGTTCCTGGTAATAGGACTTATCATCATCAATTAAGGAAGAGTATTAGAGAAGGAAAGAATTTGGAGACTCAAGAGGAGGTGGAGTTGCCCCTCCAGATGTTCAAAGATGAGAGAGAGCTATATCAAGAGGAGTTGTTGAGTGATGATGATTTCATCAAGAGTGATGAATGCAAAAACTTTCTTGTTTGGATAAAACAATAGGAAGTAGGTAGCCAACTTCAAGTGACTCAAGTGACTGATGGCACTGACCCTAACAATGAGGCTTTACAAGCCCTTGCAACATATGACCCCAATTCTGATAATATTACTATAGAAGAGGCTAGGAAATTGGTAAAGTCTAGTGGGATGTTGCTTGTCCTAGGATGGGATGTGACTTTAGCCTTCATCATTGACCAAATCAGAAGGCAACCAGAGGCTCAATTGTCTTATGAGACCCAAATATGGGAGATGATTAAAGGCTATGGATATGACCCTAGGTCTCAAACACTTTCTATGTGGTCCTTAGCTCCAAGGACACAAAAGCCTTCCCTGATCAATGTTGCAGAGAAGATGGAAGGAGATAAAATAATTTGGACAGTGCAAAACACAATAGACCTTGAAGTCTCCAAGGCTTTCACTCACTTTTCTCATCTGAATGAGGCCAAAACTACATAATTTTCTAACTAATATGGGAAATTTTTTAAGGAGACAATTGCCTTGGCTAAGGACAAAGAAAAGATCTTGAAGAAGATCAAGGTTTTGGAGGAAGAACTAGAGGAATTAAAAGTCAAGTTAGAGGAGGCATCAAAGGCCATTCCCCCTCCAGTTCCTGAGATTGAAGTTGTTGTGCCTCTAGTAACAAAGGATCCTGCTATGTCAATTGATAAATCAGACAAGGACAAGAATGAGGTTACACTCAGTGCCTTAGCCAATATTGTGCAACATAGATTTGAAACAATTAGAGGAAAAATGGATGCAATCCATGATTCATTCAATTTGTTGCACAAAATAAATGGATATGTAAAGGAATTAATGACAAGTTTGGAGCTATTGTTTAGCACATGGTCATGTAGGGGCCCATTATTAAAGAAATTGGAGGTGTTGCAACCTCATAGGGTAGATATCCCTAAATCAGTCAGTCAGGTTGGAGAGATGATTGAATTGATTGATGCAACCTTATCATTCTTTAAGAGAAAAGAAAACCAGGTGAGATCAAGGATGGACATGTTTATTCCTAACTTTAGCAAGTACATGCCTCCTATACACAAGGAAAATAATTAAATAAAAGGTATTGATGAGTGGAAGAATGATTTGAATGCATTGGATGACATGTTCAAGGTTGAAACTAATTGTACAAAGTTTTTTGTTGACACTAGGGCTATAACTGATTCTAGATGGGATAGGAAATTAAAGCAACTATAGATCTTGAAGAATTTAACATGGCCAATAGAGGAGGAGGTTGCACTATGGGACAAAAGTACAAAGCCCAAGAAGAAGAAGAAAACTACATTGGATTTGGAGGCAATGGAGGAGGACTGAGAAACACCTGGCACCTAATCAATGAGCACAGGGAGGGTAACTATCATAAAAGGATAATGTATGTTAGTTAGTTAGGTGGTCATTATCCACATAACTACTTTTAGAATTTACCTTGAACATTTGTAGATGAAGGTGCCACATGTTGAAGATTCAGAATGATTGTAAAAAGATATTTAGGCTTTTTCCTCGACTGATAAAAATAATGTAACTATTTTTTTTCCTCTAGTGTCTTTCGCTTTCCTAGACATTTGAAGCTTGTTGCATCCTTTCTCTGAGGATTCCAAGATGGCTAGTGATTTCTATAAATAGCAGGGCTTTGTATTGTAAGGAGGATGGTGAAATTATAATTGTAAAGAGAGTTTTAGATCTAGAGTTTTGTTCTGGGAATGTTTGTCATTTTGAGTGTATTGATACAGAGAAGTTTTAATGAAAATATATTGGAACTCCTTTGCACATTTATGATGTCTTCTTGTGTTAATTTTGAGTTTTCATGTATTGAACTTGTAAGGCAATTTTAATACATCATTGATAAGGTGAATTGTGAGATTATTCTTAAGTTTCTTTCAAGGGAAGGGTAATTCTTAAGGGTGGTTTTAGAGGGTTCAAGATTTATATAAGAATCTAATGTCTTAGTGTGAGAATGAGAGGAATGATTTGTAAGGAAATTCATTTGGGTTCTAGGTATGTTTAATTTGAAATATTTTTGTAAATATATGCTCATTTGACTCTTTGCCCTGGAATTAGGCACTGGTCTAAACTTAATTTGCAGCTATCATAATTAATCTTTAAATGATAATTAATCTTTCAACTTATGTTTGAATAACTTAGATGTTTATGATTTGTGTTGAAGAACACAGATAACTATTGTTGATTCTTTGAAGAATTGAGTCCATTAGGTATACCTGCATGAGCTTAGAGTTCGAAGTGAAGAAGGACAAGTATCCTAATACCTTAGTGTTTATTATTGTCAGATGCATCTTTGGGTCCATAGAGTTATGCTTTATATTTGTAATTAACATTTGCAATCAATTTAAACACTAACAAATACTCAAATGGAAAGTCAACAAAAGTAAAATAAGGGTCAAATTTTAGTAAAACGATGAACAAATATACTCAAATTTGCTTTAAAAGGGGACAAAATCTTGCCAAAAGCTGCACAAATTTTTTTCTAAACTCACACATTACATTAGTGTATCAAAATATTTGTCAACTATCAGTAAATCTTGGTAAAATCTCATTTTCCTAATGGTCAAACTTAGTCAAATAGTGTTTTATTAACACTAAATTGATTTTAATCAAATTCTAATGGATTCTAAACATCTTTTGCTTGATAAAAATCAAGTTTTTACCAATTACACATCTTCATCAATGCTTTAAATAAGGATTTCATCAAATTTCTATTTCGATTTCATTCCCAAGGGGGCATATAATCATACCTAAAATCAATCATTTCTCTTATCAAATCCAATCAAGGATTCAAATCAATCAAATTTTTAACAATAGGGGGATGACAGTTCTCTTCAATGAA
Organism: Chamaecyparis obtusa; assembly: GCA_027943335.1. Classification (NCBI taxonomy): domain Eukaryota; kingdom Viridiplantae; phylum Streptophyta; class Pinopsida; order Cupressales; family Cupressaceae; genus Chamaecyparis; species Chamaecyparis obtusa. The sequence goes on along the minus strand of BSBK01001162.1, from coordinate 625,547 downwards.
TTTAGGATTGTTGGATAAATAACTTCATTAAGAACCATATCAAGTTGATTATGTGTGCCTAAATCAAATCATCTTACAAGTGATTAATTTTATCACACCAAATCAAGCTGATTATTATGTCATATCAAATACTTTTGATATCTTTCTGACATTGATCAATTCCATTGCTTCAAATCAAATTGATAATTTGTCATCGTCATTATCTCTCATATATTTAGTTTCATCACATCAAATCAAACTAAATATTTTGATTAGCTCTTATCGATCTTCGTCCAATCAAGCTCGGAGTCAGTATGGTCTGTTCTTGCACAATCAAGTTTATAATTGATGTCTTAAAACTTTCAATCACATTAAATTTCATTCAATCAGCCTAGAAATTATTGAATCTTGAGTGGTTTCATCACTCCATATCAAATTTCTTTCGAAATCAACATCATGTATTCTTTGAATCAACACGCTACTCGCACATCGATTCAAAGAGGAACAATGTAATCACCCTAAAATGGGATAATAGAACCAAATACCCTATTTGTCCTAATTCAAGACCAAAATCCTAATTATGCTAGTTTGATTATCTGATTACTGACATAATTCATCAAAATCAATGAAATCCCTAATCAAGCATCAAATCATCACTAATTAATCAATAATCCTATTAATTATCCTTGGCATGAATTAATTAAATCAATCTCACTTAAATACATGGCTAAGGTAATTAATTAAAATCAATTAATAAAAGGCTCTAAAATACATGTCACCTCTCAATGGACAACAAAGATAAATGCAGCCAATCAGAGGCTAGGCACTTGGATCACTCACATGGATCAAGGGAGAATTAATATTAGCCATTCCTCTCAAAGTGAATTTCAACTGTCGAATTCCATAATCTTTCTATAAAAGAGAATTTTCAAAGCTCACAAAATATAGTTAATTTGCATTCATACTTACATGCTGTCAATTTCAATTCCTAGCTTAATAACATTGTCAATTCATAGCTTAAATAATCTCAGTTTATTAATGAACTCATGGAATTCACTAGTTTAGCTTCATTTTATCATGCTTAGGTAATTTCATTCAAATCTATCATTCTAGTAGTATAATGTCACTGATTAGGATCCAATTCTATGATAAAATCATTGATCTTAATCACACTCTTGCTAGTTAGAGAGAAATAGGAAACTTTTGTTTTGTTTTGTTTCTTCTAACTTGATTATTGACTAATCATATAATGTCCTATTGAAGTGTTGTGTTGTAGGTTTCAAGTACAATAAATCACACACACACACGTCTTAGAGTAGTGGTTGACATAGGTATAACTGGTGATAGTGATACATTGAAACAAATATCCAAATATAATAATGAAGAAAACCAGAGATGGACATGAATGAAAAAGGTATGCATTATAGTGAATATAGTATCCATGTCTTGTAAAGAGAAAAAGGAAATAACAGGTTTGTCATGATGTAAGAGGTTGTTGTTGTGATGAAGCAAAGTAGCAGGGATGTGAAGAGTAATAAAATTATATGAAATACAATAACAAGGAAATGGAGAAGTGACCTTATGTGGTGAATGCAACAAATAAAAGTGATAAGCAATATCCATGCCAACTAAGGTTTGTAGAATATCTAGAGGGTATGGATCCCAAAATGGCTGAGTATAATAACAAAGGAAAGCATGTTGATTTGTAATAAAACCCTCAAGGAAAAATATTCATGTTTATGAGGAAAACATTAGTCAAAGAGTGTGTAAATACATGACAATGCCCCATATTTAAAGAAATATAGAGCTCTAAGCCTAGGTATGAAGTAAATAGGAAAATAACTCATCATTTTGTATTCACGTAGCTATCACAGAGAATGAACAACAAATTTTTTGTTCAAAGAGCATTGAACATGGAGAAAATACATAGAAAAGTTAGGGAATTTCTCTTTATCTCTTTGCAAATGGAGGTCATGGCACTGATTAATGACATACGTATAATGATAGACAAATTTGTGAAAAATCTTCAAACCTTCATAAAAACGTGGCAATCCTCAAGGCGGAGCAACAAAGAAGAAAAGAATGAAAATGATGCATGAAATAAAAGTTGTGTTCTAATTAGGGTTTTGTTTACCCTAGGTCATTGGTCAAGGGATTTTTTCCATTTATTCTACAATAAGCTATTCCTTCAACTAATACCCACAAGGGTATTAGGTATTTTTTCCCTTTTTATTTTTTGCACAAGTATAACATATTATAAATATTTTGTAAATGTTTTATTATAAAACACTTAGTGAATATTATTTTTGGTACAAAAGTAAATAATATGCTTTGATGTATGAGTCAATATCTATATGACTGGAGATCTATAGGAAGAAGAAAAACAAGCATATTTGATCAGTTTATTGGTAGTTCAATGTCAATTCAAGATCCCCTTGGGTTATGCATATGTTAGGGAGCCTTTTAAAGCAGTTAACTTCATGTTTCTAGCAATTACACCCCTATTTTTTGGGATTTTCATATGAGCTTGACCCATGAGATATTTTGCATCTTGAAGGAGAAAACAAGGCTGGAGCTTCAATTTAGGTACGTATCAAGGAGATCATCCTAGTTGAAGTTCAATTTCTCATCTAGTTATTTTTTCTTTCTGGAGCATGTACTATAGATTCTCAAAGCTCTTTCATGCTTAAGGACAATATTTTAGCTCACATTTTGTGTGTTTTGTAGCAGAAACCCTCCTTTATTTTTAATAAAATAGTAGATTTTTCCTTTTCAATACTTCTTGGTTTGTGTTATTGAATGGATGATTTGATGAATTTTTTATATTTATATTCAAAATCCTTTGATTTGTCTTATTCAATAAAAAATTAAAGTAAGAAGATACATGGTAGATGCAAGTATTGAAATGTGTTAGTTGATTTTAATGGTTTGTAGTTGTGAAAACTAGTTGGTTTTCCTTTATGAAAGCATTAGGTCTAGCCCTTTCAAATAAATACTTATACACCACATGTTTAGTTGAGTTGTGAGAGTTTTAGGGTTATTGGTTGAAGATTTTGTGAGTTAAATAGGTTGCAGATCTTAGTTAGCTTTTAGTGCATTGCCTCCTATTATAATAGGTTTCATTTCAAGTGCACTTCCTTTTATCCCTTTTCCCTCTCAATTTAGTTTTTAGGATATCAAAAGGGGAGCTAACTCATAATTCATAGGTTTGCCTCCACAATGAGTAACCCCCTTGCTCAGAGATGTTCCCATGTTGCACAAGATTGTTGAGTTTTTGGGCTCAACTCTCGATTGCAAATCCATGTGACAACATGAGCAGTGAAAATAAAATCCTTAAATAATGAAATTGAAACACTCAAACAATGAACTCAAAACTCTCAAAACCAATAATAATAATTAAATTGAAACCCTTAAACTATAACATTAATAATGAAATTGGAAACCCTTAAACAGTAAAATTGAAACCCTTAAACCCTAACATTAACAATGAATTTGGAAACCCTAAAACAATAAAATTGAATCTCCTAAATATTTAAATTGAATCCCTTAAACATTTAAATTGAAACTCTTCAACGTTGAAATTGAAACCCTTAAACCCAATTGAAATTATGAAATTGAAACCCTTAAACCTAGTAGTGGAAATGAATTGAAAACCCTTAAATAATGAAATAAAAACCCTTCAACCCAATATCAATAGTGAAATTGAAGCCATTCAACAATGCAATTAAAATCTATAAATCATAATATTGAAACTCATAAATGCAAAATTGAACCCTTAAATAGTGAAATTGAAATACTCAAATAGTGAACTTGAAGCCCTTAAACCCAATAATAATAGGTAAATTGAAACCCTTAAACCATAACATTGATATTGAAATTGAAAACCCTTGACTAATAAAATTGAAACCCTTAAACCCTAACATTAATAGTGAAATTGAAGACCTTAAACAATGACATTGAATCCTTTAAACAAATGAATTGAAACCCTTAAACATTGAAATTGAATTCCTTCAACCCAATATTGACAGTGAAATAGAATCCTTTCTTTTCATGCATTGTTAGTTCCTTTTATGCTTTGTTCTATAACATTAGCTTGTTTCATTACAAAATATTTGATTTCCTTATCCAAAGTTTTAATGCCTTTGATAATCCATTTAGTAGTGAATATTTTGATATGTTACATGAAGTCCTTGATGACTTCATCTCTAATAAATCTTACTATGTGCCTCCTAAACTCTCTTTTTGTCAAAATTTAATTAGTTTTATACAAGGATTTAAGGTTTATAATAATCCCCTTTATGAGCCAATCAATGATTCCTCTCCCAAATATTATCTCCCTCATGAGGACTTATTGATACAAGAACCTTATTTTAAGCCTTCTCTAAATGATATCCCTATTTGGGATGAGCTATTCGAGAATGGTTTTGATTATTCTCTTGGTATGTACCTCCCTCATGAGACTACCTTTGTGAAAGAGCATGATTTTATGATGAAAAAGAGTGATATGATTGATAATTCCCTTAATGATGTTGAATTAGGTGTGGAAAGGTAAGTTCTAAGAGGGGAGGGGTGAATTAGTATTGTAAAACACTTTTAAACTTATTTGAGATTTCTTCACAATCATTTACTGATTCCTTGATATTTTCATGCATCACATGAAATAAATAAAATATGTAATCATCAACACATAACAAAAATATTTGGTATCACATAAATCCTTGTTAGAGGATAAAAACTATGGTGGGGATGACACCTACAAGACTTCACTACTGCAGAATAAATTTTTCTCGACTAGAGCTATAATGCTTGGCTATTTCTAATAGCTTACCCTGTTAAGAGTATTAACCTAGTTAAGAGTCTAAAGACTAATAAGTATACTCTGTTAAGAGATTTCACAATTCTAATCTAAGAATTGTACCTAGTTAAAGGATTTACAATTAAGATCTGCTAGGATCTTCTCGGTTAAGAGACTTTACAAAATCCAATTACTCTTTAATCAGTAACAATAAAATGTCTATCAAACTCACATTAATAAATGCTATTCAGACTCTATGTGCTCAATAACTTATTACCTCATACTGTGTATCCCTCACACTATCAATTCAGTACTTGATAGATCTCAATCTTTGACTGTTCTTCAATGTTATGTTACTTGGTGTCTTCACTGCTTATTACCTTTTTCTCTTATCTACTTTATACATGCAATCTCCTCTTGTATTCATATAATCCTTAACCACCATACTGATCTTCATACTCTGATTTTCTTATATACAATTTTTGAAGCGGTGCTAGGAGTTCTAGAATCTTCATTTCAAGCGGTGCTAGCATTGGGTACTCCTCCAATGCATATTCCATCCTTAATTCTCATTATCGAATCTCACCTTGTAATAATTATATTTTAATCTCTATTATTCTATTATATGATCTCCTCAAGATTGGTAAACTATTTTCTATTTGGTATCTAGGTTCAATGCACTTAGAATTTCTACTAGTGTCGACTTATTTTGCTCGATAACACATTTTCCATAACTCGATAACTATCTTCTCTTCTCAGTTTGGTACTTAGTATAACTTGGTTCTAGGTGCTTGATTTTGCCTTGTTCGGTGCTTGTGCTTGCTTCTTCTTTACCGAAATTTCATGTATACTTATTTCCTTTACTGAATGACTTTCTATGCTTTACTGACTTGTCTTTTCTTCCTTACTAAATGAATTTGACAAACATTATAACTTCCTCATAACTAATGGCAATAAAATCAACTCTTAGGAGTATCAATATCCCCCTTTGGAATTATTTTGGTATGTTTGTTAAAAACCTTCAAAAACTTCAAAGTCATTAAAAATATATCTTCAAAATTTGTCCTTGTCCATTCTTCTTTCTCAATAAAACTTATTACTCCCCCTAAAGTAATAACTTTGGTACATCTCCATACTATATACATAGTATTTTGCATACTTATTTTTTTCTATATATTCCCCCTTATATATCTATTCCCCCTTGTTTGGAAAAATAAAATCTTAATGTATATTTCCCCTTTTTTAAGAAAAATGCCAAAATATGTACTTACTGCTTATCCGATGTGGGGATCTTATAAAAAATGATTTTGTAATTCTCTTATGCATCATTGAATGATGCCTTCTAGGTATCCTTCAGTGTCTGCAATACTATTATTTTCTCACTAATATCTTTTGTAAGACTAGCCATACTAGCACTTACATCTGGTATGCTAACTAAGTCTTTAGCCTTTTGAATTTGTCTTTGCACTGATTCTATGTTCGGTATCAAAATTATTTGGAGTTCTAATAGATCCTTCCTTATATGATTCTCCTCCTTTCCCAATTCAAATTGCACTACCATCAAGTGCTTTAGCCTCTCATAATATTATGTTATTTTCCTAGGCTCAGTAAAAATCTTAGATAATAGCTTGGTGAGCTCTTTTTCCACATTATTGTTATTTTCTTTTATATCCTTTGTAAAATTAGACATTAAACAAATCTTTTGAAATAATGAAAGAATGGATTGTAGTTCTTGTTCTAGTTCATTGGTTAACTCTGAAATAATTACCTTATCTAAAGAAACTAATTGAATAACTTCTTCAATCACCTTTGTCTCCATATCCTTCTTGTGAAATTTCAGCATAAAATCGGTTGTCTTAGTTCATGGTTGATTAATCTGACTAACAATTTCTCTCAACTGACTATATATTTATGCTTTCTCATTTATTATAGCCTCGGGTATAATCTCATTCAAAATACTTTTAATTTTCTCCAAAATATATGTTTTCTGTTACTTAGCTATAAGCTTGTCTTGAGCAGCTTTCCTCTTTAACAAGTCACCAAACTCAGAGAGTTCCTTAGGGCTAATGGTTGTGTAATCAACCTTCAGTATAACAATTACATCATTGATATCAACCTATTTTTGTCATTTTCTCTTCTTTGACTTTCCCTTTGAACTTGATGCCTTCTTTGCATCTGATTGAGTAGATGTCTCGTCAGTTTTATCTTCCTTTTCTTTATTCTACTCTTCTTGTTTTGATTATTCCCTCTTCTCTTGTTTATCTTCTTTATTTTCTTGTTTTTCAGCTTTCTTCTCTTGTGTTTCCTCTTTCTTCTCTTCTACCTTTTCTTTCTCTTTCTCTGGTTCCTGTTGTTGTCTAGTAGTCTTGGTGGGGGTCACTGACTCTTCATTATGACCTTGAGTGGATTCGGTCTCTATAGTTTTCTCCCCAGTCTCTTTAGTATCAGTATCTTTGGGTGGCTCAGTAGGAGTCTCAGCTTTAGTAGGTGCATCATTAGTCACCTCTATCTTTGAAAAATATAATACTTGGACAATAATAGGATCTTTTGTTAACAATCTTATTGTGGTCAGAATCATCTATATCTATATCTTCTGTCTCTATGGCCTCGATTGTCATGACATTTTCATCATCTTTCATTGTGTCATTTGGATCTTATTTAGTGATATCTTCTATGATGAATTCTTCTTGATTTGTTATTAATCCAATTGGTTTGGATGTATCCTCTTGTATTTTAATTCCTTCAATTGTCAGTTGTTCTATAGAAAAGATCTTTCTCCAAAGATCATCGATGTCTTTTTGTACTTCTTCTAGTTGACCGACCATAATGCTTAAAGCTCTGCCTTTTACCAGAAATCTTGTTGAATATTCTTTTAGTGTATCTTGTATTCCTTTCTTTGTCAAGTCTGGAACAATAATTGCAAGTGATCTCTCTCTCATCTCTTTCTCGGTAGAAAGAGCATATTGTTATCTAGCATCTATTTTCTAATATAACTCTCCTTCTAGATATTGTGCCACTTCAATTGGTATCATCCTAAACTTATGTAGTGTGGTAATGACTATCTCTTTAATCTTATCCTTTTCCTCATCAGTCCTTGTTTCATACTTTAATTGTTGCATGACTTTAAGTCCACCATACTTTTTAAGTGTCTTGAGAAAATCTTCAAGACTTTTCATCCTCTTACTCGGTGTAAACTTAAATTGTGACAAGTCATCCGACTTAGTATTACTCTCTTTAGTAACTTTAATTTTCTTCTTGGCCTACCAGTAGCCTTTTTTTCTCTAACATAATTTTTTGTCTTCACTGGTTCAACTTCTACTTTCTTATTCCCTCTCGGTGTAGAGGTAGACCTTGTAGATGGTCTTACACCGGTTGGACTAAGGGTTTATTTCTTAACTTTTATTTTCTTCCCCTTGATTTCTAAAGGCTTAGCAACTTCTTCATCTTCAACATCAATAATGCCTAAGCTCTCAGATAATGCACTTATCATTTTACTTGTTTTCCTAATTGCTTTCAGTATCAATATACCTGCTCTTACTTCTCCTTAACTTCTTCATAATTTCCATACCGAGTTGAACTTCTATCATCTAATTTCTCCAATAATCCTTTTATTTGAATAGTGGCTACATCTATATTCATCTCATAGCCCATCAATGGTAACCACTTAGTTCTAGGTTCTACTGCCCTTATGATAAAAACATCAGTATCAACTTCAAAACAAAGTTCATCCTTATACTCCTCCACTAATTGAGGTGGAATTATATACCTCTTATGCATTCTAGATTGAAAATTTCTAAAATAATCATCCATGATAACATTAAAAGTATCACCCATGCCTTGAATAAATTCACTCATCTGATAATTAATGGGTTTATCTACTTTCCATGTAACTTCACCGACTATACGAAATGAGTTTTGGAAGTAAAAGAATATACATACCAATAGTGGTCCAAAATTTAATGTATTTTTCTTTGCTTTCTGAATGGTATTCATGTTGTCATCTAGTTGTTTCAATAGTATCTCGCACAAGTCAATCTTCATGTCCTTTTTGACAATTTTGTAGGCAATGTCTACAGCTCCACAGGGTACACTGTCTACCCGAGATGATTGGAATATCCCATATGATATGATATTTGATGTGAACTTTAATTCATGATCCTCAACTATAGATAATTTTAGTCCTTTTCCATCCCAATTAGCTTTGGTAAGCTCACATAGTGTGTTCTTATCTCTCTTCTTGTAAGCCCTCGGTCTATCACCAACCGAAAATCTTGTTACAATATGTAAAACATCCTTTTTTATTTTCACTGGCCCATCAAGCCACATAAACTAATCATGTAATCTACTCAATACAATTCTCATCCATTCATGTTTTAAAACTGTCAGTACATGCATTTCATGGACCAAACCCTTAGTCGGCAAGTGTGTGTGATCGCTCTTCAAATTTCCATTAACACATAAGTTCTTGTAAGATGTATCAATCTATCCCTGACATATATCTTCAATTTTGTAGTGAATGAAGGTGCGAACATCTTCAATCAATATGACTCTTGGTAGGATCAACGATAGGGCTCTAGTTTTGTCAATTTCCATTGCAACGACAGGATGAAGCTTATACTTCATATTTACGGGGTTTATCTTCTCAACTAAAACTAGTTTTTGCAACTTTGGTGCCATTGTGATCTTGAAATACTTCAACAAATACTAGGGTTCAAATAGAATAGTAATAGAATCTATGAATTTAGCTCAGCGAACACTATAAATACCTCAAATGATCTTGTAGATGTTCATAATGCTCAACTGAATGCTTAGAATCACTCTTTGATCTCGTCTTTGTCAATGCTCAAAGGTGCTCGCAAAAGTGTAAAGTGAAAATGAGTTATCAAACCCTCTATTTATAATTTTTCCTTTAGGTTAGGGCTTCCAATGGCTATAATATACATTTAATACTTCTTAACTAACTTTATTTTACCATTAACCGAACTACACTTTGCTTCACCAAATGCAACAAAATAGCTCAAACACTTTACCGATCAACATATAAAATGATAACTTTACAAATCATATCCAAATGCATCTTAGTATGTTGATATGGATCTTTGCACTAATTCTAGGAACTGATTTAAGATAATCTTTAGGTTATCAACTCATATTCATACCTTTGACCGATTAAGTGAAGATGGGTGCACCCGATCTAGAGGATGTGTTACCATCACTAGTTCCCAATTCTATTCCATCATCTTGTGACTTCCTTCTCTGAGTCTTATTCATTTTCTCTCTAATCTCATCAATGTTTACTTGAGTCTTTTCACTTGGTTTCTCCTCGGTTGATTCATTATTTTGGCACCTACAATCCTTAGCTAAGTCACTGACTCTATGACAATGGAAATAAGCCATTCTAGTTTTTCTCTATGATTTCTTGTTGTTCATTCCATGCATCCTAAAGCAGTTTGCAATAATGTGACCAAATCTTCCACATGCAGTACAAGAAATCCTTGTATTATAATCACATGGTATAGTAGGTCCTTGTCAGTTGTTGTCAACATTTTGTCAGTTAGGGGCCCATTTCTCATTTTTCCTTTGTGACCTTCATTCTCCAAATTTATGACCATATCTCTTGTAGTTTTTACAGTAACCTTCAAATATTGGTTTCCTTGAATTGTTCACAACTCTTGATCTATATTTAAATGCCTTATGTCCATACTTACCGCAATTATAACAATGACCTTTGAACTTAGGAGAATTTAGTGGATTACCTCTCTTACTTCTACATATATTTGTTGTGTCTTGGTTTCCCACAATTGATAACATGTAAGCTTCTTTGACTTTAGTAGGGTAGCAACTTTGTCTCAGTTGGTTTCTTGTTTGGAGGACTCACCCTTCTTGGTAGTATTGTTTGCATTGTAACCGAGTCCAGAAGTGTCATTTAGTTGCCTTTAATTTCTTAGTTATTCATCCAAAATCTTCAATGCTTCTTCATTTCTTTTCAAGACTTCATTAGCATCTCTCTTAGATTTCAGATTGTTTTTTAAATGTTCATTCTTAGATCTTAGTTCTACAATTTCTCCAACTTTCCTTGCAACATCTTGATTTACAATAACAAGTTGATATGTCAAGTTGTAGTGCATTTGTGTCAACCTCATTATTTCCCTATCTTTCTCATCTAGTATTGTATTCATTTGTCTTCTCTCTTCTTCAACACTTCTTTTATCATCCTCAACTTTTCCTTTTTGTTCCATGATCTCACACGTCCTTACTGACAGTTCTTCTTGTTCTCTTTTCAATGTGTTCACCTGATCAGCTAGATTCTTATTCTTTTCAGATAGTTTTGATATGATTGCATCATATTCATCAGATATGCTTCCCTCTAATTATTCTTCAAGTTCCTCAATTTGATCTTGAGTATATTTCAATTGATGTGCTAGTTCTTTCCTTTTGTTGATTGAATTTTTCAATTTTCCATTCAATTCTTCAATTTTCTCATTGGCCATATTCATTTCCATTTCCATTCTATCAATTATTCTTTTGTACTCGTAGCTTTCCATCTTTATAGATCTTTCCTCTCAAGTGACTAAACTCCTTAATAAGAGACTGAGCTCTGATACCAATTGTTGGATTAGGTGTGGAAAGGTAAGTACTGAGAGGGGAGGGGTGAATCAGTATTGCAAAACACTTTTAAACTTATTTGAACTTTCTTCACAATCATTTACTGATTCCTTAACATTTGCACACATTGCATGAAATAAATAAAACATGTAATCATTAACACATAACACAAATATTTGGTATCGCATAAATCCTTGTTAAAGGATAAAAACTATGGTGGGGATGACACCCACAAGGCTTCACTACTGCGAAAAAAAGTTTTGTCGATTAGAGCTACAATGCTTAGCTATTTTTGATAGCTTACCTTGTTAAGAGTATTAACCTGGTTAAGAGTCTAAAGACTACTAAGTCTACTTTGTTAAGAGATTTCACAATTCTAATCTAAGAATTATACCTGGTTAAAGGATTTACAATTAAGATCTGCTAGGATCTGCTCAATTAAGAGACTTTACAAAATCTGATTACTCTTTAATCAATAACAATAAAATGTTTATCAAACGTGCATCAACAAATGTTATTCAGACTCTATGTTCTCAATAACTCATTACCTCATATTATGTATCCTTCACACTATAAATTTAGTACTTCGTAGATCTCAATCTCTAACTATTCTTCAATTCTCTCTTACTTGGTGGCTTTACTACTTATTAACTTATGCTCTGATCTGATTTATACGTGCAATCTCCTCTTGCATTCATATAATCATTAACCACCATACTAATCTTCATACTCTGATCTTCTTATATACAATTTTTGAAGTGGTACTAGGAGTTCTAGAATCTTCATTTCAAGTGGTGCTAGCATTGGGTACTCCTCCAATGCATATTCCATCCTTAATTCTCATTGGTGAATCTCACCTTATAATCATGTGTAATCATTACATTTCAATCTCTAATATTATGTTATACGATCTCCTTGAGATTGGTAAACTATTTTCTATTCGATTTCCAAGTTCAATGTACTGGGAATTTCTTTTGGTGCCGGTCTGTTGTGCTTGATAACATGTTTTCCTTAACTTGGTAATTGTCTTCTCTTCTTGATTTGGTACTCATTATAACTTGGTTCTTGGTGCTTAGTTCTACCTCGCTCGGTGTCTGTGCTTACTTCTTCTTTATCAAAATTTCCTATTTACTTATTTCCTTTACTGAATGACTTTCTCTACTTTACAAACTTGTCTTTTATTACTTACCAAATGAATTTGACAAACATTATAACTTCATCATAACTAATGAAAAAAAAATCAACTCTTAGGAGTATCAAATGACACTTCTCCTCCTATCCTAATGAGTCATGATTTTCCTTCCCCTAAAAGTACCTTAGAATTAGAGGATGGTATCTTAGAGTCTCTCTCTTTTCCTAATGAATATTTTGAGAATAAATAACCTAATCAAGTCAATGCCATTCAATACACCCATAAAAAATAATCAGGGATTATTGTACAAATTACTATGGAACCCAATTATCATGTAATACCATACATATATAACAATCCTCAAGAGGATGATATCCTTGATGAATTTATTTCTACAAACCCAACCTTAGAACATAAGGATCCTAATCAAATTGACTCTATTCAATCTTTATTTGCTTCTTCTCTTATTTCTCCAATACAAATATGTGGACCATCAACTCTTCAAGATGATGATTGGGGAACCTTAGATTTCATACCAACATTCCATAGAAAGAATAAGACCCTTGACTTTGATAATCCAACAACTTTATTTGATAACTGTATGGATATCAATTGGTCCTCTTTAGATTTCAATCCCATTCCACCTAAAAGATACTCTTATCTTATTAATACATCAAACCTTCCTAATGAGCATTTTTGTTCAAAAGAAACTTTAGGTTTCCAACTTTCTCATTTTCTCAATCAATCTATACATTCTTCTCCCAATTTCTCCTCATAACAAGAGACTATTTTGTTTGAGCTAATTAAGGACAACTTAATTACTCTTCCTTTGAAAAATATGTGCAAAAATAGAAAACATAAACAAGACAATTATTCCATTTATGTGTTTCATCAAATTCATGGCCATAAGACTAATGAATGTTATGATTTGAAGTGTAAAATTCAAGAATTCATTGATTGTGGTATGATTCAAATGACTTGCAACAATGAATGGCACCTTTTTCATGATCATTCTACATAATATATATATTCCTATTATTTTGCTCCTCACTCTGTAACATTGCTATGCCTATCCTTTGTAGGCTCAATGTCATTTATCGTGATGCGATTTTAGGTGCAATCATACTTTGTGAGCAACATAATATTCCTTTTTCCTTTTCTCCTCACTTGGAGGGAAAGGGTCCTATTTCACTCTCCTATTTAGCTCACAAGATTCATTTTTTTGATGACTCATTTCTTTTATAAGATCACATCCTTTCTTGCATGCATTTGTTGTTTTACATAAGGATGTTCTCTTTTCAAAAGGTTGACATCCTGAGTTGCAACCTTATGCTTGCCTGAAAACACATGTCTACTATAAATGAAAATCACTTAGGGAGAATAATATATCATTTCTCTTTTCTACTTTTTAATACATCCAATATCCCTTATGGAATTACATATTTAATAGTATGTTGTTCTTTCTTGTGTGTATTTTTAACTTTACACAAGGATCTTCTCTTTTTCAGGAGATTTACATCCCAATTTGCATCCTTATGCTTGCTTGAAAGTGTGTGTCTATTATTAAAGATCTAACACTTAGGGCATATATTGGGTTTTTATTTTTTTCTCATCTATTTTCTCCTTGCAAAGGATCCACTATCTCTTTGTCAATCATATCTTTTGTACTATGATGTTCTCCCATGTATGGAATTATTGTTACAAGATCTTTCTCCTTCACAATATTAGTATGCTCCTTACAATCTCTTCCTTACTTAGAAGTGTATATCTTGTATAATTGGGGTTTACCAATAGGTAGAAATAATGTGACATCCTTCACTCTCTCATTATTTTCATGGATTTACTATTATTTCACGATGGTACATTATTTTTTGCATGAGATCCTTTATTTAATGTAAGATCCTAACATCTTTGCTTAACTACACTTTTCATGCCTCAAAGGGCATGTCTATGATTTAATAATCATTCATATCATATGTAATATAGAAAATGGAAATCAATGAGAAATCCCCACTTTCTATATACATTGGAATACAAAACCCACCCTTGGACCAAACCTGATTAACATAATCCAAAATGATGAATGGGTGCTAATGCATGATCTACATAAAAGGGGGATTTGGGTATTCCCTATATGGATAGAAAGTCTAATTATGATATGCAAAATTATGAAAGAGACTTATGTTATGACTAAAGAGATGATTACAAGCAAGATGTAATATCATATTTGATGCATTAAAATAAGTGCAAGAAGGAAATAAGAATAATGGACTCACCTTGAGGGATAGAAGAGGAAAACTAAACTTTAGATCTAGAATTGACTATCAAAAACTTGTCAGAATTGGGAACAGACTGGATCTAGAACCTTAAAACCTACTGTGTGTGTGAAAATTGTACCTAATCTGTAGACACAACACTCAGTAAAACATTAGAGGTTAGTGATAATCAAAATCGTGCAAAATTGAAATCTAATCTAACCAAGCGATTTACTGCCTTTTAATAGGTGCGAGATTGATGTTCTCAGATTGTAATCGAGATCAGTGACCTAGACGACACCTAAATGAAGGATTTGAATGCAAAAGATGGATATGAAATAAATGCAATTAAGCTATTTTTTTGGATTTTTCTATGCAATAAGAATGAATGAAAAACTGATATGAAATTAATCTATATGAAAACTGATATGCTATGCTAATCTAACAATGATATGAAATATGAATGCAAAAATAAGATTGATCTCACAAAGATGTCGATTCGCAAGAGCTTTGATTCTTCAATTCCAATTCTCCAGCGTGATTGTGCAAAATATGAGATGATTTGTGAAGAGCTAAAGCCTTAATTTATAGAAATCCAGGGCTTTGGAGGTGCATGGGAAAATCCATAAATCACTCAAATTAACTCATCTTGATTTTTGAGTTATCTGATCATGAAAGATAGTTAATTCTCAAAATCATGCAAAAATAGCTTTTTAACTCAAATTAGAGTTTAGATCAGTTTTTTGAACTCCAAAAGGATGTTGAGTTCCAAAAAGTCAATAACTTGCATTGATTTTCTGATTTGGAGTTTAACTGTTTCTTTTGAATATGCATAATAATTAAGAATTAAATAAATAAATAAAGTGATTTATCCTCAACTCAACTGATTTTTGAAATAAAATAATTAATTTATGGGTTAATTAACTATTTTACCAAACTTTTATTAAAAATTATATTATTAAATAATGACAACATGTTTTAATTAATTAAATAAGAATTTAATCAATTAAAGATAGGAATTTTGATCTATTGTCAAAATTAAATAATACAATTAATAATAGATAGAATTAAATTTAATTAAACAATTAAGTGGCAAATATTAAATCTAATTAATTAAATATGAAAATATTCAATTAATCAAACTTAGGATAAATGTGATTTATTGCCAAATAATCATTAAATTAAAGATAATTAAGATGATTAGGAATATTACTAGGAATATTCCCTGATGCAGAATTTAAGATAATCAATTATGATTCGATGATGTTTAGATGTGCCTTAGATTAGGACTTTGATGTCGATTTCGTTCGAATTGTCGATGTAGGAGATTAATGAACTTATAGCCCATTTTTGGGGTATTACACCTACAACTCCTGAGTGTGAAATTCAACTTAGTATAGAAATAGGTCAAAGTTGACCTAGTCCCAAAAAGTCAACTTATTCCTGGAAGGGTAAGGATTAATCCCTAGTTCCAAAACCCTAAGAATCTAGATCTACAACTTTTCCACCTATTCTTGTACACAAGAAAGAAGGGGAAATTGTTGTGGGGAGGGGCTTTCCTTGGTCAAGCCCCTGTATAGGAATTGACCTTGAAATTGCATGAGGAAATATAATCTAGATCTAGACATAAATTACCTTATACCTCAATGATGCAATGCCTCTATGGAGATGATCACAATTTTTGATTCAATAGATTGGACTCCAAAAAACCCAATAGGAAATCATGAAACTAAACCCTTGAATGATATATTTTCTAGTTTGTCACAATGTTGGATGGAGGAAGAAAGAGGAGAAGAAGACTTGCATTATTGATGGCTTCCTTGCACTTGACTAATTGATGGACTTGAATGCTTTATTTTCTTGAGTGCATAATAGTATGCTTGATAATGCTTGCATGAATATGTCTCTTGATAATGAATTGTAGGTGTGAAAATGAGAGGAAAAAACCTCCTTTTATACACATTTTGGAGTTCAAATTCATGAAGTTTACCTCGATTAAACACTCAAAGGAAACAACCCCACATGGGGCCTAGAGCCACCAAAAATCAAATCCCTGGGATAAGGTTGACTTGGGTTGACCTTTTTTAGGACTAGGTTGAATTCAAAGGCTAATTTTGAAATAGCTTTGGGGTTATGTGCTAAAAGGGGTGTTGGAAGTTGCAACCTGATAGGAGACTAGAGTGAATCTAGAAATCAAAAAATGTATGTAAAGGACCTAGGTTTGAAATGAATTATGTGAATGGATGAATAAATAATAAATTCTGCATAGAAATTAGAGACATTCTTGAGTTTTGAATAAATAATGTTGATTTGAAGGATGCAAAAGAGCTAGAAAGATGTGAAAACAATGTGAGAACTCGTATATTCTAAAATGGGGCTAAAATTGAGCACCTAATAAGGGTGCATACTTTTTGGATGGTACATTTAGCCTCCACTTTAGTGGGAGTATGAGTCCCACTCATGCTCACGATAAAGCATTAGAAAGAGAGAGAAAGAGATAGATGAAGATCATGGGAAAATCTCACGGAGAAAAGAAATTGCTAAGTTTAAGGACATAAGCTCTAAAACTAAGGATCTTAATACGTACACCTATATGAAAGGATAAAAAAAACAACAAAAAATTCCTAGAGATTACTAAGATCCCAAATCAACTAGTTGAAGAGACCTTGCTAGAGAAAATGTCTCAACCACTAATATCATACTCATAAAGCTTTTGCAAGAGCACAAGTGGCCACTTGAAAAGAGCAAGAGAACACATCGAGGATAAGATAGGACTCCATGATCCAATCCAATAGAAAAGTGTTTTGTGCTATAGAACCATGGAGGAGAGATCAATACAATCATGGATAACACCACCTAGACAATTTATGTTGCATTAGGTGATCTATGAGAAAGAAAAGAGAGAGGAAGGAGAATAAATGGTATAGCAAATTGTGTTATGCTAGTCAACTCTACCTTTGTGAATTTTGTGCCTATTGGTGGCTTTGTGTGTATTAGGATAGGTCAAATGGTCTAGCAAATTGTGTTATGCTAGTTCAACCAATTCCAAGGATATCCAAGGAAAACATTGTATCCAAGGAAATATGCTAAAAATGTGTGAAAGAGAGTGACCTAGCCCTAGAAAATTGTATTATTCTAGTGTAATATTTTTTTCATGCTTAAAGTGAATATAATGTATGAAAGAATGAGGCTGTGTATGCCCCCTGCCACCCCCCCTTAAGATTACAAAATAAGTTCTATTTTGTCATCTTAAGGAAAATAAGGACAAGGATAAAGCACTTTTAACACCAATAGAGTACCTACAAGAAACACCCAGTCCAAAATAAAGAGGTCACAACTACTATGAGGTCATGGAAGGACAAATGAAAAGAGATACCATGCAATACATGTAAAATGGATCCTTGTTAAGGATGACACATTGTTAGTCTCCAAGGTAATGGATTTGCCTACCATGAAAACCCAATTCCAAACAATGAAAAAGTTCATGATCAAGGATATCTATCCTTAATGCAAACCAACATTTCTATGTTAGATTGGATGGCACATGACAGATAGATACCTCTTAACCAAGGTAAAAGTGGATCCTTGAATAGGATGTGAGAGATTGATAGAATACCCTTCCCCCCAAGTGTGGAGATAGGGATAGAAAGGGACTTATTATGCTACTCATAAAGTATGTTACTCCATACATGACAATGAGCCCCCAAGTAATAGGATAACAATGTTACATAGTGTGAAGCAACACAATAGGGACTTAGATTTTATTTAAATAAATTAGGATTAAAATATAACTCATTATGACATGATATGTGAATAACATCACTATCAATGAGTCGTTTAATTTTGTAATGTAGAGATTTACATTCATTAGTAGAGTGATTATGATATTGGTGATACATATAGAAAGGAAGATTCATAAGATGTTGAATATGTTTTGTGTTTTGTTTAGGCCTAGTAATCACCTTAGCATGAAGAAGGTTAGGAAAAATCATTTATTTATTAAAGTTAGATGTAAAAGAAATGTTAGATTATGAAGGAGAAGATGTGAACAAATGAGACTTAGAACCACATGCTTCAATAGGTTTCTCACTATTCTCAATACTTTTTTGTACACATCCTAAACCATGTTTGAAATTGTGATTCATGACGGTGTTAACAACAATTGTTTGTGGTTGCTTGTAAGGATTAAATCCTAATCAATAAGAATGTGTATGCCCCTTGTTTCCTAAGGGCACCTAAATTCCTTGTTCTTGTTTTCAACATCCATTCCCATTGAATCCACGTTTCTCTAATAAATGATAACTAGGGCCATAATGAGAAGCCATATCAGAAAGAGTTAACAAAGCTTTGTTATTCACTATGTCATCATAATCAAGTTTGATAGTTTCTAAAGATTTTTTAGGAGTGGAAGAAGTGACAAAATTGTTACTAATCTCATCAAAAGAGGAGTTGTGTTGGATTCTTTGTCAGGTTTAGATTGTTTAAGGTTCAATACTGAGACTTTGTATTCTCCAATGTAAGTTGGGGTGAAATCTAAGGATCCCAAATCGTCATTCGATAGGACACTGTTATAAGGAGGATCATCTTTAGATTCTTGAGCTTGTTTTTCTTCAATAGATGTAGGTTTATTGCTTGATTTGACATTCAAACAACTATTTGGTCTATCATTTACCATAAGTGTGTACATCAAATTGTTATATAGATAAACTTAAATTTATGTTGGAGATTTGAAGGAACAACATGCATAGTATGTAACCAACCTCTTCCCAAAAGAAGATTATAATTAAGAGGTCCAAACATCACATGAATACAAGTGTCTAGAATAATAAGACCTACTTTAATAGGTAATGTGATAGTGCCTAATTTTTTCTTATAAACATTTTCAAAGACATGAATAGGAATGTAATAAATTATAATAGTTGAAATATCAACTTTGATGTCTTTTATCACGTTCGTACTACAAACATTAAGTCTAGACCCATTGTCAACTAAGGTCCAATTAATGAGATTACCATTGATAATGATAGCTACCATAAGGGTGTCATATCAATCTTGGACTTCTTTAGAAGGTAACTCATCCTGAGTAAATACAATATGAGGTGGGACAAGGGTAGCATGTGTGCATTGCAAGAAGGAATTAATGTTGTTTTGATTAGGTGGTGGAGTTGGAAGAGTAGTTAAAGCTTTTTTCAAGGCTTCAAAATATGTAGGAGAAGTTTGAAGAAGCCCCCAAAGATATATCTTGGTAGGGGTATTACATAATTACTCTACCAAATCATACTCCTTTCCAAGATGTTGAGGAAGACGAGGTGGAGGAGGAAGCACAAGTTGAGAAGGTTGGAGAGAAGAAGGAACAACTAGATTAGTACGTTAAGGATTGTTTCTTTTGCAATAGGTGTGAGCCACCACATGCAGATCTTGAATAACCTCCAAAGGAATTTTATGTTTTCCTTTCATGGTTATAATAGGCTAGTTCAAAGTTTGAAAAGAACTTTGTTGAGCATATCCTTTAACTGTAATCACAAGTGTAGTAAAAATTTTAGGAGTAGAATGTTGAGGATAACCCTTAACATTAATTATACGTCTCTTAGGAGTTTGAGAAGAAGTTTATTGAGTGCATCATTTGATAGTTATCATAGGCTTGTTGAATACCATAAGATGAGCATGAATAATAACATTAACTTGATAAAGCTCTTGATTGTTCATGGGCTCATTACTAGAAGGGGGATCATTAAGGGAATTAGTAATGATATAATCCTCAACTTCCAATATGTCCTTAGAAGAGAGATTAGGGACTTCCTTTAATGCTTCATCTTTAGAAGGAATGTCAAATGAAGGTAAGGCTTTATTATCTATGTATATTTTCCATTTTTCATATATAGGTCCTCCTCCTTCTTCAAACTAAAGGTTGGATCTAATTTCTATGCACATTTTCCATTTTTCATCTATTCATAATTCATTTCCCTCCTAGGTCCTTTTACATGCGTTTTACATTTCAATATTTGCCCTAATTTCCTGATGAACTAAGGCTTTTGGATCCCCCTCTTAGCACATAGCCCTAGGTCCTAGGCAAAATTAAAAAAAGTTTGCCTAGACAGGGCTGACTTATGTCGGCCTTGTCATGGACTAGGCTGACCCAAGTTGGCCTTATCTTAGGGATTTTTCTTTTAGTGGGCTTTGGGCCCGATGTGGGGTTGTTTCTCATAGGTGCTTAATCAGGGTCAACCTTGTGAAATATGAGCCCCAAAATATGTATAAAAGGAGGCCTCTATTGAAATCATTTATCATTGCACCAAAAACTTAGATTTCCAATGTCTGATACAAATGCTAGATTTAACCCGACCCACGAGAGAGGTTAAGCCATGTCATGAATCTCCAAGGAGGTGTTGAATACTAAGTAAAAAATATCCCCCTTAGCACCAACTGAACCTTCAACACCCATTGAATAGAGACTCAAACCTATGACCCAAGGCTCTGATAGCAATTATTGGAATCATTTGTCATTGCACCAAAAGCTCGAACTTTCAATGCTTGATACACATGCCATATTTAACCCGACCCATAGGAGGTGGTTAAGTCATGTCACAAATCTCCAAAGAGGTGTTGACCACCAAGTCAAAAACCTCTTCCTCTCATTTTCACATCTCACATCCATTATCCATCAATTATTATGCAATTTATCTCATCTTAATGCAAGCATTATTGAGTAAGTTATTGTGCATCCAATACATTCAAGTGAAAGCAATTATCCATTCAAGTCCATCAAGCATTCAAGTGTAAGGAAGCCATTAAGAATTCCAAGTCTTCATTCCATCATTTCCATCATGCATTCAAGACATTTAATTTCATAGATCTATCACTTCTCCCCATTGGATGCCAAGAAAAGGAGTTTGACATCAAGGAATGAGATCTACATTCATCCATCAAGTCTTCCTCTGCTCTCTCTTCAACTCAACATTGAGGCAAATTACAACATCTGCTACATGAGGTTTTCTCTTACATGATTTCCTTTGGTTTTAGTGTTGATTCAAAGCCATTGCATCAACATACTTGATCACGTTTTAAGGACAATTGCATATACATGGTATGATATACTATATTATTTAGATATAATCTCTACTACATGACAATGTTCTTTTAATTACATATATTTCATTTCAAGGTTAATTCCTTTACATGGACTTGACCAAGGAAAACCCCTTCCAACAACAACTCCCCCTTCTTTTTTGTGTGTAGGAATAGATGGTGGAGTTTTGGATCTAGATTTGTAGAGTTACAAAACCAGTGACTGATCTTCTATAGAATTTACCAAATTTGGAGTCTCTAGGACAAGGCCAAATTTATTGGAAAATACCTACTTGATTTGGCATAGTCCTAGGAATCTACAATTTTCACAATCAAAAGTTATAGGTACCAAGATTCTAGATCCAGAATAGTTTATATTTCTGATAGCTTTGTGACAGTAAGATTCTGATATGAAATTCTCATGTTCTCTCCTAATTTCAAGGTAAGTTCATTCCTCTTAGTGCATTTACTTTTCTTAGTCATTTTTTATTTTTACATATCATCATTATATTTATCATAAGGAACCAACAAAACCCCACAATATGTACATCACAATTTTTCACCATTGCTTTCTTGGTTGCGATAATCAGATTCATTTTATTGGGATTTTGGTATTCCAATGTATGTGGAACTTGGTCTACCATTGATCACCATTTTACACATTTCTTTTGCTCACCTTTGGTCTACCATGTGTTAGTGAAAAACGTAAATCACATCGGGTTCACCAAAGTGTATAATAGGAAATGGTGAGCAACACTAATATTTGGATGACTCGTCATTTCAATGGGGGCTATTATATTAGCAAAAAGTGGGGGTTACAATTTAATAGCCAAAAATGGATTCAATGGAAATGGATGTGGAAAATACGAACAAGGAATTCAAGTGCCCTTACATAGTTGTGCACATGAACAATCTTATGGATTAGTATTTAATCCTTATAATCATCCACAACTGGTTACTCTCAATGTTAAAAACATCTCTTTTGGACATTTGAAATTTGTGAATCCTCATCTCATTGATTTTGATCAACAATATTCTTTTGATACCTTTAGTACCAATGATGCTTTAGCTGAATTCTTGGGGGCATACGATGATCTTCCTCCTTTCTATCATAATAGGATATTGCCTTATTGTTCAAAATTTGAAGCATACTTTGTGAAAGAGACTACTTTCAAACAACACCATGATCTCCCTTTGCCTATTGACATCTCTCAAAAAATAAATCTTTTGATTACTGATACCATTGATGTACAAATGGATCCTTATAACACTAAAAAAGTCATCAAAATTGGAAAATATTTAAACAAAGATGAATGGAAAGAGATTACTTCCCTTCTTCTTAAATTCCCTGTTGTCTTTTCTTGGTCTTATTCTAATATGCCTATTGTTGACCCTAAAATTGTTGTGCATAACATTGTCCTTCTTCCTAATGTGAAGTTGGTGAAACAAAAGATACGCAAGATGAATCCCATTATTTCTCTTCTTGTGAAATATGAGACTGGAAAGCTCCTTGACGTTGGCTTTATTCTTCCTATCGATTATTCTCCTTGGATGTCAAATATTACAGATGTATCCAAGGGTGATAATAAAATATGAATGTGTACTAATTTTGATGACTTAAACAAAACTTCCTTGAAGGATGACTTCCTGCTCTCTAACATTGACATGATTGTAGATTCTACAGTGGGACATGATTTATTATATTTCATGGATGGTTTCTCTAGTTATGATCAAATCTTCATCCCTACTCAAGATCAATACAAGACCACTTTTATTACTCCATGGGGAACCTTTTGTTGGGTTCTCATGCCCTTTGGATTAAAATATACGGGTGCTACATATCAACATGATATGACTCTTATCTTCCATGATTACATCCATAAGATTCTTAAAGATTTTGTAGATGACATTATTTCCAAATCCATTTCTTGTAAGGATCATGTTCTTATTCTTAGAAAAATCTTTGAACAAATACGTAAATATAACATGTTATTGAATATTCATAAATGTGCTTTTGGTATACATAGTGGAAAATTTCTTGGATTCATTATTTCAAACAGGGGTATTGAGGTGGATACTGAGAAAATTGATGCCATTGTAAATATTTCATCTCCCTAAAATATCTCACAACTTTTTAGTCTACAAGGAAAAATACAATCTATTTGCCAGTTTGTATAACACTTGGTGGATCACATCATTCCTTGCACTTCCTTTTTAAAGAAAGACTCTACTTTATCTTGGAATGATGATTGTAAATAGACATTTGAACAATTCAAACAACATCTTTCTAATCTTCCTATCTTAAAACCCACTCAACCTAATCAACCTTTCTTCTTATACACTTATGGTTCTTCTAATGCTTTGTTCGCTATCTTAGCTCAACATGATAAGAATGGAAAATATCGATCAATGTATTACATTAGTTGTACTTTCATGGATTGTAAAACTTGATACACCATGATAGAAAAACAATGTATTGCTTTAGTTTTTTCTAGTCAAAAACTTTGACATTACCTTCTTAATGTCAAAATTAATGTCATCATAAAATTTGATCCTTTGAAACATCTTTTCTCAAAACTCGACTTGTCATGATGCTTAGCTAAACGGGTTATACTACTAAGTGAGTTTGACTTAAAGTTTATTTCTCAAAAGGTAATTAAAAGACAAGATTTGAATGATAATATTGTCGACGCTCCTTCACCTACTTAGACTTCTACTCCTACCACTTTTCTTGACAAATTTGTTTTACCTATGAACACTGACGATACATGGAAATTGTACTTTGATGGATCTACATGCAGAATTGGCTCTGGTGTCATTGTTATTCTTGTATCTTCCTCAAATAATCCTATACCTTTATCATATCATCTTAACTTCTCTTGTACTAATAACATTGTGGAATATGAAGCTCTTATTATTGGCCTAAAAATGACTTTATCCCTTAAAGTGAAGCATATCAAAATCTTTGGACATTCACAATTAATTGTGCAACAGATTAATGGAACATATCAAGATAAACATACTAAGTTGACTCAATATCATGATTTAGATCTAAGTTTTCTTTCTAAATTCCTCTCTCATCCTATTTTATCTTTGCCTCGTAAGGATAATCGACATGTGGACGCTATGGAAAACATAGTCTCTCTTATCTCTTTAGAGAATAATGTTGAGAATTATCAATTCACCATACATAATCTTGTCAATCTTGTTATTTCTGAAAGCTCTAATGATACTCTTATTGTTTTAGTCTTCATTCAGATGAATGGAATTCGCACATCTTCCATTATTTGCAAGATGATACTTTTCCTGAATCGGCAACATGGAATACTAGAGCTCGAATTCACAAACTTGCTACAAGATACATTATTCTTGTTGACATTATTTATAGGTTCTCTTATAGTGGTCTTTTACTTTGATGCCTTAATAAAATTAAGATCCAAATTGGTTTACAAGAAGCTCATTCAGGATCTTGTGGGGGGTATTTTGGTGGAAAGTCCTTAGTTCACAAGCTCCTTCGTATGAGATATTATTAGCAAACTATGGAACAAAGTTCTTTTTTCTTTGTCAAATGATGTCCTCAATGCTATCATCACAATAATATCATTTATGTTCCTACACATGAGCTCTGCTCTCAAGTATCTTCATGGACCTTTAATTTGTGGGGCTTGGATCTCATTGAAAAAATATCACATCCTTCTCAAGGACATAATTAGAT